>JARQOD010000001.1:632528257-632701207 GCA_033576555.1 Oophaga sylvatica
TTAAACGCCAACTAAAATCATATCCTTCCATTACTTGGCGCAGATCGCATAATTTAAAAGATATCCTATGCAGCAGTCACTACATTCCCCCTAAAAATAATTTTTTTGGTTCAAGTAAAGGCCCCCCATGGGGCAGTTTTCCATGTGGAGATTGTTCCGCATGTCCATTTATACCTAGAACCAAGGAATTTAATGACGCAGCGGGCAAAAAAACATACAAAATTGTATATCACATCACCTGCCACACAGAATCAGTCGTTTATTACGCCAAATGCTCTTGTAACCTAATATATATCGGAATGACAACTAGATCGCTTAAAACGCGTGTACAAGAACATATTTGTGATATCAGAAATGCAATTAAATGTACAGATCCCAGTACATTAAAAACAATTCCAAGGCATTTCTATGACAAACATGGTTGCAATCCAAAAGGCTTTTCTGTATGCGGCATTGACCGCATTTATATTGGCATTCGTGGAGGCGACGTGATGAAAAAATTACTTCTGAAAGAAACCTGCTGGATAGTCATCATTGATTCCCTTGCACCAAATGGTCTAAATGAAGCTCTCAGTTTCAAATCCTTTTTGTAAATAGATTTTGTGCTGTCTGTTTTATTTTATGTATTTTTTAACTTGTATAATTGTAGTATTTGTTCTTTTCACATAAGGGGTTAATATTTACTGTGTAATTAATGTTATAACTTCTATTCTTGATTACTATACAGTTATTCTGCACTCATATGATGTCGAAATCAAAAATGCTGCTATAATACTCTCACTACCTCTCTCTTGATGACATCACTGGAAAATTCACCTGTGCGATCTGGGACACCTGGAGAGAGCCTTTTTGTGTTTGTTGGCGCCTTGACTCCATGTGGTCTTTGTTGCTTTGTCATGACGACCTGCCTGAAGATTAAAGAGGAAAATACAAAACGATGACAGCATGATTAACATCATTTTGCTAATATTGGCAGTTATATTTAAATTATAACCCCCTTTATAATTGGTCATCGTTCTGCTATTATTTGATCTATATTATATTGTCTTCTATTATTCTTATACATTGTTCTATCATATTCATGTTTCATGTCTGACCTTATTATATACATATGCTACTATGATTTGTTATTATAGTTACAGACTATTTTGTTGTAATATCATACGAAATATATGCGATTTATTAATTCCTATTACTTCTATGTGAGTCGCCATAATGATCTGGGGGCACTTTTATATCCCTTGGGCCCATCATCATTCTTTATTTCTCTATTTAATGATGTGCCACGGATTTAGATAGTTAAATATGTATATATGCTCTCCATTGTATTGCCAATACATTCGATCGGCTTTGATTCTCATCTCTTACCTTAAAGATCTGCACAGCCATGTCTTTATATTCCTTCTACTGTGCACGCACGCAGACGCTATCCACGCATGCGCTGTGGGCCGTGGGTGCCGCGGCGGGCTGGATGCGTCGCTATGGGGATGGGGAGCGATGACCTCGGTCCTCCTCTTCATTCCCCGCGGCGCATCTCGGCCGTCCGTGTCGCCTATGTCCCGCATCATGGGATCGAGCGCCGATTCGTGCTTTAACTTCACACAGAGGTATTTAAACCCCTAATTCTTTGGACAGACCACGCCTCCTGACGAAGCCGAGTGCGGTGAAACGCGCGTCGGGGCTGTCTCACACTTCCCTCCTCGCCGGCATTATATGCTCCCCGATCAATATGGCACAAGGTAATGGCTAAATATATGTGTTTCATCATTCTTATGGTTACGGTCTGCTCTGACACCTTAGTAGCGGTATTTCCTTTAGGGAAACTATTTATGCCGGGACAGTACATAGCAATATAGAATTTTGATGTTTGAGCCTACTTATATTATCGATTGCTTATGCCTGCACACCATGTATTATCGTATATGGCAGGCTATTGTTTATATGCAGTATAGTGATTTTCTACTTTGCAGTGTGACCTATTGATATTCACGCTGCAACAGATAGTAGACACGATACTGGCCTAATATTTGACAAAAGCACATTTGTATTTAACAGACTGTCCTCGATTTATCTGGGCACTGTGCGGTCAGCAATTTCTGCCCATATACAGCTCAATCAATTAATCTCATCTTTAGTGATATTTATTGGTGATATTACCATAATATGAACACACTATAGACATAATTTTAGCAACCTGGGCATGTGTTGCTGACGTACATATGTCTATGTATAACTGAGGTTATCTTGGTTTATCTAATAAGTGATCATCCTGCCATATATTTTTTGGGTAATCATACGATATAATTTATATCTGATCCAGCATCATGTTCGCATTTATTGCCGGCCTGTAGGGTATATTTTTGTGTTTTCTTCCTCATTTCCTGTCTATTTTCATCTTTTCGACAGTTGATTAGCTGTTTTTTACATCTTGCTCTCATTGTATCCTTGTCCATAAGTCTCATATATTGTATATTTATACTGCTTTAATAAAATTGATATATATTTTGTTCAATATACCTCTTATTGTGATATTTTATCCATATATTTATTTTTCAATGAGGCCCCAACAATCATGCGGGGGCAGATATTGGATTTATTATTCCTTCTGGTTTGGTTATGTGTTTGGCTAGAGGTATGTCCCGAGTAGTCACGGTGACAATGTTTTAGGTTTAGATATTCTCCTCTTATACCATTTTGTCTATAGACCCTATTACAGGCTTCATGGACTTTAAGAAGCGGGACAAAACCTGGGTAACGCAACTTGGGTCGGTTTTTGGTGAGCAACAGCTTCCTGAGAAGGATACACTTGATTTAAAGGATTTGAAACTGAAAATTAGAGAGCTTATTAAAAAAAGAACCAAAACTTGGTGGAATAAAGCTGCATTGGAAAACTATTTACAAACAGATATTATCCCTAGAGGATTACGTATTCAATTATTCCCCACTTTAGAAACAGAAGATTCTAGCTTTACCAGTAGGTGGGAAGAAACTCTCACCAAATGTTCTCGTACTTTATTAGAATTATTGATCGGCACAGACAAAAGAACTCTTGAATCTCTTGAGAAAGAAATTGAGAACATTAAAACTAAAATCCAAGAGAAACTGTCTAGTGACGACTTTAATAAATTTGATCTTTCTTTGGAAGAAGAGCTTTCTAAGTGGGAGCGTGAAATACAACAAAACAAAACTAAAAAATATTTACGTGATCTAGAGGACTATCAACAAAAGAAAGTCTATCGGTGGCGCAATAGAAAATTCTATAATCCAACTAGGTCTCAATCAGTGTCTAGTTTATCATCTACCTCAGAGGGAACATGTGTCGAGCCTTTTTTAGGCAGAAGAGCTTCCGGAACCGGGGAAGGAAGTTCTCACATAAATCAATTTCAACATGCCCTCACGCCGGTGACCAAAAGGAAAAAACATACGTACAACATGAGAGACAAGAAAACAAAGAGATTTTAAAGGTAATCAATCTCTCGCATCATACTCTATCTATACCACAAATTGAGGTCCTATCAAAAGGACTTTCTTTTTCACCGGTGGAGGGATCTGATTTCTTTACCCTTTTTAAAGATCTTGAACTCTTTGCACGTAAACTCATGTTCAAAAAACATTTTTCTCCCAAATATGATACAACACTGACTGAGGTGGAAGCACAGGCCTTAAATGATTTAGAATCACTGGAAGCTGAGAACTCACGACCAGGAGGTCCTCTTGTCCCAATGCATCTGCACCGACGTTCGCAGCTTTTTCCCCCCTTGTCTGCCTGTCCTCCAGTTGACATATTTGTCAAACTGGTTAAAAAGGAATTTATGGATCTGGATTCCCATACTAAACATGATAATCTTTCTTCGACAGCACGGCAAGCTATTAAGACTCTCCAGAACTTGGAAGATATAGTGATTAAACGGGCGGACAAGGGGGCAATGTGGTTGTTTGGCCGGTGCACATGTACGAGACAGAGGCCTTTAAACAACTCAACAAACGAGAATTCTATCGCAGATTGGACAATATACCACATATCAAGTTTAAAGATGAATTAAAACATCTACTAGATGAAGGATGTGAGAGCGAGGCAATTACAAGTAAAATGAGAGATTCCCTATTACCTGATTTCCCAGTTACGCCCACTTTCTACTTGCTTCCCAAAATTCACAAGGACCCCCTATGCCCACCCGGGAGACCTATTGTCTCCGGCATAGGGGGTCTTTGTGAATCAGCCTGTAAATTTATTGACTTTTATCTCAAAAAAATTGTGGAAACACTTCCCTCATTTGTGATGGATACTACAGATGTTTTGAGGAGATTAGATGGCTTATCTTTGGAACAAGACATGTGGCTAGTTACCTGTGACGTGGAGTCCCTGTACACATCTATCGATCACAGCCACGGGATGAGAGCTACAAATTTTTTTCTTAATATGACTAACTTGGAACCCAACTTGATTGAGTTTATTAATAGACTCCTGCATTTCATACTTACTCATAACTATTTTGTGTTCAAGGACCGCCCCTTCCTACAGCTCCAGGGCACGGCTATGGGCGCATCATGTGCGCCATCATACGCCAACTTGTTCCTGGGGCTGTGGGAAAGGGATACGGTCCTTGACACACAGGGGCATGACTCTGTCATCTCCTGGCTGAGATATATTGACGATATATTTTTCATTTGGCAGGGCTCCACGTCTCAGTTAGAATCTTTTCTTAGCCACTTGAACAATAATGAATTCAACATCAAACTTACTTGGAAATATAGCCAAACAACTATCGACTTTCTCGACATCCTCATTTCCAAAGCAAATGACGGACAAAAAGAGACAGATAATTTTCGGAAGTCCACAGCGACGAATTCCCTGTTGCATTACACCTCCTCTCACCTACCCAAACTTAAAAGTTCTATTCCAGTGGGTCAATTCTTAAGAGCCCACCGTATTTGCTCCAAAGAAACAACTTTCTTAACCCGAGCAAAAGAATTATTGCGGCGATTTAAAAGTAGAGGATATCCCGATAGGGATATTATTAAGGGCTATAACAGGGCTTGGAATTCCAACAGACCTACCCTTTTGTCCCTACCTGCAAAGAAGAAACATGATGACTCGAATCCGAGATTCATCACTAAATTTAATTCAAATTGGCGTAAGATCAATCTAGCCCTGAGAAAACACTGGTCGGTCTTACTGACAGATAAAGATCTTAAACGCCAACTAAAATCATATCCTTCCATTACTTGGCGCAGATCGCGTAATTTAAAAGATATCCTATGCAGCAGTCACTACATTCCCCTAAAAATAATTTTTTTGGTTCAAGTAAAGGCCCCCATGGGGCAGTTTTCCATGTGGAGATTGTTCCGCATGTCCATTTATACCTAGAACCAAGGAATTTAATGACGCAGCGGGCAAAAAAACATACAAAATTGTACATCACATCACCTGCCACACAGAATCAGTCGTTTATTACGCCAAATGCTCTTGTAACCTAATATATATCGGAATGACAACTAGATCGCTTAAAACGCTGTACAAGAACATATTCGTGATATCAGAAATGCAATTAAATGTACAGATCCCAGTACATTAAAAACAATTCCAAGGCATTTCTATGATAAACATGGTTGCAATCCAAAAGGCTTTTCTGTATGCGGCATTGACCGCATTTATATTGGCAATCGTGGAGGCGACGTGATGAAAAAATTACTTCAGAAAGAAACCCGCTGGATAGTCATCATTGATTCCCTTGCACCAAATGGTCTAAATGAAGCTCTCAGTTTCAAATCCTTTTTGTAAATAGATTTTGTGCTGTCTGTTTTATTTTATGTATTTTTTAACTTGTATAATTGTAGTTTTTGTTCTTTTCACATAAGGGGTTAATATTTACTGTGTAATTAATGTTATAACTTCTATTCTTGATTACTATACAGTTATTCTGCACTCATATGATGTCGAAATCGAAAATGCTGCTATAATACTCTCACTACCTCTCTCTTGATGACATCACTGGAAAATTCACCTGTGCGATCTGGGACACCTGGAGAGAGCCTTTTTGTGTTTGTTGGCGCCTTGACTCCATGTGGTCTTTGTTGCTTTGTCATGACGACCTGCCTGAAGATTAAAGAGGAAAATACAAAACGATGACAGCATGATTAACATCATTTTGCTAATATTGGCAGTTATATTTAAATTATAACCCCCTTTATAATTGGTCATCGTTCTGCTATTATTTGATCTATATTATATTGTCTTCTATTATTCTTATACATTGTTCTATCATATTCATGTTTCATGTCTGACCTTATTATATACATATGCTACTATGATTTGTTATTATAGTTACAGACTATTTTGTTGTAATATCATACGAAATATATGCGATTTATTAATTCCTATTACTTCTATGTGAGTCGCCATAATGATCTGGGGGCACTTTTATATCCCTTGGGCCCATCATCATTCTTTATTTCTCTATTTAATGATGTGCCACGGATTTAGATAGTTAAATGTGTATATATGCTCTCCATTGTATTGCCAATACATTCGATCGGCTTTGATTCTCATCTCTTACCTTAAAGATCTGCACAGCCATGTCTTTATATTCCTTCTACTGTGCACGCACGCAGACGCTATCCACGCATGCGCTGTGGGCCGTGGGTGCCTTGGCGGGCTGGATGCGTCGCTATGGGGATGGGGAGCGATGACCTCGGTCCTCCTCTTCATTCCCCGCGGCGCATCTCGGCCGTCCGTGTCGCCTATGTCCCGCATCATGTGGGATCGAGCGCCGATTCGTGCTTTAACTTCACACAGAGGTATTTAAACCCCTAATTCTTTGGACAGACCACGCCTCCTGACGAAGCCGAGTGCGGTGAAACGCGCGTCGGGGCTGTCTCACACTTCCCTCCTCGCCGGCATTATATGCTCCCCGATCAATATGGCACAAGGTAATGGCTAAATATATGTGTTTCATCATTCTTATGGTTACGGTCTGCTCTGACACCGTAGTAGCGGTATTTCCTTTAGGGAAACTATTTATGCCGGGACAGTACATAGCAATATAGAATTTTGATGTTTGAGCCTACTTATATTATCGATTGCTTATGCCTGCACACCATGTATTATCGTATATGGCAGGCTATTGTTTATATGCAGTATAGTGATTTTCTACTTTGCAGTGTGACCTATTGATATTCACGCTGCAACAGATAGTAGACACGATACTGGCCTAATATTTGACAAAAGCACATTTGTATTTAACAGACTGTCCTCGATTTATCTGGGCACTGTGCGGTCAGCAATTTCTGCCCATATACAGCTCAATCAATTAATCTCGTCTTTAGTGATATTTATTGGTGATATTACCATAATATGAACACACTATAGACATAATTTTAGCAACCTGGGCATGTGTTGCTGACGTACATATGTCTATGTATAACTGAGGTTATCTTGGTTTATCTAATAAGTGATCATCCTGCCATATATTTTTTGGGGTAATCATACTATATAATTTATATCTGATCCAGCATCATGTTCGCATTTATTGCCGGCCTGTAGGGTATATTTTTGTGTTTTCTTCCTCATTTCCTGTCTATTTTCATCTTTTCGACAGTTGATTAGCTGTTTTTTACATCTTGCTCTCATTGTATCCTTGTCCATAAGTCTCATATATTGTATATTTATACTGCTTTAATAAAATTGATATATATTTTGTTCAAAATACCTCTTATTGTGATATTTTATCCATATATTTATTTTTCAATGAGGCCCCAACAATCATGCGGGGGCAGATATTGGATTTATTATTCCTTCTGGTTTGGTTATGTGTTTGGCTAGAGGTATGTCCCGAGTAGCCACGGTGACAATGTTCTAGGTTTAGATATTCTCCTCTTATACCATTTTGTCTATAGACCCTATTACAGGCTTCATGGACTTTAAGAAGCGGGACAAAACCTGGGTAACGCAACTTGGGTCGGTTTTCGGTGAGCAACAGCTTCCTGAGAAGGATACACTTGATTTAAAGGATTTGAAACTGAAAATTAGAGAGATTATTAAAAAAAGAACCAAAACTTGGTGGAATAAAGCTGCATTGGAAAACTATTTACAAAAAGATATTATCCCTAGAGGATTACGTATTCAATTATTCCCCACTTTAGAAACAGAAGATTCTAGCTTTACCAGTAGGTGGGAAGAAACTCTCACCAAATGTTCTCGTACTTTATTAGAATTATTGATCGGCACAGACAAAAGAACTCTTGAATCTCTTGAGAAAGAAATTGAGAACATTAAAACTAAAATCCAAGAGAAACTGTCTAGTGACGACTTTAATAAATTTGATCTTTCTTTGGAAGAAGAGCTTTCTAAGTGGGAGCGTGAAATACAACAAAACAAAACTAAAAAATATTTACGTGATCTAGAGGACTATCAACAAAAGAAAGTCTATCGGTGGCGCAATAGAAAATTCTATAATCCAACTAGGTCTCAATCAGTGTCTAGTTTATCATCTACCTCAGAGGGAACATGTGTCGAGCCTTTTTTAGGCAGAAGAGCTTCCGGAACCGGGGAAGGAAGTTCTCACATAAATCAATTTCAACATGCCCTCACGCCGGTGACCAAAAGGAAAAAACATACGTACAACATGAGAGACAAGAAAACAAAGAATTTTAAAGGTAATCAATCTCTCGCATCATACTCTATCTATACCACAAATTGAGGTCCTATCAAAAGGACTTTTTTTTTCACCGGTGGAGGGATCTGATTTCTTTACCCTTTTTAAAGATCTTGAACTCTTTGCACGTAAACTCATGTTCAAAAAACATTTTTCTCCCAAATATGATACAACACTGACTGAGGTGGAAGCACAGGCCTTAAATGATTTAGAATCACTGGAAGCTGAGAACTCACGACCAGGAGGTCCTCTTGTCCCAATGCATCTGCACCGATGTTCGCAGCTTTTTCCCCCCTTGTCTGCCTGTCCTCCAGTTGACATATTTGTCAAACTGGTTAAAAAGGAATTTATGGATCTGGATTCCCATACTAAACATGATAATCTTTCTTCGACAGCACGGCAAGCTATTAAGACTCTCCAGAACTTGGAAGATATAGTGATTAAACGGGCGGACAAGGGGGGCAATGTGGTTGTTTGGCCGGTGCACATGTACGAGACAGAGGCCTTTAAACAACTCAACAAACGAGAATTCTATCGCAGATTGGACAATATACCACATATCAAGTTTAAAGATGAATTAAAACATCTACTAGATGAAGGATGTGAAAGCGAGGCAATTACAAGTAAAATGAGAGATTCCCTATTACCTGATTTCCCAGTTACGCCCACTTTCTACTTGCTTCCCAAAATTCACAAGGACCCCCTATGCCCACCCGGGAGACCTATTGTCTCCGGCATAGGGGGTCTTTGTGAATCAGCCTGTAAATTTATTGACTTTTATCTCAAAAAAATTGTGGAAACACTTCCCTCATTTGTGATGGATACTACATATGTTTTGAGGAGATTAGATGGCTTATCTTTGGAACAAGACATGTGGCTAGTTACCTGTGACGTGGAGTCCCTGTACACATCTATCGATCACAGCCACGGGATGAGAGCTACAAATTTTTTTCTTAATATGACTAACTTGGAACCCAACTTGATTGAGTTTATTAATAGACTCCTGCATTTCATACTTACTCATAACTATTTTGTGTTCAAGGACCGCCCCTTCCTACAGCTCCAGGGCACGGCTATGGGCGCATCATGTGCGCCATCATACGCCAACTTGTTCCTGGGGCTGTGGGAAAGGGATACGGTCCTTGACACACCGGGGCATGACTCTGTCATCTCCTGGCTGAGATATATTGACGATATATTTTTCATTTGGCAGGGCTCCACGTCTCAGTTAGAATCTTTTCTTAGCCACTTGAACAATAATGAATTCAACATCAAACTTACTTGGAAATATAGCCAAACAACTATCGACTTTCTCGACATCCTCATTTCCAAAGCAAATGACGGACAAATAGAGACAGATATTTTTCGGAAGTCCACAGCGACGAATTCCCTGTTGCATTACACCTCCTCTCACCTACCCAAACTTAAAAGTTCTATTCCAGTGGGTCAATTCTTAAGAGCCCGCCGTATTTGCTCCAAAGAAACAACTTTCTTAACCCAAGCAAAAGAATTATCGCGGCGATTTAAAAGTAGAGGATATCCCGATAGGGATATTATTAAGGGCTACAACAGGGCTTGGAATTCCAACAGACCTACCCTTTTGTCCCTACCTGCAAAGAAGAAACATGATGACTCGAATCCGAGATTCATCACTAAAATTAATTCAAATTGGCGTAAGATCAATCTAGCCCTGAGAAAACACTGGTCGGTCTTACTGACAGATAAGATCTTAAACGCCAACTAAAATCATATCCTTCCATTACTTGGCGCAGATCGCGTAATTTAAAAGATATCCTATGCAGCAGTCACTACATTCCCCTAAAAATAATTTTTTTGGTTCAAGTAAAGGCCCCCCATGGGGCAGTTTTCCATGTGGAGATTGTTCCGCATGTCCATTTATACCTAGAACCAAGGAATTTAATGACGCAGCGGGCAAAAAAACATACAAAATTGTACATCACATCACCTGCCACACAGAATCAGTCGTTTATTACGCCAAATGCTCTTGTAACCTAATATATATCGGAATGACAACTAGATCGCTTAAAACGCGTGTACAAGAACATATTCGTGATATCAGAAATGCAATTAAATGTACAGATCCCAGTACATTAAAAACAATTCCAAGGCATTTCTATGATAAACATGGTTGCAATCCAAAAGGCTTTTCTGTATGCGGCATTGACCGCATTTATATTGGCATTCGTGGAGGCGACGTGATGAAAAAATTACTTCAGAAAGAAACCCGCTGGATAGTCATCATTGATTCCCTTGCACCAAATGGTCTAAATGAAGCTCTCAGTTTCAAATCCTTTTTGTAAATAGATTTTGTGCTGTCTGTTTTATTTTATGTATTTTTTAACTTGTATAATTGTAGTTTTTGTTCTTTTCACATAAGGGGTTAATATTTACTGTGTAATTAATGTTATAACTTCTATTCTTGATTACTATACAGTTATTCTGCACTCATATGATGTCGAAATCGAAAATGCTGCTATAATACTCTCACTACCTCTCTCTTGATGACATCACTGGAAAATTCACCTGTGCGATCTGGGACACCTGGAGAGAGCCTTTTTGTGTTTGTTGGCGCCTTGACTCCATGTGGTCTTTGTTGCTTTGTCATGACGACCTGCCTGAAGATTAAAGAGGAAAATACAAAACGATGACAGCATGATTAACATCATTTTGCTAATATTGGCAGTTATATTTAAATTATAACCCCCTTTATAATTGGTCATCGTTCTGCTATTATTTGATCTATATTATATTGTCTTCTTTTATTCTTATACATTGTTCTATCATATTCATGTTTCATGTTTTACCTTATTATATACATATGCTACTATGATTTGTTATTATAGTTACAGACTATTTTGTTGTAATATCATACGAAATATATGCGATTTATTAATTCCTATTACTTCTATGTGAGTCGCCATAATGATCTGGGGGCACTTTTATATCCCTTGGGCCCATCATCATTCTTTATTTCTCTATTTAATGATGTGCCACGGATTTAGATAGTTAAATGTGTATATATGCTCTCCATTGCATTGCCAATACATTCGATCGGCTTTGATTCTCATCTCTTACCTTAAAGATCTACACAGCCATGTCTTTATATTCCTTCTACTGTGCACGCACGCAGACGCTATCCACGCATGCGCTGTGGGCCGTGGGTGCCTTGGCGGGCTGGATGCGTCGCTATGGGGATGGGGAGCGATGACCTCGGTCCTCCTCTTCATTCCCCGCGGCGCATCTCGGCCGTCCGTGTCGCCTATGTCCCGCATCATGCGGGATCGAGCGCCGATTCGTGCTTTAACTTCACACAGAGGTATTTAAACCCCTAATTCTTTGGACAGACCACGCCTCCTGACGAAGCCGAGTGCGGTGAAACGCGCGTCGGGGCTGTCTCACACTTCCCTCCTCGCCGGCATTATATGCTCCCCGATCAATATGGCACAAGGTAATGGCTAAATATATGTGTTTCATCATTCTTATGGTTACGGTCTGCTCCGACACCGTAGTAGCGGTATTTCCATTAGGGAAACTATTTATGCCGGGACAGTACATAGCAATATAGAATTTTGATGTTTGAGCCTACTTATATTATTGATTGCTTATGCCTGCACACCATGTATTATCGTATATGGCAGGCTATTGTTTATATGCAGTATTGTAAGGTTCTGTGTACATGTTCCTGAAACTCAGTTTGTTCGTCAGCCATTTTACTTTCTGTCTTGCTGCAGCTATCTTGCCCTCAGTCAAAATGGAGTTTCCAGCTTGCATGTTCCCGCCCTGATTCTCTCCTTTTGCTTCCTAAGCAGCCACAGCTGAGCAATCAGTGCTTCAGAATCTAGCCTGCAGTGAACCTGTGACCTGACTCCTAAAGCCTTGGACCTTGTACTCCAGCTATTCCTACTGAGGAACTCTGAAGCACTTGTGGACTCTGAACCCTGCTCTTTGAAAGACCCACGTTTGCATGACTTACGGTAACAGAGAAGAAGATCCTGAACCTGTTGTGGAGAGTGATTGCTGAGCTTAGATTACTCTGGCCTGCTGTGTCTCCTGCTTCTGTGTCTGCAAACTGTGTGACTATTTTTGCCAACTTGTATGAAGTAATACAAGACTTTCTATATCAAACCTGTGTCTCATGTATTTTCATCGCATCCAAGCACAAGACGCTATATGAACTGTACTACATACATTACAAGATTCTGAAGCCAAAACGTTAGTGTCTGCTGGGTCTGGAAAGGCTGTGTCTGCTGTAACTGTGGATATCAGATGTCCGGTTGTACTTTCTGTGATGACAGTGGTTGTGACTTCTCACAACCATTTCAGGTGAGCAATTCCCTTAAGTGTTTTTTTTTTCTGCAGTGTTACCACAGGTAAACACTATTGTTTTTTTTTTTTTCTTTTCTTTTTTTTTGTCTGCTGTAACTGTGGATATCAGATGTCCGGGTGAACTTTCTGTGATGATAGTGGTTGTGACTTCTCACAACCATTCCAGTACTCCTGTCTTAAAAGATCTGGAAAATGGAGGCCCGCATAAAGGAACTTTGCGGAGTGACTGATAATATCCTTGCAGATTTGCAGAATATAAAGACCCGTTTTTCAAGCCTACAGGACCTCACTAATCACAATTTGCAAGTGTTTGGACAGACTGCCCAGGATTTGCGAGCCAGGATTGAGGTTCTAGAAGGGCGAGTCCAGGCTCCTGCCGTAGCCCCGAGTTCTGGGATTCCCAAGTTGCCCCCTTTTCGTTTTGGCGGTGAACGTGAGAAATTCAGGGGATTTATTAATCAATGCAATCTTTTTTTTTCTGCACATGCTTCACAATTTCCCACGATCTAAGGTGCTTACTATAATTATGTTGCTTACCAACAAGGCTTTGATGTGGGCAAATCCTCTGATTGAGACTGAGGATGATTGTTTGAATCACCTTGATGCTTTTATTTCAGCCATGGGGCAGGTGTTTGATGACCCCAATCGAGGTGCAACAGCTGAAGCAGCCATGTTAGCTTTGCGCCAAGGTAAGCACTCGGTAGCTGAATATGCCTTGGATTTCAGGAGATGGGCCCTTGATACCACCTGGGACAGTTCCGCCAAAAAATCTATTTTTCGAAAGGGGTTATCTCCACTGATTAAGGATGAACTTGCTCGTGCCGACCCTCCCACTGCGTTAGGTGACTTTATTAACTACTGCATCCGTATTGATACTCGTCTGACTGAACGCAGGCAAGAGAGATGGTTCGAAAGCAATCGCACTAACCTTTTCCTACCTTCCTCTCCAGCTAAGGAACCTTTGAGTAGGATTACACGGGAACCTGAACCTGAACCCATGCAGGTAGACTCTTTACAACGACGGGTTAGTGATGCACGCAAGGAACATCGTTTTAAGGAGAATCTATGTTTCTATTGTGGTAAGTCAGGGCACTTCATTATAAACTGCCCCAGCCGTTCTCGTAAGACTACTGCAGCACTCATTCATTGTGAGTGTTGCGAGAGGGGATCTGTCAGGTCCGAGCCTCAGGCTCCAGAGAGATCTGCAGCAACAGATCTTGATTTCTCGGACTTAAACTCCGTTACCTCTGAGGACGTTGACTGTGTAAACGCTGCCATTTTTCAAGTTTCCTCAGCGGTGTCCCAGCTGAGTTGTAAGAAAAACAATTCTCATTGCTTTCTTTCCATCAAACTCTGGGTTGACTCAGCTTGGGTGTCTAGCTCTGCTATGATCGACTCAGGGGCAAGTGGAAATTTTATGGATGTCTCCTTTGCTCTGAAACAGGGGATACGTTCAGTGAAGAAGGCTACTCCAGTACAGATGGAAACTGTGGATGGCTCCCTGCTGACCTCTGGACCAGTGGATCAGGAAACAGAGCCTTTGAGGGTTCTTATGGGTAAAGATCATCAAGAGAAACTGTCCTTTATGCTTATCTCTTCTCCCCACTTTCCCATTATTCTAGGGCTACCGTGGCTGCAGGCTCAGAATCCTACCATTAAGTGGGAGACCAAGGAATTACACTTTCCAGAGAAACAGATGAGTCCAAAAGTTTCAGCTTGCTCTGTTCCTAAAGGAACCATGTCAGTCCCTGAACTACCAGCTGTATACCAGGACTATGTGGATTTATGTGACAAGAAGAACGCTGACCAGCTTCCTCCTCACCGTCCATATGATTGTCCAATTGAATTATTGCCTGGAGCAGAGATACCTCTTGGTAAGATCTACCCCCTGGCGGGGCCCGAGCTAAAGGCTTTAAAGGATTACATAGACGAAAATCTAGCCAAGGGCTTCATACGCCCCTCTTCATCTCCTGCAGGTGCACCCATCTTCTTTGTAAAGAAGAAAGATGGATCTCTGAGACCATGCGTAGACTATAGGGAACTCATTAAGGTTACTATTAGAAACAGTTATCCATTGCCTTTAATCCCTGAGTTATTGGAGAGAGTGCGACATGCCAAAATTTTCTCTAAACTAGATCTTCGTGGGGCCTATAACTTAGTCCGTATTAGACCTGGGGATGAATGGAAGACTGCATTCAGGTCACGCTATGGACACTTTGAATATCTAGTTATGCCTTTTGGTCTGAGTACCGCCCCAGCCACTTTTCAACACTTGGTGAATGACATCTTCAGGGATCTCCTAGATACATTTGTGGTAATTTATTTGGATGATATTCTAATTTTTTCTAACTCCACAGAGGAACATCATGGACATGTGAGAATGGTCTTGGAACGTCTAAGACAAAATCATCTTTATATCAAACTTGAAAAGTGTGAATTCCATAGGACCGAAATTCAATTTCTGGGGTATGTACTGTCTACACAAGGAATTAGTATGGATGGAAGCAAAACCCAAGCCATCAAGGATTGGCCAAGTCCTAGAAATGTGAAGGAGGTACAGCGCTTCATCGGGTTTGCCAACTTCTATAGACGTTTCATTAGAAATTTCTCTGAGGTAGTGTCACCTATCACCCAACTTACCCGGAAAGAGTCTAGGTTCTCCTGGACTCCCCAAGCCCAGGAAGCATTTTCCCGTCTAAAAGATAAATTTACCACTGCACCTATCCTAGTACATCCCAACCCCGAACTTGCCTTCATAATAGAGGTGGATGCTTCAGACTGTGCCGTTGGAGCTATACTCTCTCAGAGAACAGGTGAGAAGAATGTCTTGCATCCCTGTGCCTTCTTTTCCCAGCAGTTGTCTTCGGCTGAGAGGAACTACGATGTGGGCAATAGAGAGTTGTTGGCCATTATTGCCGCCTTCAAAGAATGGAGACACCTTCTTCAGGGAGCTGCACAGCAAATAGTCGTCCTGACAGACCATCGTAACCTTGAGTTTATCAGGTCGGCTAAGTGCCTGACTCCTCGCCAGGCTCGCTGGAATCTTTTCTTAAACCAATTTAATTTTATCATTTCTTATAGACCAGGATCGCGCAATGGAAAGGCTGATGCACTCTCTAGGATTTACTCAGCAGAGACACGTCCAATTACTCCTCCTAAGACTATTCTTCCTGACTCTAGATTCCTAGGAGTAATTCATAATCAAGACCTACTTAAGGACATCAAGGAAGCATACCATGCGGATTCCTTTTTGGCACAACCCCCAAGGAACGTAAGTCTTGTCTTTAAGAATGGTGTGTGGATTCAGGGACAACGCCTGTATATTCCTGAAACAGTCAGATTGAGAGTATTGCAACTCATTCACGATTCCAAGATAGCTGGGCATAGAGGAATTCTAAAGACACAGGAATTTCTCTCTCGTTTCTTTTGGTGGCCCACTTGCAGGAAGGATGTTTTAAACTATGTCACTTCATGTGAAGTCTGTGCAAGATGCAAAACACCTCGCTCCTCACCAACTGGTCTGTTACAGCCTCTTCCCACCCCGTCCCGCCCGTGGGGATCCATTTCTATGGACTTCATTGTGGAGTTACCAACCTCTCAAGGGAAGAACACCATTCTAGTGGTGGTTGACCGTCTAACAAAGGCAGCTCATTTTATCCCTTGTGTCGGCTTACCCACTGCAAAACAGACATCAGATTTGATGATTAAAGATGTGTTTCGCTTACATGGAGTACCGGATGAGGTTATTTCGGATCGAGGGGTGCAATTCACTTCTAGGTTTTGGCAAAATTTCTGTGCAGCATTGGACATTAAAGTAAACCTTTCTTCTGCTTTTCATCCCCAGACTAATGGACAGACCGAACGAACCAATCAAACCCTGGAGCAGTATCTCCGCTGCTTTATCTGCCACCTACAGATGATTGGGTGATCTACTTCCATTAGCTGAGTTCTCGTATAACAACTCTCAGAGTGCCTCCACTAAGCAGTCTCCTTTTTACTCTAATCTAGGTTATCATCCTAACATTCTACCACGATTTCCCATAGAAACGCCTTTACCAGCAGTGGCTGAAAGAATCACGTCTTTACAGAAGAATATGGATCTTCTAAAGGAGAATCTGGAATCGGCTCAGGAAAGGTACAAGAAAGCAGCAGATAAATTTCGTAAACCTGCACCAGCTTTCAAGGTAGGAGACTTGGTCTGGCTGTCAACCAGAAATCTTAAGTTAAGGATTCCATCGTCTAAGTTGGGACATAAGTACATTGGACCCTATAAAATCAGTAAAATTATAAGTGCCGTTGCTTGTCGTCTTCAACTGCCCAGAACTATGAGAATTCACCCTGTCTTTCATGTATCCCTACTAAAGGCTGCGACACCCAATACGTTTCCTGGACGTTCTTCTCCTTGCCCTGACCCAGTGCTGGTCGATGGTCAGGAAGAATTTGTGGTGGAAAGGATTTTAGATTCCAGGTTGTATAGAAATCAGTTACAATATCTGAATAAATGGCAGGGCTACCCAGTGGAGGACAACTCATGGGAACCAGTCAATAACGTTAATGCTCCTCGCTTGCTCCGTCAGTTTCATCAGAGGTACCCACACAAGCCTGGCCTGAGGTCATCCGGAGGTTGTCCCTAAGGGGGGAGTAATGTAAGGTTCTGTGTACATGTTCCTGAAACTCAGTTTGTTCGTCAGCCATTTTACTTTCTGTCTTGCTGCAGCTATCTTGCCCTCAGTCAAAATGGAGTTTCCAGCTTGCATGTTCCTGCCCTGATTCTCTCCTTTTGCTTCTTAAGGAGCCACAGCTGAGCAATCAGTGCTTCAGAATCTAGCCTGCAGTGAACCTGTGACCTGACTCCTAAAGCCTTGGACCTTGTACTCCAGCTATTCCTACTGAGGAACTCTGAAGCACTTGTGGACTCTGAACCCTGCTCTTTGAAAGACCCACGTTTGCATGACTTACGGTAACAGAGAAGAAGATCCTGAACCTGTTGTGGAGAGTGATTGCTGAGCTTAGATTACTCTGGCCTGCTGTGTCTCCTGCTTCTGTGTCTGCAAACTGTGTGACTATTTTTGCCAACTTGTATGAAGTAATACAAGACTTTCTATATCAAACCTGTGTCTCATGTATTTTCATCGCACCCAAGCACAAGACGCTATATGAACTGTACTACATACATTACAAGTATAGTGATTTTCTACTTTGCAGTGTGACCTATTGATATTCACGCTGCAACAGATAATAGACACGATACTGGCCTAATATTTGACAAAAGCACATTTGTATTTAACAGACTGTCCTCGATTTATCTGGGCACTGTGCGATCAGCAATTTCTGCCCATATACAGCTCAATCAATTAATCTCGTCTTTAGTGATATTTATTGGTGATATTACCATAATATGAACACACTATAGACATAATTTTAGCAACCTGGGCATGTGTTGCTGACGTACATATGTCTATGTATAACTGAGGTTATCTTGGTTTATCTAATAAGTGATCATCCTGCCATATATTTTTTGGGGTAATCATACGATATAATTTATATCTGATCCAGCATCATGTTCGCATTTATTGCCGGCCTGTAGGGTATATTTTTGTGTTTTCTTTCTCATTTCCTGTCTATTTTCATCTTTTTGACAGTTGATTAGCTGTTTTTTTTACATCTTGCTCTCATTGTATCCTTGTCCATAAGTCTCATATATTGTATATTTATACTGCTTTAATAAAATTGATATATATTTTGTTCAAAATACCTCTTATTGTGATATTTTATCCATATATTTATTTTTCAATGAGGCCCCAACAATCATGCGGGGCAGATATTGGATTTATTATTCCTTCTGGTTTGGTTATGTGTTTGGCTAGAGGTATGTCCCGAGTAGCCACGGTGACAATGTTTTAGGTTTAGAACTGAAACACAACTGTTCACAATCTGTGAAAGGCTACTCCTTTGTCTACTTCTATAGTGTTTGCAACCAATGTATTGGATACGGATGGAAGCGCGTCACACTAATAGTTAAATTGCATGGAGCTGCAAGAATTACACTGAAGAAAAAAAAAAGAGTCTGTGAGTGACACGTGCAGATGCCTACAGACAGCGTTGCATGCAGAGCAAACTGCAGCGTCACTTACACTCACACACACACACCTTGCAGAGCTGTTAAAACAACACTGCAGGCAAAAGGAAGCTTTACACAGCGGTTGGTGCTAGCCTGCCTACAGCACAGTACACTAAATCGCAATCTCTAACTGTCCCTCAGAGTCAGCACAGCAGCGTTCTGTCCCTTACTGAATTCACAGCACAGTGATCGCTAAAATGGCGGCGGCGCCTTTTATAGTGCATTCTGACATCATTTCAGCATCCAATCACAGCCATGCCATTAGTTAACATGACCGCAGCAGTACAGGATGTGCCCACACTTCTTAGGATTCCTCATTGGCTGACTAAAATCACATTGCCTCTCAAAGAATTATGGGAACTTCCGATTCCGGTATACGATATATGGAAAATATCGGAACTAAGTATCGAAAGGCCGAAACAGCTAATATCGGCCGATACCCGATACTTGCGGTATCGTATCGCTCAACACTAGACGTGGGTAATCGAGAGTTATTGGCCATGAAGTGGGCTTTTGAAGAGTGGAGACATTGGCTGGAGGGAGCCAAACATCAGGTGGTGGTCCTCACGGACCATAAGAATCTGGTTTATCTGGAATCAGCCAAGCGACTTAATCCTAGACAGGCCAGGTGGGCCTTGTTTTTCACACGTTTTAATTTTGTGGTTTCCTTTCTTCCTGGCACTAAGAATATTAAGGCGGATGCCCTCTCGAGGAGTTTCCTTGCGGACTCTCCTGAGTTATCTGATCCTGCTGTTATTTTGAAAGAGGGTGTAGTTCTTTCCGCCATCTCGCCCAATTTGAGACTGGCTCTGGAAGGGTGTCAGGAGGATAAACCCGAGCGCTGCCCTATTGGGAAATTGTTTGTCCCAGACCGGTGGAAAAAGTGTGATGTCTGAGATTCATTGTTCCGCGTTGGCCGGTCATCCCGGAATTTTTGGTACCAGAGACTTGGTTAGTCAGTCCTTTTGGTGGCCTACTTTGTCTCGTGACGTCAGGGAATTTGTGCAGTCCTGCGGGACTTGCTCTCGCTCCAAGCCTTGCTCTCGCTCTAGTGGTTTGTTGATGCCATTGCCTGTGCCCAAGAGACCATGGACCCATATCTCTATGGATTTCGTTTCCAACCTCCCTGTTTCTCAGAGAATGACCGTTATCTGGGTGATTTGTGATAGGTTTTCCAAAATGATACATCTTGTGCCATTACCTAAGTTGCCTTCCTCTGAATTGGTGCCTTTGTTCCTTCAGCACATGGTTCGGTTACACGGCATTCCTGAGAACATTGTGTCTGACAGAGGAGTCCAGTTTGTTTCCAGATTTTGGAGGACTTTTTGTTCTAAACTTGGTGTTCAATTGTCTTTCTCCTCGGCTTTTCATCCTCAGACCAATGGACAAACTGAGAGAACAAACCAGACATTGGAGACTTATCTGAGATGCTTTGAGTCTGCTGATCAGGATGACTGGGTCTCTTTTTTGCCTTTGGCGGAGTTTGCTCTTAATAATAGGGCTAGCTCTGCCACTTTGATGTCTCCATTTTTCTGCAATTTTGGGTTTCACCCTCGATTTTCTTCGGGACAGACGGAGGCTTCTGTCTGTCCAGGTGTTGACTCTGTTGTTGAGCGTATGCAGCAGATTTGGGACCAGGTAGTGGAGAGGTTGTCACTCTCTCAGGAGAGGGCCCAGCGGTTTGCCAACCGGCATAGGACTGATGGTCCTCGGTTTGAAGTGGGGGACTTGGTCTGGTTGTCCTCAAGAAATATCCCTATGAGAGTTGCATCTCCTAAGTTTAAGCCTAGGTTCATTGGACCTTATAAGATCATGGAGATTCTTAATCCTGTTTCCTTTCGTTTACTTCTTTTAGGGACATTTAAGATCCATAACGTGTTCCACAAGTCCTTATTGAAAAGGTTTGTCGAGCCAGTGGTTCCTATGGCTGTGCCTCCTGACCCTATTTTGGTTGAGGGCAATCTGGAGTATGTGGTTGAGAAAATATTGAATTCTCGTTTTTCTAGACGGAAACTCCAGTATTTGGTTAAGTGGAGAGGTTATGGTCAGGAGGACAATTCTTGGGTGTTTGCTTCGGACATCCATGCTAGGAGACTCATCCGTGCGTATCACAGAGCTCATCCTGACCGACCTGGTTGCTCAAATGAGGGTTCGGTGACCCCTCCTCAAGGGGGGGGTACTGTTGTGAATGTGCTAGAAATGAATTCTGAGCAGAAGCTCCCTCTGGTGGTTATAAACAGTACTGAACTATCCAATGAAGATTGTGAAGATTGGCGATCAGGTGTTACTGACTGGTCTTATATAAGGGAGGTTCCCTCCCATCAGGGTTGCCGGTGATCAATTGTTCTGGTCTCATTTTTGATTCCTGTTCACTTTGTAGCTTGTTGTTTCGTGCCTGCATCTTCTGCTAACAGATAAGTAATTTTCTTATTTTAGTTTTTTGTGCTTGCTTTTTGCATTTTGTCCTGCACTTCTGTGGGGGTCTGCCGGGTCCCCTTCGGGGGCTTGTGCTCCTCTCAGTTTAGTTCAGCCACTGTTGTTTGTTCATTTGCCTTTTCCAGTTTTTTCAGTGGCTGCTGTTTAGTTTTGTTACACCAGAGAACTAATTTAGGTGATAGAGGTTGTGTGATCTCAGGTGTTTTTGTAATTAGTAGAGTTGGTACTTTTCAGGGTTTTTTGGGATTGCAGTAAGTGTCCTTCCTATCCTTTTCTATTTAGGAAGTTTGGGCCCCAACGTTTGCTCATACTATTTTCTGTCTGTGTCTGTATTTCCTCTTGCCTAACCGCCATTACATGTTTGGGGCTTTCTATGTTCTTTGGGGATCTGCTCCGGGGCAGATAGTTTTCCTCTTTCTGTCTTTAGGTGTAGTTAGCTTCTCAGGCTGTGACGAGGCGTCTAGGACCAACGTAGGTACGCTCCACGGCTGCCTTTAGTTGTGGTGGTTAGTCAGGGTACTGCAATCCCATAGATTCCAACCTCTCTGGTGTATTTCTTTTTTTGCCTGCTCTCCTCAGCTACCAAATCATAACAGCTACTGATAAAGAACAGTTTTTATGCTTTTCATGATCTGGTCTACTCCATACTGAGCCTGTGACTGTGTATGTTACTCCTGAAATATATACGGAGATTTAAAATTACCCCAACAATGTGTACAGCTGTACGCTACTAATACAGTCCTTTTTTTCTGCTTTTCATATTCTGATGTTATCCATGCTGAGCCTGTGACCGTGTGTGTTACTCCTGAAATATATACAGGGATTTAAAATTACCCCTACAATGTATACAGCTGTACGCTACTGATACAGTACAGTTTTTATGCTTTTCATGTTCTGGTCTCCTCCATACTGAGCCTGTGACCGTGTGTGTTGCTCCTGAAATATATACAGAGATTTAAAATTACCCCAACACTGTATACAGCTGTACACTACTGATACAGTACTCTTTTTCTGCTATTCATATTCTGGTGTTTTCCACACTGAGCCTGTGACCGTGTGTTACTCCTGAAATATATACGGAGATTTAAAATTACCCCAACAATGTATACAGCTGTACGCTACTAATACAGTACTTTTTTTCTGCTTTTCATATTCTGGTGTTAACCATACTGAGTCTGTGACCGTGTGTGTTACTCCTGAAATATATACGGAGATTTAAAATTACCCCTACAATGTATACAGCTGTACGCTACTGATACAGTATAGTTTTTTTGCTTTTCATGTTCTGGTCTACTCCATACTGAGCCTGTGATCGTGTGTGTTACTCCTGAAATATATACAGAGAGTTAAAATAACCCCAACACTGTACACAGCTGTACACTACTGATACAGTACTCTTTTTCTGCTATTCATATTCTGATGTTATCCACACTGAGCCTGTGACCGTGTGTTACTCCTGAAATATATACTGAAATTTAAAATTACCTCAACACTGTATGCAGCTGTACGCTACTGATACAGTAAAGTTTTTACGCTTTTCATGTTCTGGTCTACTCCATACTGAGCCTGTGACCGTGTGTGTTACTCCTGAAATATATACGGAGATTTAAAATATCCCAACACTGTATACAGCTATCTGCTACTGATACAATACAGTTTTTATGCTTTTCATGTTCTGGTCTACTCCATACTGAGCCTGTGACCGTGTGTGTTACTCCTGAAATATTGTAAGGTTCTTTGTACATTTCTTGAAACTCAGTTTTCCGTCAGCCATTTTGCTTTCTGTCTTGCTGCAGCTATCTTGCCCTCAGTCAATATGGAGTTTTCAGCTTTCATGTTCCCGCCCTGATTCTCTCCCTCTTGCTTCTTAAGCAGCCACAGCTGAGCAATCAGTGCTTCAGAAACTAGCCTGCAGTGAACCTGTGACCTGACTCCTGGAAGCCTTGGACTATGTACTCCAGCTATTCCTACTGAGGAACTCTGAACACTTGTGGACTCTGGAACCCTGCTTTTTGAAAGATCCACGTTTGCATGGACTTACGGTAACAGAGAAGAAGATCCTGAACCTGTTGTGGAGATGATTGCTGAGCTTAAGTTACTCTGGCCTGCTGTGTCTCCTGCTTCTGTATCTGCAAACTGTGTGACTATTTTTGCCACTTGTATGAAGTAATACAAGACCTTCTATATCAAACCTGTGTCTCATGTATTTTCATCGCACCCAAGCACAAGACGCTATATGAACTGTACTACATACATTACAAGATTCTGAAGCCAAAACGTTAGTGTCTGCTGGGTCTGGGAAGGCTGTGTCTGCTGTAACTGTGGATATCAGACGTCCAGTTGTACTTTCTGTGATGACAGTGGTTGTGACTTCTCACAATCATTCCAGGTGAGCAATTCCCTTAAGTTTTTTTTTTTCTGCAGTGTTACCACAGGTAAACACTATTGTTATTTTTTTTTTTCTCTTCCCTCTTTTGTGTCTGCTGTAACTGTGGATATCAGATGTCCGGTTGAACTTTCTGTGATGATAGTGGTTGTGACTTCTCACAACCATTCCAGGTGAGCAGTTCCCTTAATTTTTTTTTCTCTTTGCAGTGTTACCACAGGTAAACACTATTGTTTTTTTTCTTTTCTCCTCTCCTTCCAGTACTCCTGTCTTAAAAGATCTGGAAAATGGAGGCCCGCATAAAGGAACTTTGCGGAGTGACTGATAATATCCTTGCAGATTTACAGACTATAAAAACCCGTTTTACAAACCTACAGGACCTCACTAATCACAATTTGCAGGTGTTTGGACAGACTGCCCAGGATTTGCGAGCCAGGATTGAGGTTCTAGAGGAGCGAGTCCAGGCTCCTGCCGTAGCCCCAAGTTCTGGATTCCCAAGTTGCCCCTTTTCGTTTTGGCGGTGAACGTGAAAAATTCAGGGGATTTATTAACCAATGCAATCTGTTTTTTTCTGCACATGCTTCACAATTTCCCACTGAACGATCTAAAGTGCTTACTATAATTATGTTACTTACCAACAAGGCTTTAATGTGGGCAAACCCTCTGATTGAGACTGAGGATGAATGTTTGGATCATCTTGATGCTTTCATTTCAGCCATGGGGCAGGTGTTTGATGACCCAATCGAGGTGCAACAGCTGAAGCAGCCATGTTAACTTTGCGCCAAGGTAAGCACTCGGTAGCCGAATATGCCTTGGATTTCAGGAGATGGGCCCTTGATACCACCTGGGACAGTTCCGCCAAAAAATCTATTTTTCGAAAGGGGTTGTCTCCACTAATTAAGGATGAACTTGCTCGTGCCGACCCTCCCACTGCGTTAGGTGACTTTATTAACTACTGCATCCGTATTGATGCTCGCCTGACTGAACGCAGGCAAGAGAGATGGTTCGAAAGCAATCGCACTAACCTTTTCCTACCTTCCTCCCCAGCTAAGGAACCTTTGAGTAGGATCACACGGGAACCTGAACCTGAACCCATGCAGGTAGACTCTTTACAAAGACGGGTTAGTGATGCACGCAAGGAACATCGTTTTAAGGAAAATCTATGTTTCTATTGTGGTAAGTCAGGGCACTTCATTATAAACTGCCCCAGCCATTCTCGTAAGACTACTGCAGCACTCATTCACTGTGAGTGTTGCGAGAGGAGATCTGTCAGGTCCGAGCCTCAGGCTCCAGAGAGATCTGCAGCAACAGATCTTGATTTCTCGGACTTAAACTCCGTTACTTCTGAGGACGATGACTGTGTAAACGCTGCAATTTTTCAAGTTTCCTCAGCGGTGTCCCAGCTGAGTTGTAAGGAAAAACAATTCTCATTGCTGCCTTTCCATCAAACTCTGGGTTAACTCAGTCTGGGTGTCTAGCTCTGCTATGATCGACTCAGGGGCAAGTGGGAATTTTATGGATGTCTCCTTTGCTCTGAAACAGGGATACGTTCAGTGAAGAAGGCTACTCCAGTACAGATGGAAACTGTGGATGGCTCCCTGCTGACCTCTGGACCAGTGGATCAGGAAACGGAGCCTTTAAGGGTCCTTATGGGTAAAGATCATCAAGAGAAACTGTCCTTTATGCTTATCTCTTCTCCCCACTTTCCCATTATTCTAGGGCTACCATGGCTGCAGGCTCAGAACCCTACCATTAACTGGGAGACCAAGGAATTACACTTTCCAGAGAAACAGATGAGTCCAGAAGTTTCAGCTTGCTCTGTTCCTAAAGGAACCATGTCAGTCCCTGAACTACCAGCTGTATACCAGGACTATGTGGATTTATGTGACAAGAAGAACGCTGACCAGCTTCCCCCTCACCGTCCATATGATTGTCCAATTGAATTATTGCCTGGAGCAGAGATACCTTTTGGTAAGATCTACCCCCTGGCGGGGCCTGAGCTAAAGGCTTTAAAGGATTACATAGACGAAAATCTAGCCAAGGGCTTCATACGCCCCTCTTCATCTCCTGCAGGTGCACCCATCTTCTTTGTGAAGAAGAAAGATGGATCTCTGAGACCCTGCGTAGACTATAGGGAACTCAATAAGGTTACTATTAGAAACCGTTATCCATTGCCTTTAATCCCTGAGTTATTGGAGAGGTGTGGCATGCCAAAATTTTCTCTAAATTGGATCTCCGTGGGGCCTATAACTTGGTCCGTATTAGACCTGGGGATGAATGGAAGACTGCATTCAGGTCACGCTATGGACACTTTGAATATCTAGTTATGCCTTTTGGTCTGAGTACCGCCCCAGCCACTTTCCAACACTTGGTGAATGACATCTTCAGGGATCTCCTAGATACATTCGTGGTGATTTATTTGGATGATATTCTAATTTTTTCTAACTCCACAGAGGAACATCATGGACATGTGAGAATGGTCTTGGAACGTCTAAGACAAAACCATCTTTACATCAAACTTGAAAAGTGTGAATTCCATAGGACCAAAATTAAATTTCTGGGGTATGTACTGTCTACACAAGGAATTAGTATGGATGGAAGTAAGACCCAAGCCATCAAGGATTGGCCAAGTCCTAGAAATGTGAAGGAGGTGCAGCGCTTCATCGGGTTTGCCAATTTCTATAGACGTTTCATTAAGAATTTCTCTGAGGTAGTGTCACCTATCACCCAACTTACCCGGAAAGAGTCTAGGTTCTCCTGGACTCCCCAAGCCCAGGAAGCATTTTCTCGTCTAAAAGATAAATTTACCACCGCACCTATCTTGGTACATCCCAACCCCGAACTTGCCTTCATAATAGAGGTGGATGCTTCAGATTGTGCCGTTGGAGCTATACTCTCTCAGAGAACAGGTGAGAAGAATGTCTTGCATCCCTGTGCCTTCTTTTCCCAGCAGTTGTCTTCGGCTGAGAGGAACTACGATGTGGGCAATAGAGAGTTGTTGGCCATTATTGCCGCCTTCAAAGAATGGAGACACCTTCTTCAGGGAGCTGCACAGCAAATAGTCGTCCTGACAGACCATCGTAACCTTGAATTTATCTGGTCGGCTAAGTGCCTGACTCCTCGCCAGGCTCGCTGGAATCTTTTCTTAACCCCTTACTGCCATCGGACGTACTATCCCGTCCATGGTACCTGGGCCCGTATGACCGGGGACGGGATAGTACGTCCAGCCCTTTAATGCGACATTGCGACTTAAGTCGCAATGATCGCATTAAAATTCCGACGCCATCTTACCTCAGGAGAGATGGCGCCGGCATCCCGGGGTCTGTCACCGCCCACCCTCACTCCCGATCGCTGTGATTGGCTGTTCAATTCTGAACAGCCAATCGCAGCCTTTCTCACTGTTTCAGCCAATCCGATGGGCTGAAACAGTGAGATCCCAGGCTAGAATCGAGTACCGATGTACTTGATCCTAGGCCTGGGCATAGAAAGGAGCAGACCCCCCCTGGATTGGCGCGATCGCCGATCACATCGATCGCGCCAATCGCAGGGCACAGCCGCGGTGTATCCCGCGCTGTGCCCTGCCTGTACCTGCCTGGATCGGTGCAGTAATAGCACCGATCCTAGGCCGGAACCTAGGACAGGCCCAGTAGGGCCTGCAGCTGCTGATTGGCGCGATCGATGTCATCGACGATCGCGCCAATCACAGGGCACAGCAGTGGTGTGACCGCTCTGTGCCCTGCTTCCTGACCTGCCGGTGACCTGCCTAGGAATCGGAGCAGTGAGCTCCGATTACTAGGCCGGTGCCTAGCAACCGGCAAAACAAGGGTCTCCTCTGATTGGTGGGATCGATGTGATCATCGATCCCACCAATGACAGGTCACAGCAGCGATGTGACCGCTCTGTGACCTGTCTGCAAACTGGATCTGACCTGTCTGACCGCACTGCAGGGGTCCTCACACTTGCTGAGGATTCCTGCAGTGCGGTCACACGCCAGATCTCCTCCTGTGCTGGGCCTTGTGGTGCCACAGTAGCCTGTGACACCACAACTCCTGCTGAAGAAAGAAGAGAGAAGAAAGAAGAGAGAAGAAAGAAGAGAGAAGAAAGAAGAGAGAAGAAAGAAGAGAGACTACAAACGTGAGTTTTTGAGCCCCGGTCCCTGCCCGATCCACCCCAATCCCCCCATTCCCCCCTCCCCACTTCCCTTTCCCCCTCTTTTTACCCCCCCTTTGCACACATTTAGCAGCCGCCGAGCGTTGATTGGTGACGCAGTTCACCGATCAACACTCGTGCTCTTTTTTCTTTTGCACCCCCCTCCGTGCGCACTTCCAGCAGCCGCGGAACTTTGATAAGTGACACCAGTCACTTATCAGAGCTCGTTCCTGCAGTTTTTTTTTTTCTTCACTCCCCTTTCCGCCACTCCTGTGCGCACTTCCAGCAGCCGCGGAACTTTGATAAGTGACACCAGTCACTTATCAGAGCTCGTTCCTGCAGTTTTTTTTTTTTTTCACCCCACTTTCCGCCACTCCCGTGCGCACATCAACAGCCGCGGAACTTTGATAAGTGACACCAGTCACTTATCAGAGCTCGTTCCTGCAGTTTTTTTTTTTTCACACCACTTTCCGCCACTCCCGTGCGCACATCTAGCAGCCGCGGAACTTTGATAAGTGACACCGGTCACTTATCAGAGCTCGTTCCTGCCGTTTTTTTTTTTTTTCACTCCCCTTTCCGCCACTCCTGTGCGCACTTCCAGCAGCCGCGGAACTTTGATAAGTGACACCAGTCACTTATCAGAGCTCGTTCCTGCAGTTTTTTTTTTTTTTCACCCCACTTTCCGCCACTCCCGTGCGCACATCTAGCAGCCGCGGAACTTTGATAAGTGACACCGGTCACTTATCAGAGCTCGTTCCTGCCGTTTTTTTTTTTTTTTTCACTCCCCTTTCCGCCACTCCTGTGCGCACATCTAGCAGCCGCGGAACTTTGATAAGTGACACCGGTCACTTATCAGAGCTCGCTCCTGCCGTCTTTTTTTTTTTCACTCCCCTTTCCGCCACTCCTGTGCGCACATCCAGCAGCCGCGGAACTTTGATAAGTGACACCAGTCACTTATCAGAGCTCGTTCCTGCATTTTTTTTTTCTCTCCCCTTTCCGCCACTCCTGTGCGCACATCCAGCAGCCGCGGAACTTTGATAAGTGACTCCAGTCACTTATCAGAGCTCGCTCCTGCCGTCTTTTTTTTTTTCACTCCCCTTTCCGCCACTCCTGTGCGCACATCCAGCAGCCGCGGAACTTTGATAAGTGACACCAGTCACTTATCAGAGCTCGTTCCTGCATTTTTTTTTTTCTCTCCCCTTTCCGCCACTCCTGTGCGCACATCCAGCAGCCGCGGAACTTTGATAAGTGACTCCGGTCACTTATCAGAGCTCGTTCCTGCCGTTTTTTTTTTTTTTTTCACTTCCCTTTCCGCCACTCCTGTGCGCACATCCGGCAGCCGCGGAACTTTGATAAGTGACACCGGTCACTTATCAGAGCTCGTTCCTGCTGTTTTTTTTTTTTTTTTTCACTTCCCTTTCCGCCACTCCTGTGCGCACATCCGGCAGCCGCGGAACTTTGATAAGTGACACCGGTCACTTATCAGAGCTCGTGCCTGCTGGTTTAGACTTTTTTTCACAGGCATTTTTTTCCCTATTCTCTTTCTTTTCTTTTAGCTTTTTCCTTTCAGCATAGTTTGCACCAACCACTATCCCCCCCCACACACACACACAGTTATAAATAAAGTTCACACAAAGCACCACATTCACAAAAAAAATGTCCCGCTCGTCACGTTCTTCCCAACAGCGCTATTCAGTGGAAGAGCATACGCTTTCCTTGCCTCCGACACTGTTAGCGAGGGAGAGGATCCCACATTTCTTTACTTTTCAGATTCTTCATCCTCTTCTTCTTCTTCCTCCTCTTCCTCATCTTCCTCCTCGGGTCCTGCGGAACCGCCACGCAGACGCCCCAGGACAGAAGATGAGGCAGCGCCCACCCCTGAAAATGAACCAGCGCACCCCTCTTCGGACCCCATATGGACCCCCCCCCCCGAAAATTACGAGCCACTGATTCCTGATTTTGTGGCAGAATCAGGAATCAAGTTTGACACCACGGGCCTCAGAGAAATAGACTTTTTCAAAGTCTTTTTCTCTGAGGATTTTATTAACCTCGTGGTGGAGCAAACTAATTTGTACGCTCGGCAATTTTTGGCGCAAAACCCAGTGTCATCATTTTCCAACTGGTCTCCTGTAGAAGCAGGTGAAATGATGCAGTTTTGGGGCCTGGTCCTCCATATGGGGATCCTGAAGAAGCCAGAACTTCGGCAATATTGGAGTGTTGATATTTTATACAACACTCCACTGTTCCGAATGGTCATGGCTCGGACGCGTTTTGAGGCCATCCACAAATTCCTGCATTATAATGATAATGCACAGTGTCCCCCACAAAATGACCCCAACTTTGACCGTCTGTTCAAAGTTCGGCCAGTCATCGAACACTTCAGCAAAAAGTTTGCTGAAGTGTACGTGCCCCAAAGGGACATCTGCGTGGATGAGTCCTTGGTTCATTTTAAGGGACGGCTCAGATTCCGCCAGTACCTGCCCAGCAAGAGGGCAAGGTACGGAATTAAACTCTACAAGCTGTGCGAGAGTACCTCAGGGTACACGCACAGCTTTAGAGTTTACGAAGGAAAGGACACCAGGATTGAACCCCCTGAGTGTCCCCCCGTCCTGGGAGTGAGTGGGAAAATTGTGTGGGATTTGGTGCACCCACTGCTGGATAAAGGTTATCACCTTTACACCGATAACTTTTATTCCAGCGTCCCACTCTACAAATCCCTCTCTGCGCGAGGTACCGCAGCTTGCGGTACCGTCCGCAAAAATCAGAGAGGCCTCCCGAAGACGCTACTTGGGCAGATGCTCAGAAAGGGTGAGAGCAGAGCCCAATGTAGCGACCACCTGTTGGTGGTCAAGTACAAGAACAAGAGGGATGTCCTTCTCTTGACCACCATACATGGTGATGGCAGCGCCCTCAGCACTGTACGGGGTACCTCTACACAGGTCCACAAACCGGACTGTGTACTGGGGTACAATAAATACATGGGGGGTGTTGATCTCTCTGATCAACTCCTCCAACCGTACAGTGCTTTGAGAAAGGCCAAGGTGTGGTACAAGAAGCTGTCCGTGCACATCGTCCAAATGGCAATGCTCAACGCTTTCCTGCTGTCACGATGTGCACGCAACAGCGATACGACATACCTTCAGTTTCAGGAGGTAGTGGTTAAGGCCCTGATGTTTGGCGATCAGGAAAGAGCGGGCCCCAGTACTTCTGGAACTGAAGGTGCTCGTATCATACCAGGTCAGCATTTCCCGGGGTGGTCCCGCCAACTGGAAGCAAAGGTAAGCCGCAAAAAAGGTGCCGAGTGTGTTACAAAAGGGGAATACGCAAGGACACCACTTACCAATGCGACACCTGCCCCGAAAAACCTGGCCTGTGTATGAAGGATTGTTTCAAATTGTACCACACCTCAATGCACTACTAATTTACTTTACAGGAAAGATTAGTTCCAGAAGGGGGCACATTTAGAAAAGTTCCTTGGGAGTCTACTTTCCAAAATTATGTCACTTGTGTTTTTTTTTTACTGTTTAGGCACATCAGGAGCTCTGCAAACGGAACATGACGCCCGCAGACCATTCCATCAGTCTGCATTCCAAAACGTCACGACTTCCCTTCTGAGCCCCGACTTGTGCCCAAACAGTTTTTTCCCACATATGGGGCACCAGTGTACTCAGGACAAATTGGAAAACAATTTTTGGTGTCTAATTTCTCCTCTTACCCTTGGGAAAATAAAAAATTGGGAACTAAAACATCATTTTTGTGAGGATAAAAGTAGGATTTTTTATTATTACACCTGGGCATTATAAACTTTAGTGAAACACTTGGGGGTTCAAAATGCTCACCACACACCTAGGTAAGTTCCTTAGGGGGTCTAGTTTCCAAAATGGGGTCACTTGTGGGGGTTTCCACTGTTTAGGCACATGAGGGGCTCTGCTAACGGAACATGACGCCCGCAGACCATTACATCAAAGTCTGCATTCCAAAACGTCACTGCTTCCCTTCTGCGCCCTGCCATGCGCCCAAACAATGGTTCCCCCCAACATATGGGGTATCAGCGTACTCAGGACAAATTGGACAACAACTTTTGTGGTCCAATTTCTCCTGTTACCCTTGTGAAAACAAAAAATTGGGGACTAAAACATCATATTTGTGGAAATTTTTTTTTTTTTTTTATTCACGCCAGGGCATTATAAACTTTAGTGAAACACTTGGGGGTTCAAAATGCTCACCACACACCTAGATAAGTTCATTAGGGGGTCTAGTTTCCAAAATGGGGTCACTTGTGGGGGTTTCCACTGTTTAGGCACATGAGGGGCTCTGCTAAAGGAACATGACGCCCGCAGACCATTCCATCAAAGTCTGCATTCCAAAACGTCACTGCTTCCCTTCTGCGCCCTGCCATGTGCCCAAACAGTGGTTCCCCCCAACATATGGGGTATCAGCGTACTCAGGACAAATTGGACAACAACTTTTGTGGTCCAAGTTCTCCTGTTACCCTTGGGAAAATAAAAAATTGGGGACTAAAACATCATATTTGTGGAAATTTTTTATTTTTTTTTATTCATGCCAGGGCATTATAAACTTTAGTGAAACACTGGGGGTTCAAAATGCTCACCACACACCTAGATAAGTTCCTTAGGGGGTCTAGTTTCCAAAATGGGGTCACTTGTGGAGGTTTCCACTGTTTAGGCACATGAGGGGCTCTGCTAACGGAACATGACGCCCGCAGACCATTCCATCAAAGTCTGCATTCCAAAACGTCACTACTTCCCTTCTGCGCCCTGCCATGCACCCAAACAGTGGTTCCCCCCAACATATGGGGTATCAGCGTACTCAGGACAAATTGGACAACAACTTTTGTGGTCCAATTTCTCCTGTTACCCTTGGGAAAATTAAAAAATTGGGGACTAAAACATCATATTTGTGGAAATTTTTTTTTTTTTTTTATTCACGCCAGGGCATTATAAACTTTAGTGAAACACTTGGGGGTTCAAAATGCTCACCACACACCTAGATAAGTTCCTTAGGGGGTCTAGTTTCCAAAATGGGGTCACTTGTGGGGTTTTCCACTGTTTAGGCACATCAGGGGCTCCACAAACGCGACATGGCGTCCGTTCTCAATTCCAGCCAATTTTGGTTTGGAATAGTCAAACGGCACTCCTTCCCTGTTGAGCCCTGCCGTGCGCCCAAACAATGGTTCCCCCCCACATATGGGGTATCAGTGTACTCAGGACAAGTTGGACAACAACTTTTGTGGTCCAATTTCTCCTCTTACCCTTGGGAAAATAACAAATTGGGGACTAAAACATCATGGTTGTGGAAAAAATATGTTTTTTTTTCTTCACGGCTCTACATTATAAACTTGCGTGAAGCATTTGGGGTTCAAAGTGCTCACCACACATCTACATAAGTTCCTTAGGGGGTCTAGTTTCCAAAATGGGGTCACATGTGGGGGTTTCCACTGTTTAAGCACATCTGTGGCTCTCCAAACGCAACATGGCGTCCTTTCTCAATTCCAGCCAATTTTGGTTTGGAAAAGTCAAATGGCGCTCCTTCCATTTCGAGCCCTGCCGTGCGCCCAAACAGTGGTTTCCCCCCACATATGGAGTATCAGCGTACTCAGGACAAGTTGGACAACAACTTTTGTGGTCCAATTTCTCCTCTTACCCTTGGGAAAATAACAAATTGGGAACTAAAACATCATGGTTGTGGAAAAAATATGATTTTTTTTCTTCACGGCTCTACATTATAAACTTGCGTGAAGCATTTGGGGGTTCAAAGTGCTCACCTCACATCTAGATAAGTTCCTTAGGGGGTCTAGTTTCCAAAATGGGGTCACATTGGGGGGTTTCCACTGTTTAAGGCACATCTGTGGCTCTCCAAACGCAACATGGCGTCCTTTCTCAATTCCAGCCAATTTTGGTTTGGAAAAGTCAAATGGCGCTCCTTCCATTTCGAGCCCTGCCGTGCGCCCAAACAGTGGTTCCCCCCACATATGGGGTATCAGCGTACTCAGGACAAGTTGGACAACAACTTTTGTGGTCCAATTTCTCCTCTTACCCTTGGGAAAATAACAAATTGGGAACTAAAACATCATGGTTGTGGAAAAAATATGATTTTTTTTCTTCACGGCTCTACATTATAAACTTGCGTGAAGCATTTGGGGGTTCAAAGTGCTCATCACACATCTAGATAAGTTCCTTAGGGGTCTAGTTTCAAAATGGGGTCACATGTGGGGGGTTTCCACTGTTTAGGCATATCAGTGGCTCTCCAAACGCAACATGGCGTCCTTTCTCAATTCCAGCCAATTTTGGTTTGGAAAAGTCAAATGGCGCTCATTCCATTTCGAGCCCTGCCGTGCACACAAACAGTGGTTCCCCCCCACATATTGGGTATCGGCGTACTCAGGACAAGTTGGGCAACAACTTTTGTGGTCCAATTTCTCCTCTTACCTTGGGAAAATAACAAATTGGGGACTAAAACATCATGCTTGTGGAAAAAATATGATTTTTTTTCTTCACGGCTCTACATTATAAACTTGCGTGAAGCACTTGGGGGTTCAAAGTGCTCACCACACATCTAGATAAGTTCCTTAGGGGGTCTAGTTTCCAAAATGGGGTCACATATGGGGGTTTCCACTGTTTAGGCACATCAGGGAATCTCCAAACGCGACATGGCGTCCAATCTCAATTCCCACCAATTTTAGTTTGGGAAGCTCAAACGGCGCTCCTTCCATTCTAAGCCCTTCCGTGCACCCAAACAGTGGTTTTCCCCCACATATTGGGTATTGCATACTCAGGAGAAATGGCACAACAACTTTATCCATCCATTTTCTCCTTTTTCCCTTGTGAAAATAAAAAAAATGTTTGTAATAGATCATTTTTGTGACTAAAAAGTAAAATGTTCATTTTTTCCTTTCACATTGCTTCAGCTCCTGTGAAGCACCTGAAGGGTTAATAATCTTCTTGATTGTGGTTTTGAGTACCTTGAGGGGTGCAGTTTTTAGAATGGTGTCAATTTTGGGCATTTTCTACCATATAGATCCCTCAAAGTGACTTCAAATGTGAGGTGGTCCCTAAAAAAAATGGCTTTGTAAATTTTGTTGTAAAAATGAGAAATCGCTGGTCAACTTTTAACCCTTATAACTTCCTAACAAATAAAAATTTTGTTTCCAAAATTGTGCTGATCTAAAGCAGACATGTTAGAAATGTTATTTCTTAACTATTTTGTGTGACATATTTCTCTTTTTTAAGGGAATAAAAATTCAAAGTTTGAAAATTGCAAAATTTTCAAAATTTTCGCCATATTTGCGTTTTTTTCAAAAATAAACGCAAGGTATATGGAAGAAATTTTACCACTAACGTGAAGTACAATATTTCACGAGAAAACAATCTCAGAATCACGAATATCCGTTGAAGCGTTCCAGAATTATAACCTCATAAAGAGACAGTGGTCAGAATTGTAAAAATTGGCCCGGTCATTAACGTGCAAACAACCCTTGGGGGTGAAGTGGTTAAACCAATTTAATTTTGTCATTTCTTATAGACCAGGATCGCGCAATGGAAAGGCTGATGCACTCTCTAGGATTCATTCAGCAGAGACCCGTCCACTTGCTCCTCCTAAGACTATTCTTCCTGACTCTAGATTCCTGGGAGTGATTCATAATCAAGACCTACTTAAGGACATCAAGGAAGCATACCATGCGGATTCCTTGTTGGCACAACCCCCAAGGGACGTAAGTCTTGTCTTTAAGAATGGTGTGTGGATTCTGGGACAACGTCTGTATATTCCTGAAACAGTCAGATTGAGAGTATTGCAACTCATTCACGATTCCAAGATAGCTGGGCATAGAGGACTTCTAAAGACACAGGAATTTCTTTCTCGTTTCTTTTGGTGGCCCACTTGCAGGAAGGATGTTTTAAACTATGTCACTTCATGTGAAGTCTGTGCAAGATGCAAAACACCTCGCTCCTCACCAACTGGTCTGTTACAACCTCTTCCCACCCCGTCCCGCCCGTGGGGATCCATTTCTATGGACTTCATTGTGCAGTTACCAACCTCTCAAGGGAAAAACACCATTCTAGTGGTGGTTGATCGTTTAACAAAGGCAGCTCATTTTATTCCTTGTGTCGGCTTACCCACTGCAAAACAGACATCAGATTTGATGATTAAAGATGTGTTTCGCTTACATGGAGTACCGGATGAGGTTATTTCGGATCGAGGGGTGCAATTCACTTCAAGGTTTTGGCAAAATTTCTGTGCAGCATTGGACATTAAAGTAAACCTTTCTTCTGCTTTTCATCCCCAGACTAATGGACAGACCGAACGAACCAATCAAACTCTGGAGCAGTATCTCCGCTGCTTTATCTGCCACCTACAGGATGATTGGGTGGATCTACTTCCATTGGCTGAGTTCTCTTATAACAACTCTCAGAGCGCCTCCACTAAGCAGTCTCCTTTTTACTCCAATCTAGGTTATCATCCTAACATTCTTCCATGATTTCCCATAGAAACGCCTTTACCAGCAGTGGCCGAAAGAATCATGTCTTTACAGAAGAATATGGATCTTCTAAAGGAGAATCTGGAATTGGCTCAGGAAAGGTACAAGAAAGCAGCAGATAAATTTCGTAAACCTGCACCAGCTTTCAAGGTAGGAGACCTGGTCTGGCTGTCAACCAGAATCTTAAGTTAAGGATTCCATCGTCTAAGTTGGGACATAAGTACATTGGACCCTATAAAATCAGTAAAATTATAAGTGCCGTTGCTTGTCGTCTTCAATTGCCTAGAACTATGAGAATCCACCCTGTCTTTCATGTATCCCTACTAAAGGCTGCAACACCCAATACGTTTCCTGGACGTTCTTCTCCTTGCCCTGACCCAGTGCTAGTCGATGGTCAGGAAGAATTTGTGGTGGAAAGAATTCTAGATTCCAGGTTATACAGAAATCAGTTACAATATTTGATTAAATGGCAGGGCTACCCAGTGGAGGACAACTCATGGGAACCAGTCAATAACGTTAATGCTCCTCGTTTGCTCCGCCAGTTTCATCAGAGGTACCCAGACAAGCCTGGTCTGAGGCCATCCGGAGGTTGTCCCTAAGGGGGGAGTAATGTAAGGTTCTTTGTACATGTTCTTGAAACTCAGTTTTCCGTCAGCCATTTTGCTTTCTGTCTTGCTGCAGCTATCTTGCCCTCAGTCAATATGGAGTTTTCAGCTTTCATGTTCCCGCCCTGATTCTCTCCCTCTTGCTTCTTAAGCAGCCACAGCTGAGCAATCAGTGCTTCAGAAACTAGCCTGCAGTGAACTTGTGACCTGACTCCTGGAAGCCTTGGACTATGTACTCCAGCTATTCCTACTGAGGAACTCTGAACACTTGTGGACTCTGGAACCTTGCTTTTTGAAAGATCCACGTTTGCATGGACTTACGGTAACAGAGAAGAAGATCCTGAACCTGTTGTGGAGAGTGATTGCTGAGCTTAAGTTACTCTGGCCTGCTGTGTCTCCTGCTTCTGTATCTGCAAACTGTGTGACTATTTTTGCCACTTGTATGAAGTAATACAAGACCTTCTATATCAAACCTGTGTCTCATGTATTTTCATCGCACCCAAGCACAAGACGCTATATGAACTGTACTACATACATTACAAATATATACGGAGATTTAAAATTACCTCAACACTGTATACAGTTGTACGCTACTGATACAGTACTTTTTTCTGCTTTTCATATTCTGGTGTTATCCAGACTGAGCCTGTGACCGTGTGTGTTACTCCTGAAATATATACGGAGATTTAAAAAAAAAAACAACACTGTATACAGCTGTACGCTACTTGTTGTGAATGTGCTAGAAATGAATTCTGAGCAGAAGCTCCCTCTGGTGGTTACAAACCGTACTGAACTATCCAATGAAGATTGTGAAGATTGGCGATCAGGTGTTACTGACTGGTCTTATATAAGGGAGGTTCCCTCCCATCAGGGTTGCCGGTGATCAATTGTTCTGGTCTCATCTTTGATTCCTGTTCACTTTGTAGCTTGCTGTTTCGTGCCTGCATCTTCTGCTAACAGATAAGTCATTTTCTTCTTTTAGTTTTTTGTGCTTGCTTTTTACATTTTATCCTGCATTTCTGTGGGGTCTTCCGGGTCCCCTCCGGGGCTTGTGCTCCTCTCAGTTTAGTTCAGCCACTGTTGTTTGTTCATTTGCCTTTTCCAGTTTTTTCAGTGGCTGCTGTTTTGTTTTGTTACACCAGAGAACTAATATAGGTGGTAGAGGTCGTGTGATCTCAGGTGATTTTGTAATTAGTAGAGTTGGTACTTTTCAGGGTTTTTTGGGATTGCAGTAAGTGTCCTTCCTATCCTTTTCTATTTAGGAAGTTTGGGCCCCAACGTTTGCTCATACTATTTTCTGTCTGTGTCTGTATTTCCTCTTGCCTAACCGCCATTACATGTTTGAGGCTTTCTATGTTCTTTGGGGATCTGCTCCGGGGCAGATAGTTTTCTTCTTTCTGTCTTTAGGTGTAGTTAGCTTCTCAGGCTGTGATGAGGCGTCTAGGACCAACGTAGGTACGCTCCACGGCTGCCTTTAGTTGTGGTGGTTAGTCAGGGTACTGCAATCAAATAGATTCCAACCTCTCTGGTGTATTTCCTTTTTTGCCTGCTCTCCTCAGCTACCAAATCATAACAGTATCACCGGCCCAAAAACTGATATTTGTATGGTACTCACAGAAGGGAAAAATAGTGTTAAAGAAAGAAGATTGTCAGAGTTGTCAGAGATTTTTATTATTTTTTTCCCTCTGTTTCTCTGAATGCTGAGGAGGATTTTTTTTTCTCCCCAATTGAGTTTGCACAGTTGTCTGGCCGTGTGGATCAGCTTGCCACTGAAGTTCGGAGTATTGCTACCTATCTTGCAGGGTTGCCTGTTGTGGAACCTAGGATTCCCATGCCAGATTTGTTTTAGGGGATCGAGCTAAATTTCTGAATTTCAAAAATAACTGTAAGTTGTTTTTTGCCTTGAAATGTAAGTCCTCAGGGAACGCAGCACAGCAGGTTAAAATTGTCATCTCTCTCCTGCGCGGCGATCCTCAGGATTGGGCTTTTTCCCTGACACCTGGGGATCCTGTTTTCAGTAATGTTGATGCATTTTTTCAGGCTCTGGGTTATTGTACGATGAGCCTAATGTCACTGATCAAGCTGAAAAAGCCTTGTTGGCATTAAATCAGGGCTTGAGGACGCTGAGTTATACTGTCAGAGATTCCGAAGGTGGGCAGTCCTGACCAAATGGAATGACGATGCTTTGGCAGCCCTTTTTCAGAAGGGTCTGTCAGAGAATGTAAAGGATGTTATGGTGGGATTCCCTGTCCCCTCTGGTCTCAATGATTCTATGTCATTAGCGATTCAAATTGACAGACGTTTGCGTGAGCGTAGAGATATGCGTGGAACAGTCTTGCCTTGTGGACCAGCTTCTGAACCCATGCAGTGTGATAGAGTGGCTTCTGGGGCACAGCGTCATGAGTTTCGAAAACGCAATGGGTTATGTTTCTACTGTGGTGATGCCTCTCATGCTATTTCAGTCTGCCCTAAGCGGGGAAGACGTTTTGCACGTTCAGTTGTCTTGGGTTGTGTTCAGACTAATTTTTTGTTGACTGTTACCCTGATTTGCTCCCTGTCCACATTTTCTGCTCAGGCTTTTGTTGATTTGGGAGCAGCTATTAACCTGATGGATTTTGATTTTGCTAAACGTTGTGGGTTTCCCTTGATACCCCTACGGAAGTCTATTCCCCTACTGGGGATCGATTCTACCCCTTTGGCTGAGAATAAACCTCAGTTCTCTACTCAGGTGATAATGAGGGTTGAACCTGATCATCAGGAGAGTTGCAAATTTTTGGTGCTGTATAATCTGCATGACATTATCGTACTGGGTTTCCCTTGGTTACAGTCTCATAATCCTGTTTTGGATTGGAAATCTGTGTCTGTAACCAGTTGGGGCTGCCAATGTGTTAATACCAACACTCCTGTTTTTTCTGCCTCCCCCCAGGCTCAGGATGTTCCTGACTTTTTCACTGATTTTTCTGATGTGTTTAGCGAAAGTAAATCTGTATCCTTGCCCCCCCATAGGAGCTATGACTGCGCTATTGAATTAGTGCCTGGTTGTAAATTCCCTGAAGGTCGCCTTTTTAACTTGTCTGTACCTGAACATGACGCTATGCGGTCTTATATCAAGGAGTCATTGGAGAAGGGTCATATCAGACCATCCTCTTCACCCTTGGGTGCCGGTTTTTTCTTTGTGGCCAAAAAGGATGGCTCATTAAAGCCGTGTATTGATTATCGTCTCTTGAACAATATCACTGTGAAATATCAATATCCGTTACCCTTGATTTCTGACCTGTTTTCCAGGGTGAAAAGTGCTACTTGGTTTACCAAGCTTGACCTCAGGGGGCATATAACCTTATTCGCATTAAGCACGGGGATGAATGGAAGATGGCATTTAATACCCCAGAGGGGCATTTTGATTACCTAGTGATGCCCTTTGGGCTCACTAATGCTCCTTCTGTCTTCCAGTCCTTCATGAATGACATTTTCAGGGATTTTGTGGATAAATTTCTGATTGTTTATTTGGATGATATCTTGATTTTTTCCAATGACTGGGACTCTCATGTGAAACATGTTCGGACTGTGTTCCAGATTTTGAGAGAGAATGCTCTGTATGTGAAGGGATCAAAGTGTCTTTTTGGCGTACAGAGGATCTCATTTCTGGGATTCATTTTGTCCCCATCTGTTATTGAAATGGACCCGGTCAAGGTTCAGGCCATCTGTGATTGGGTCCAACCTACTTCATTAAAGGCTCTTCAAAGATTCTTAGGTTTTGCCAATTTTTATCGTAAATGTATTGGTAATTTCTCTGTTATTGTTAAACCATTGACTGAATTGACCAAAAAGGGTTCTGATGTCGTGAATTGGCCTCCTGTGGCAGTCTCTGCGTTTCAGGAACTTAAGCAGAGATTCACTTCTGCTCCTGTTCTACGGCAGCCTGATGTTTCTCTGCCTTTTCAGGTGGAGGTTGATGCCTCTGAAATTGGAGCAGATGCCGTTTTGTCCCAAAGAGATCCAGAGACCTCTAAAAGTAACCCTTGTGCCTTTTTCTCTCGAAAATTTTCTCCAACTGAACGTAATTATGACGTGGGTAATCGGGAGTTATTGGCCATGAAGTGGGCTTTTGAAGAGTGGACACATTTGTTGGAGGGAGCCAAACATCAGGTGGTGGTCCTCACGGACCATAAGAATCTGGTTTATTTGGAATCAGCCAAGCGACTTGATCCTAGACAGGCCAGGTGGGCCTTGTTTTTCACACGTTTTAATTTTGTGGTTTCCTTTCTTCCTGGCACTAAGAATGTTAAGGCGGATGCCCTCTCGAGGAGTTTCCTTGCGGACTCTCCTGAGTTATCTGATCCTCCTGTTATTTTGAAAGAGGGTGTAGTTCTTTCCGCCAACTCGCCCAATTTGAGACTGGCTCTGGAAGGGTGTCAGGAGGATAAACCCGAGCGCTGCCCTATTGGGAAATTGTTTGTCCCAGACCGGTGGAAAAAGTGTGATGTCTGAGATTCATTGTTCCGCGTTGGCCGGTCATCCCGGAATTTTTGGTACCAGAGACTTGGTTAGTCGGTCCTTTTGGTGGCCTACTTTGTCTCGTGACGTCAGGGAATTTGTGCAGTCCTGCGGGACTTGCTCTCGCTCCAAGCCTTGCTCTCGCTCTAGTGGTTTGTTGATGCCATTGCCTGTGCCCAAGAGACCATGGACCCATATCTCTATGGATTTCATTTCCAACCTCCCTGTTTCTCAGAGAATGACCGTTATCTGGGTGATTTGTGATAGGTTTTCCAAAATGATACATCTTGTGCCATTACCTAAGTTGCCTTCCTCTGAATTGGTGCCTTTGTTCCTTCAGCACATGGTTCGGTTACACAGCATTCCTGAGAACATTGTGTCTGACAGAGGAGTCCAGTTTGTTTCCAGATTTTGGAGGACTTTTTGTTCTAAACTTGGTGTTCAATTGTCTTTCTCCTCGGCTTTTCATCCTCAGACCAATGGACAAACTGAGAGAACAAACCAGACATTGGAGACTTATCTGAGATGCTTTGAGTCTGCTGATCAGGATGACTGGGTCTCTTTTTTGCCTTTGGCGGAGTTTGCTCTTAATAATAGGGCTAGCTCTGCCACTTTGATGTCTCCATTTTTCTGCAATTTTGGGTTTCACCTTCGATTTTCTTCAGGACAGACGGAGGCTTCTGTCTGTCCAGGTGTTGACTCTGTTGTGGAGCGTATGCAGCAGATTTGGGACCAGGTAGTGGAGAGGTTGTCCCTCTCTCAGGAGAGGGCCCAGCGGTTTGCCAACCGGCATAGGACTGATGGTCCTCGGTTTGAAGTGGGGACTTGGTCTGGTTGTCCTCAAGAAATATGCCTATGAGAGTTGCATCTCCTAAGTTTAAGCCTAGGTTCATTGGACCTTATAAGATCATGGAGATTCTTAATCCTGTTTCCTTTCGTTTACTTCTTTCAGGGACATTTAAGATCCATAACGTGTTCCACAAGTCCTTATTGAAAAGGTTTGTCGAGCCAGTGGTTCCTATGGCTGTGCCTCCTGACCCTGTTTTGGTTGAGGGCAATCTGGAGTATGTGGTTGAGAAAATATTGAATTCTCGTTTTTCTAGACGGAAACTCCAGTATTTGGTTAAGTGGAGAGGTTATGGTCAGGAGGACAATTCTTAGGTGTTTGCTTCGGACATCCATGCTAGGAGACTCATCCGTGCGTATCACAGAGCTCATCCTGACCGACCTGGTTGCTCAAATGAGGGTTCGGGGACCCCTCCTCAAGGGGGGGGTACTGTTGTGAATGTGCTAGAAATGAATTCTGAGCAGAAGCTCCCTCTGGTGGTTACAAACAGTACTGAACTATCCAATGAAGATTGTGAAGATTGGCGATCAGGTGTTACTGACTGGTCTTATATAAGGGAGGTTCCCTCCCATCAGGGTTGCCGGTGATCAATTGTTCTGGTCTCATCTTTGATTCCTGTTCACTTTGTAGCTTGTTGTTTCGTGCCTGCATCTTCTGCTAACAGATAAGTAATTTTCTTCTTTTAGTTTTTTGTGCTTGCTTTTTGCATTTTGTCCTGCACTTCTGTGGGGGTCTGCCGGGTCCCCTTCGGGGGGTTGTGCTCCTCTCAGTTTAGTTCAGCCACTGTTGTTTGTTCATTTGCCTTTTCCAGTTTTTTCAGTGGCTGCGGTTTAGTTTTGTTACACCAGAGAACTAATTTAGGTGGTAGAGGTCGTGTGATCTCAGGTGTTTTTGTAATTAGTAGAGTTGGTACTTTTCAGGGTTTTTTGGGATTGCAATAAGTGTCCTTCCTATCCTTTTCTATTTAGGAAGTTTGGGCCCCAACCTTTGCTCATACTATTTTCTGTCTGTGTCTGTATTTCCTCTTGCCTAACCGCCATTACATGTTTGGGGGCTTTCTATGTTCTTTGGGGATCTGCTCCGGGGCAGATAGTTTTCCTCTTTCTGTCTTTAGGTGTAGTTAGCTTCTCAGGCTGTGACGAGGCGTCTAGGACCAACGTAGGTACGCTCCACGGCTGCCTTTAGTTGTGGTGGTTAGTCAGGGTACTGCAATCCCATAGATTCCAACCTCTCTGGTGTATTTCCTTTTTGCCTGCTCTCCTCAGCTACCAAATCATAACAGCTACTGATAAAGAACAGTTTTTATGCTTTTCATGATCTGGTCTACTCCATACTGAGCCTGTGACTGTGTATGTTACTCCTGAAATATATACGGAGATTTAAAATTACCCCAACAATGTGTACAGCTGTACGCTACTAATGCAGTCCTTTTTTTCTGCTTTTCATATTCTGATGTTATCCATGCTGAGCCTGTGACCGTGTGTGTTACTCCTGAAATATATACAGGGATTTAAAATTACCCCTACAATGTATACAGCTGTACGCTACTGATACAGTACAGTTTTTATGCTTTTCATGTTCTGGTCTCCTCCATACTGAGCCTGTGACCGTGTGTGTTACTCCTGAAATATATACGGGGATTTAAAATTACCCCTACAATGTATACAGCTGTACGCTACTGATACTGTACTCTTTTTCTGCTATTCATATTCTGGTGTTTTCCACACTGAGCCTGTGACCGTGTGTTACTCCTGAAATATATACGGAGATTTAAAATTACCCCTACAATGTATACAGCTGTACGCTACTGATACAGTATAGTTTTTTTGCTTTTCATGTTCTGGTCTACTCCATACTGAGCCTGTGATCGTGTGTGTTACTCCTGAAATATATACAGAGATTTAAAATAACCCCAACACTGTACACAGCTGTACACTACTGATACAGTACTCTTTTTCTGCTATTCATATTCTGGTGTTATCCACACTGAGCCTGTGACCGTGTGTTACTCCTGAAATATATACGGAAATTTAAATCTACCCCAACACTGTATGCAGCTGTACGCTACTGATACAGTAAAGTTTTTACGCTTTTCATGTTCTGGTCTACTCCATACTGAGCCTGTGACCGTGTGTTTACTCCTGAAATATATACGGAGATTTAAAATTACCCCAACACTGTATACAGCAGTATGCTACTGATACAGAACTCTTTTTCTCCTTTTCATATTCTAGTGTTATCCATACTGAGCCTGTGACCGTGTGTGTTACTCCTGAAATATATACGGAGATTTAAAATTATCCCAACACTGTATACAGCTATCTGCTACTGATACAATACAGTTTTTATGCTTTTCATGTTCTGGTCTACTCCATACTGAGCCTGTGACCGTGTGTGTTACTCCTGAAATATATACGGAGATTTAAAATTATCTCAACACTGTAAACAGCTGTACGCTACTGATACAGTACTCTTTTCTGCTTTTCATATTCTGTGTTATCCATACTGAGCCTGTGACCGTGTGTGTTACTCCTGAAATATAGGATAATTAAAATAACCCCAACGTTGTAAACAGTGTACGCTTCTGAACAGTACAGTTTTTATGCTTTTCATGTTCTGGTCTACTCCATACTGAGCCTGTGACAGTGTGTGTTACTCCTGAAATATATACGGAGATTTAAAATTACCCCAACACTGTATACAGCTCTACGCTACTGATACAGTACAGTTTTTATGCTTTTCATTTTCTGGTCTACTCCATTCTGAGCCTGTGACAGTGTGTGTTACTCCTGAAATATATACGAGATTTAAAATTACCCCAACAATGTATAATGCTGTACGCTGCTGATACAGTACTCTTTTTCTGCTTTTCAGATTCTGATGTTATCCATACTGAGCCTGTGACTGTTTGTGTTACTCCTGAAATATATACGAGATTTAAATTACCCAAACACTGTATACAGCTGTACGCTACTGATACAGTACACTTTTTCTGCTTTTCATATTCTGGTGTTATCCATACTGAGTCTTTGACCAGTGTGTTACTCCTGAATATATACGGAGATTTAAATTACCCCAAGACTGAAAACAGCTGTATGCTACTGAAACAGTACACTTTTTCTGCTTTTCATTTCTGGTCTATCCATACTGAGCCTTTGACCATGTGTGTTACTCCTAAAATATATACGGAGATTTAAAATTACCCCAACACTGTATACAGCAGTACGCTACTGATACAGAACTCTTTTTCTCCTTTTCATATTCTAGTGTTATCCATACTGAGCCTTTGACCGTGTGTGTTACTCCTGAAATATATACGGAGATTTAAAATTATCCCAACACTGTATACAGCTATCTGCTACTGATACAATACAGTTTTTATGCTTTTCATGTTCTGGTCTACTCCATACTGAGCCTGTGACCGTGTGTGTTACTCCTGAAATATATACGGAGATTTAAAATTACCTCAACACTGTAAACAGCTGTACGCTACTGATACAGTACTCTTTTTCTGCTTTTCATATTCTGGTGTTATCCATACTGAGCCTGTGACCGTGTGTGTTACTCCTGAAATATATGGATAATTAAAATAACCCCAACGTTGTAAACAGGTGTACGCTTCTGAAACAGTACAGTTTTTATGCTTTTCATGTTGTGGTCTACTCCATACTGAGCCTGTGACAGTGTGTGTTACTCCTGAAATATATACGGAGATTTAAAATTACCCCAACACTGTATACAGCTCTACGCTACTGATACAGTACAGTTTTTATGCTTTTCATTTTCTGGTCTACTCCATTCTGAGCCTGTGACAGTGTGTGTTACTCCTGAAATATATACAGAGATTTAAAATTACCCCAACAATGTATAATGCTGTACGCTGCTGATACAGTACTCTTTTTCTGCTTTTCAGATTCTGATGTTATCCATACTGAGCCTGTGACTGTTTGTGTTACTCCTGAAATATATACGGAGATTTAAAATTACCCAAACACTGTATACAGCTGTACGCTACTGATACAGTACACTTTTTCTGCTTTTCGTTTTCTTGTGTAATCCATACTGAGCCTGTGAGCATGTGTGTTACTCCTCAAATATATACGAAGATTTAAAATTACCCCAACACTGTATACAGCTGTATGCTATTGATACAGTACACTTTTTCTGCTTTCATATTCTGGTGTTATCCATACTGAGCCTGTGACCGTGTGTGTTACTCCTTAAATATATACGGAGATTTAAAATTACCCCAAGACTGAAAACAGCTGTATGCTACTGAAACAGTACACTTTTTCTGCTTTTCATATTCTGGTCTTATCCATACTGAGCCTTTGACCATGTGTGTTACTCCTAAAATATATACGGAGATTTAAAATTACCCCAACACTGTATACAGCTGTACGCTACTGATATAGTACAGTTTTTATGCTTTTCATGTTCTGGTCTACTCCATTCTGAGCCTATGACCGTGTGTGTTACTGCTGAAATTTATAAGGAGATTTAAAATTACCCCAACACTGTATACAGCTGTACGCTACTGATACAGTGCTCTTTTTCTGCATTTTATATACTGGTGTTATCCATACTGAGCCTGTGACTGTGTGCGCTACTCCTAAATTATATACAGAGATTTAAAATTACCTCAACACTGTATACAGCTGTACGCTACTGATACAATACTCTTTTTCTGCTTTTCATTTTCTGGTGTAATCCATACTGAGCCTGTTACCGTGTGAGTTACTCCTGAAATATATACGAAGATTTAAAATTACCCCAACACTGTAAACAGCTGTATGCTATTGATACAGTACACTTTTTCTGCTTTCATATTCTGGTGTTATCCATACTGAGCATGTGACCGTGTGTTTTACTTCTGAAATATGTACGGATATTTAAAATTACCCCAAGACTGAATACAGCTGTACGCTACTGAAACAGTACACTTTTTCTGCTTTTCATTTTCCGGTGTTATCCATACTGAGCCTGTTACCGTGTGTGTTACTCCTGAAATATATAAAGAGATTTAAAATTACCGCAACACTGTATACAGCTCTACGCTACTGATACAGTACAGTTTTTATGCTTTTCATGTTCTGGTCTACTCCATTCTGAGCCTGTGACCGTGTGTGTTACTGCTGAAATTTATACAGAGATTTAAAATTACCCCAACACTGTATACAGCTGTACGCTACTGATACAGTGCTCTTTTTCTGCATTTTATATACTGGTGTTATCCATACTGAGCCTGTGACTGTGTGCGTTACTCCTAAATTATATATTTAAAGCTGTAAGCTACTGATACAGTACTCTTTTTCTGCTTTTCGTTTTCTGGTGTAATCCATACTGAGCCTGTGAGCGTGTGTGTTACTCCTCAAATATATACAAAGATTTAAAATTACACCAACACTGTATACAGCTGTATGCTATTGATACAGTACACTTTTTCTGCTTTCATATTCTGGTGTTATCCATACTGAGCATTTGACCATGTTTGTTACTCCTGAAATATATACGGAGATTTAAAATTACCCCAACACTGTAAACAGCTGTACGCTTGATACAGTACTTTTTTTCTGCTTTTCATATTCTGGTGTTATCCATACTGACCCTGTGACCGTGTCTGTTACTCCTGAAAAATGTAAGAAGATTTAAAATTGCCCCAACACTGAATACAGCTGTACACTACTGATACAGTACTCTTTTTCTGCTTTTCATACTCTGGTGTTATCCATACTGAGCCTGTGACCGTGTGTGTTACTCCTAAAATATATACGGAGATTTAAAATTACCCCAACACTGTATACAGCTGTACGCTACTGATACAGTACTCTTTTTCTGCTTTTCATATTCTGGTGTTATCCATACTGACCCTGTGACCGTCTGTGTTACTCCTGAAATATATACGGAGATTTAAAATTACCCCAACACTGTATACAGCTGTTGTTAGGGATGGAGGAACGCACCAAATAAATATAATAAATAGGTGCGTTCGCAGCCCGGGGTCCACTGTGCAGGCAGAGCCTGCTGCTAGTAAGATGGCACAATATGGCGGTATAAGCGAGCTCTGTTACGCCACAGAGTCGCAGATATAGAAGCTGTGGTACTATATGGCGGTATGGGCGAACTCTGTTACACCACAGAGTTGCTGAGGTAGAGACGTAGAGATAGAGACTGTGTCCTGTTAACACAACAGGGGTAAACAGATAACTGCTGTGCGCATAGCAGTCTGTGATTATGCAGCCGGCAACGCAAACAAGCAACTCCTCACTTGAGTAGCCGGTATTCTAGAGGCTATTTCAGCCAAGCCCTGAACACGTGCATACAAAACTCCTCACCGGAGGTGCCGGTATTCTAGGGGCTTATTTCAGCCGAGCCCTAACCGCATGCGTGCATGATCACACTGGCGCAAAGCACATAACACAATTGATACTAGCGCATGGCCATGCGGCCATGCAACCCTTTTATAGCAGCAACTACAAGACCTTCCAGAAAAGGACCAATGAGAAACTGTTTCAGAACACAAGCAGTTTCAGGACCTTCCTGGCGGACAAATAGGAGTTGCTGCAGTACCTGAGCATGTGACCCCTGATCTCCAATGAGAGATCTTACCCTGGGCATGCTCAGAATGGGAAAAGCAGGACTTAGTCCCAAAGACGTCTGTTCGCCGCTGACCAGTACTAGCTACAATAGCAGAACCTGGAGAGGCAGCAGTAATCCTCTGCACAGTACTATACCGTGTGAGACCCTGGGACCGACGTCTCTGCTGAGCCGGTTCCACGGAGATGGATGGGGGACCGCAGAGGGACTGGTTCAAGATTCCCCTTGTTGTGCAGCTGGAAAACGATCCCTAACATGGCCCCTCTTCTTTGGGCCACGCTGTGCTCAAAGGCAGCGATGATCTGCGGAGTGTGAATGTGCTCAGCAGGCTTCCAGGACCTATCCTCAGGCCCATAACCCCTCCAATCCACAAAAAAAAATTTTTTTGCCCCTGCCACCTTACACCCTACGATGGCTTTCACCTCATGATCGTCGGTAGATGAACCCGACGTCCCGGCAGATGACTCGGAAAACCAGGAGATGGCCACAGGTTTCAAAAGGGACACTTGAAAGAGATACCAAGACGAGGTGGAAGGGCTAGGCCTTAGACTACAGGATTTACCTGCTCAAGGATCTTAAAGGGACCCAAATAGCGAGGTGCCAACTTGGTAGACTCTACTCACAGCCTGATGTTGCGGGCAGAGAGCCACACTAAGTCGCCAGGGGCAAATGTCGGAGCGGGGCACCGATGAACATTGGCTGAAAACCTCATCCTCTCCTTGAAGGCCTGAATGGCATCCTGGGTTCGGTCCCAAATGTCCCGTGCCTCCACAGCCCAGTCTGCTACCCTGGAGTCAGCAGACGACACGGGCATGGGCACCGGAACCCGTGGATGCAGACCGTAGTTCAAGAGGAATGGGGTCTGTCCGGTGGAGTCAGCCACAGCATTATTGAGAGCAAACTCAGCCCACGGTAGCAAAGATGCCCAGTCATCCTGCCTGGCAGACAAAATGTCGCAAATATGTGACCAAGGTCTGGTTGGCCCTCTCTACCAACCCATTCGTCTCGGGATGGTACGCAGAGGAGAGGTTTAACTCAATGCTGAGTAGCCGACACAGCTCTCTCCAGAACCGAGACGCAAACTGGGGACCTCGATCACTAACAACTTTGTCTGGCATACCGTGTAAACGGAAAACATGCAAAATAAATAATGCTGCCAAGGCCCGTGCAGACGGTAAACGTGGTAACGGCACCAAATGCACCATTTTGGAGAAGTGGTCGGTTATCATCCAGATGATGGTGCAACCCGGAGACTTGGGTAAGCCCACCACAAAATACTTCCCAACCATCTCCCAAGGCCTGTCTGCCACCGGCAAAGGAAAAAGTAACCCAGCTGGCCGTTGTCGAGGGGACTTATTCTTGGCGCATTACATGCACACCTGAACATATTCCCTGAAGTCCCGGACCATATGTGGCCACCAATATGTCCTTGCCAGCAACTCAGATGTCCTTTTAGTCCCGAAGTGTCCACCCACCCTGGAGGAATGTGCCCAAGAAAGTACTTCCGGTCGCAAATTGGTGGGTACAAAAGGCTTGCCCGGAGGCACAGACTCAAGTGAAACCGGAGCCACAGTTCTTAGGCTCTCACAGGGGACAATAAGCCGAGGCTCCTCCTCCATCTCCTCAGAGGATACGACGTAGCGAGACAGAGCATCGGCCCGAATGTTCTTCTCACCGGAGAGTAAATGGAGGGTGAAATGGAACCGGGAGAAGAATAGGGACCATCTGGCCTGGCGGGAATTCAGCCGCAGGGCTGTTTGCAAGTACACCAAGTTTTTGTGGTCCGTGAAGACCTGGAAGGGAAAGCGAGCCCCCTCCAGAAGATGTCTCCACTCGGAGAAGGCCAACTTCATAGCCAATAACTCCCTGTCCCCGATGGAATAATTCCTCTCTGCAGGTGTAAAGGTTTTAGAAAACAAGAAGCAAGGATGCTTCCGATCTTGAGCATCCTTTTGATAAAGGACTGCTCCAGCACCAACAGAAGAGGCGTCCACCTCTAAAATAAACGGCTTATCAACATCGGGGCGATGTAATGTGGAGCACTGGCAAAATGCGACTTGATGGAAGAGAACGCCTTTGAGACCTCCTCAGACCACAACTTGGGATTTGCTCCTTTCTTGGTGAGGACTACCAAGGGAGCTACCAAAGTAGAGAAATGGGGAATGAACTGGCGATAATAATTAATGAACCCCATAAAGCGCTGCACCGGTCTAAGAGAATGGGGTTGCCAGTCCATCACAGCCTGTAGTCTGGCAGATATAGAAGCTGTGACACTATATGGCGGTATGGGTGAACTCTGTTACACCACAGAGTCGCTGAGGTAGAGACGTAGAGATAGAGACTGTGTCCTGTTAACACCACAGGGGTACACAGATAACTGCTGTGTGGATAGCAGTCTGTGATTATGCAGCTGGCAACGCAAACAAGCAACTCCTCACTAGAGTAGCCGGTATTCTAGAGGCTATTTCAGCCAAGCCCTGAACACGTACATACAAAACTCCTCACCGGAGGTGCCGGTATTCTAGGGGCTTATTTCAGCCGAGCCCTAACCGCATGCATGCATGATCACACTGGCGCAAAGCACATAATACAATTGATACTAGCGCATGGCCGTGCGGCCATGCAACCCTTTTATAGCAGCAACTACAAGACCTTCCAGAAAAGGACCAATGAGAAACTGTTTCAGAACACAAACAGTTTCAGGACCTTACTCGCGGACCAATAGGAGTTGCTGCAGTACCTGAGCATGTGACCCCTGATCTCCAATTAGAGATCTTACACTGGGCATGCTCAGAAGGGGAAACGCAGGACTTAGTCCCAAAGATGTCTGTTCGCCGCTGACCAGTACTGGCTACAATAGCAGAACCTGGAGAGGCAGCAGTAATCCTCTGCACAGTACTATACCGGGTGAGATGCTGGGACTGACGTCTCTGCTGAGCAGGTTCCACTGCGGCCGGAGATGGATGGGGGACCGCAGCGGGACTGGTTCGAGATTCCCCTTGTGCAGCAGCGGGAACTTAATCCCTAACAGCTGTACGCTACTGATACAGTACTCTTTTTCTGCTTTTCGTTTTCTGGTGTAATCCATACTGAGCCTGTGAGCGTGTGTGTTACTCTCCAAATATATTTGAAGACTTAAAATGACCCCAACACTGTATACAGCTGTATGCTATTGATACAGTACACTTTTTCTGCTTTTCATATTCTGGTGTTATCCATACTGAGCCTGTGACCGTGTGTAACTCCTGAAATATATACTGAGATTTAAAATTACCTCAACACTGTATACAGTTGTACGCTACTGATACAGTACTCTTTTTCTGCTTTTCATGTTCTGGTCTACTCCATACTTAGCCTGTGACCTAAGGCAGGAGGTGTTGAGCCTGCGTCATCGTCTGGCTCCAGAATGCCTTGAAGGCTCCCTTTTCTGGGACTACGTAAACCGCTTTTACAGCCGGAGCATCAGGAGCAGTTTTTGGCTTACATTGCTGAAACAGCCTCCTACTCTATCGCCTCCTCTTCTGAAGTTTCAAAGACTCCAAGCACTGAGTCGTCAGTGCAGGCTTCTGGTCAGTAACAACCCCTTTCCTAGTGTCCTTCACCCCCACCAAAAGGGAAGTATTCAGCAGGCCACACTTCAGATTACTCCATGGAGCTCTTTTCACATACCATGCTTGGGTTATCAAATCAAATTCTGAATTCCCCAGGCCAACATGAATCAAAGATTGAGTGCACTGATGCACAGCCACTGCTAGATGATTGTGCTGGCACATTCAAGCAGAGCACTACGTTGCCCTCGCAGTCTACTGAGCCAGAATGTGACCCTGATGAAACTCAGGTGCCCCTTCCTGCATACTATATCACCTTACCTTGTGACACAGAGGAAGGTGCAGATGAAATTGAAGAGGAGGTGATAGATGACCCAGTTGTTGACCCTGATTGTCATCCAGTGGGTAAAGAGGGTGCCGCTGGCAACAGCTCAGAAACGGAGGAGAATCCACAGCAGGTATCGACATCGCAGCTGGGGTTATCTGGCAGGCCCGTAGCAGTCCAAAAAGGTGTTAAAAAAACAAAAAGAGTTGCAGGACACCTTGGCAAGACGGTCAAATTAGCACAGCGTGCAAGCCTTGAAAATTTATATCTCAGAGATTTGAATACCAGTTGCATGCTTAGACATTTAATGAACATGCACTTGCAAGAGTAGACGGACTACAAAACCTCAGGTAGCACATGTGCACCTGCTCCGACTTAAGGTAGCCAGCAACGCTCCATCGCTTCCCCCACTGTAAGCCCACCGATTGGCACACCACCAGCAAGAAATGTTGAGGTGTAGTCGCAAGGCCAAAGCAGTCAGGGAATCACAATGCTTTTGCAACGAAAGACTGCATCTAGGCCATCACCACCACCACCATCACACACACCCCCTCAAAGTCCGTCATGTCCACCGATAGTTCCACCATATGCAGCTCTAAAGTCCAGCTCACAATACCAGACACTCTGAGTAGTACAAGAAAGTACTCATCCTCTCATCCACGTATGAACGCCTACTGTATATTGCGAAACTGATCTCATTAGAGATGATGCCCTTTCGTTTGGTTGAAAGTGCAGCGTCCCACGGCCTATGCTGTCCCACGCTATGAACTACCCAGTCGGCACTTCTTTGCTAGAAAAGCCATCCTTGCCCTCCACCTGCATGTGAAAGACCGCATTGTCCTTGCACTCAAACAATCAGTGAGTGGAAAGGTGCACCTCACAACAGATGCATGGGCCAGTAGGCATGGCAAGGGCCGTTACGTGTCCATCACTGCGCACTGGTTTAATGTGGTGGATGCAGGGTCCACAGGGGACAGCGGCGGTGGGACAGTGTTGCCTAGCCCACGGTACAGGCAACAGTTGGCTTTAGGCGTTCGACCCTCCTCCTCCAGAAGTGAAAGCTCGTCAACAGAGCGCAGTCACACGAGCACTCCATCCGCAGCTGCCAGTGTTGGACACAAGGTGTCCCACTATCGAACAGCTAGTGGTAAGTGTCAGCAGACTTTTTAAAAAATGATGTCTTTGAGCGACAACAGACATACCGTGGAGGTACTTCCCGACTACTTGCAGTGAGAAACTGAGTCATGGCTGGGCAGTATACATCTTGAGCCAGGAAAGGTAGTCAGTGATAAGTATAACGGCCGTAATTTTGTGGCGGCCATAGCCCTGGCAAAACTCAGACACATACCTTGCCTGGCTCACACCTTGAACCTGGTGGTCCAGTGATTCTTAAATAAATAATAGTTAACAGCCCTGCTTCATAAAGTGCGAAGACTGTGCTCGCACATCCGTCGCTCGCCCGTAGACTCCAGTCATATGCAGAGGCTACAGTGATCACTCCACCTCCCCAAGCACTGCCTAATCATAGAAAATGCAACAAGGTGGAACTCCACCATGCACATTGTTGACAGGCTGTGCGAACAGAGGCAGGCTGTAATGCATTTATAGGAGGATACACGGGCAGGCTGTTTGAGGGCAGACATGGAGTTGTCGGGTGTGCAGTGGTCAAAGCTGAAAGACATCTGTAATTTCCTTCAGTGTTTTGAGGAATGCACACGGCTGGTAAGTGCAGACAACGCCATCATGAGCATGAGCATCCCACTTATGTGTCTGCTCATGCAAACTTTGACGCACATTAAGGATCAGGCGTCTGCAGTGGAGGAGGAAGAGGAGGAAGAGGGAAGCCTTGATGACAGTCAGCCATTGTGTGCTCAGGGAACTGTCCTGGACGAGGTGGAGGAAGAAGAGGAATAGGAGGAGGAGGATGAGGGGGATGATTATTTTGGGGAGAAGGATGCTTCTCAGGGGGCAAGAGAAAATGTTGCCTTGCCAAGGTCAGGTACAGGATTAGTGCGTGACTGTATTGATGTGAATTTGGCAGAAAGTGCTCCTCCACCCACCACTGGCAGTGCATCATTGACACCTGAAACATTGGCCCACATGTGATTATGCCTTGCGGATCCTAAAAAGGGACCCCCGCATTGCCTAAATTATGAAGGATGATGACTACTGGTTGGCCAGCATCCTCGATCCACGCTATAAAGGCAAATTACAGAACATCATGCCACAGGAGAAACTAGAGCTAATTTTGGCGAACAAACAAGCAACTCTGGTTAACCGTTTGTTAGAGGCATTCTCAGCAAACAGCAGCGGTGCAGGTTCGACCACGAGCCGTACTGGGCCAAATGGAAGAGGTGCTCGTGGTGCACACAGCCGAAGTGGTGTTGGAGACAGGTGTTTCATGACCATGTTGTGGACTAATTTCTCCAGGACAGCTCACACGCCTGGTAATCAGGAATCTATAGCAACAGACAGGAGACAGCAATTGTCAACTATGGTTATAAATTACTTCTCCTCCCCTATCGATGCTCTCCCTCACCAGTCATTCCCCTTTGACTACTGGGCCTGTAAACTGGACACCTGGCCTGAATAGGCACAATATGCCTTACAGGAGCTCGCTTGCCCTGCTGGTAGTGTGCTATCAGAAAGAGTCTTCAGTGCTGCTGGATCAATACTGACAGAAAGAAGGACCTGTCTGTCAACGCAAAATGTTGATGATCTAACCTTCATTAAAATGAACCATGCATGGGTTGCAAAGGATTTTGTCCTACCTTCCCCTGATGACACATAGGTTGCCAGCAAAATGGCTCGCTTTGTCCTCCTCTTCCTCTGACTTCTCCAATTCCTCCATTTGCAGCTGCTTTACGTCCATTATCCACCTCAACATATGCCATTTTTGCCACCTACATATCAGGGCTGTCCCCCCCTCCTCCACCCTCCTACTTTTTTATTCGGATGTGATCCATATTGAGTCTGTGAGAGCCTGTGTCTGACTCTGGCAAAAAATACAGCGATTTACAATTTCCCCAACACTGTATAGAGCTGTCCGCTTGTAATACATTACCCTTTTTCTACTTTTTATATTCTGGTGTGATCAATACTGAGCCTGTGAGAGCCAGTGTCTGACTCTGGCAAAATATACAGTGATTAACAATTTCCCCAACCCTGTATACAGCTGTCCGCTTGTAATACATTACACATTTTTCTACTTTTTATATTCTGGTGTGATCAATACTGAGCCTGTGAGAGCCAGTGTCTGACTCTGGCAAAATATACGGCGATTTACAATATCACCAACCCTGTATACAGCTGTCCGCTTGTAATACATTACTCTTTTTCTACTTTTTATATTCTGGTGTGATCAATACTGAGCCTGTGAGAGACAGTGTCTGACTCTGGCAAAATATACGGAGATTTACAATTTCCCAAACACTGTATACAGCTGTATGCTTCTAATACATTACCCTTTTTATACTTTTTATATTCTGGTCTAATCCATACAGAGTCTGTGAGCATCAGTCTGTTACTCCAGAAATAAATACGGAGATTTACAATTACCCCTAGACTGTATACAGCTGTACGCTTGGGATACAGTACCCATTTTTGCAGAAAGTCATCCTCCCCCAACTGTAAATGCATCACTGACACCTGGAACATTGGCCCACATGTGTAATTATTTCTTGCAGATCTTTTTATATTCTGGTGTAATCCATACTGAGCATGTGAGCGTCTTTGTCTGCCTCCTGAAATATATACTGAGATTTCGAATATTTTCACTATACTATATATAACTTGTATCTGGTGATACAGTACCCCTTTTTCATCTATTTATATTATTGTGTAATCTATACTGAGCCTGAGAGCGTCTTTGTCTGACTCCTGAAATATATGCGGAGATTTCGAATATTTTCACTATACTATATATACCTTGTATCTTGTTATACAGTACCCCTTTTTCATCTTATTATATTCTGGTGTGATCCATACTGAGCCTTTGAGAGTCTGTCTGTTACTCCGGAAATATATACAGAGATTTACAATGACCCCTAGACTGTATACAGCTGTTCGCTTGTGATACAGTATCCTTTTTGGCAGAAAGTCCTCCTCCACCCACCACTCTAAGTGCATCATTGACACCTGGAATATTGCCCCACATCTGTGATTATTTCTTGCCGATCTGCTTTTTATATTCTTGTCTAATCCATACTGAGCCTGAGAGCGTCTTTGTCTGACTCCTGAAATATATATACGGAGATTTAGAATATTTTCACTATACTATATATACCTTGTATCTGGTGATCCAGTACCGCTTTTTCATCTTTTTATATTATTGTGTAATCCATACTGAGCCTGTGAGCATCAGTGTCTGCCTCCTGAAATATATACGGAGATTTAGAATATTTTCACTATACTATATATACCTATTATCTGCTCATACAGTACCCCTTTTTCTTCTTCTTATATTCTGGTGTGATCCATACTGAGCCTGTGAGAGTCTGTTCTGTCTGTTACTCCGGAAATATATACGGAGATTTAAAAATTACCCCAACAATGTATAGGAAAGATGTGTATCTTCGTACCGTGTTAGCCAGTAGATAGAAACAATGTATACAGCTGTACGCTTCTGATACATTAACCTTTTTCTACTTTTTATATTCTGGTGTGATCCATACTGAGCCTGTGAAAGCCTGTGTCTGACTCTGGCAAAATATACAGAGATTTACAATTACCCCAACACTGTATACAGCTGTATGCTTCTAATACATTACCCTTTTTCTTCTTTTTATATTCTGGTGTAATCCATACTGAGCCTGAGAGCGTCTGTGTCTGACTCCAGAAATATATACGGAGCTTTACAATTATCCCTAGACTGTATACAGTCATGGTCAAAAGTTTTGAGAATGACACAAATATTAATTTTTACAAAGTCTACTGCTTCACTTTTTCTAATGGCAATTTGCATATACTCCAGAATGTTATAAAGAGTGATCAGCTTAACAGCAATTACTTGCAAAGTCAATATTTGGCTAGAAAATGAACTTTATCCCCCAAAACACATTTCAACATCATTGCAGCCCTGCCTTAAAAGGACCAGCTAACCTCTTTTCAGTGATTGCTCCATTAACACAGGTGTGGGTGTTGATGAGGACATGGCTGGAGATCAATCTGTCATGATTAAGTAAGAATGACACCACTGGACACTTTAAAAGGAGGCTGGTGCTTGGCATCATTGTTTCTCTTCTGTTAACCATGGTTATCGCTAAAGAAACATGTGCAGTCATCATTGCAATGCACAAAAATGGCCTAACAGGGAAGAGTATCGCAGCTAGAAAGATTGCACCTCAGTCAACAATCTATCGCATCATCAAGGACTTCATGGAGAGAGGTTCCATTGTTGCCAAAAAGGCTCCAGGGCGCCAAGAAAGACCAGCAAGCGCCAGGACCGTCTCTTAAAAGTGTCTCAGCTGCAGGATCGGGCTACCAGCAGTGCAGAGCTTGCTCAAGAATGGCAGCAGGCAGGTGTGAGTGCATCTGCACGCACTGTGAGGCGGAGACTCTTGGAGCAAGGCCTGGTCTCAAGGAGGGCAGCAAAGAAGCCACTTCTCTCCAGAAAAAAACATCATGGACAGACTGATATTCTGCAAAAGGTACAGGTAGTGGACTACTGAGGACTGGGGTAAAGTTATTTTCTCTGATGAATCCCCTTTTCGATTGTTTGGGACATCAGGAAAACGCCTCATTCGGAGAAGACAAGGCGTGGGCTACCACCAGTCTTGTCTCATGCCAACTGTTAAGCATCCTGAAACCATTTATGTGTGGGGTTGCTTCTCAGCCAAGGGAATCGGCTCTCTCACAGTCTTGCCTAAAAACACAGCCATGAATAAAGAATGGTACCAGAATGTCCTCCAAGAGCAACTTCTCCCAACCCTCCAAGAGCAGTTTGGCGATCAACAATGCCTTTTCCAGCATGATGGATCACCTTGCCATAAAGCAAAGGTGATAACTAAATGGCTCAGGGAACAAAACATAGAGATTTTGGGTCCATGGCCTGGAAACTCCCCAGATCTTAATCCCATTGAGAACTTGTGGTCAATCATCAAGAGACGGGTGGACAAACAAAAACCTAAAAATTCTGACAAAATCAAAGCATTGATTGTGCAAGAATGGACTGCTATCATTTAGGATTTGGTCCAGAAGTTGATTGAGAGCATGCCAGGGAGAATTGCAGAGGTCCTGAAGAAGAAGGGTCAAGACTGCAAATATTGACTTGCTGCATTAACTCATTCTAACTGTCAATATAAGCTTTTGTTACTCATATGTTTGCAATTATTATATTTTGTCTGTGATAAAAACATCTGTCAAACACACATAAAAACCAGAGGGCAGCAGATCATGTGAAAATATAATATTTGTGTCATTCTCAAAACTTTTGACCATGACTGTACAGCTGTACACTTCTGTTACAGTAACATATATCTGCTGGTATTTTGGGTACATTTTCACAAAAATGAGGAAGTATGGTGGAAGAGGCCATGGACGTGGACGTGGGGGGCCAGCTGGTACTGATGGTGGTGCATCTGCTGTAAGTGCCATAAGCAAAATAGCACCTAAGGCAGGAGGTGTTGAGCCGGCATCATCGTTTGGCTCAAGAAGGCCTGAAAGGCTCCCTTTACTTGGAGTAGGTAAACTGATTTTAAAGCCGGAGCATCAGGAACAGGTTTTGGCTTACATTGCCAAAACAGCCTCCAGCTCTATCGCCTCCTCTTCTGAAGTTTCAAAAAATGCAAGCACTGAGTCGTCAGTGCAGGCTCCTGGTCAGGAACAACACCTTTTACTTGTGTGCTTCACCCCCACCAAAAGTGAAGGATGCGGCAGCCCACTCTTTAGATTACTCCATGGAGGTCTTTTTACATACCATGCTTGGGTTATCAAGTCAAATCCTGAATTCCCCAGTCCAACATGAATCAAAGATGGAGTGCACTGATGCACAGCCATTGCTAGATGATTCTGCTGGTACATTCACACAGAGCACTACATTTCCCTCGCAGTCAAGTGAGCCAGAATCTGACCCTGATGAAGCTCAGGTGCCCCTTCCCGCATACTATACCACCTTACACGGTGACACAGAGGAAGGTGCAGATGAAATTGAAGAGGAGGTGATGGATGACCCAGTTGTTGACCCCGATTGGCATCCATTGGGGAAGAGGGTGCTGCTGGCAATAGCTCAGAAGTGGAGAAGGATCCGCAGCAGGCATCGACATCTCAGCAGCGGTTATCTGGCAGGCACGAAGCAGTACAAAAACGTGTTAAAAAAAAAAAGAGTTGCAGGACAGCTTGGCCAGACGGTCAAATTATCACAGCGTGCATTCCCTGAAAATTTATCCCATAGTAGGAAGAGTCCAGTGTGGCACATTTTTGACCAATATCCTATTGATGAGGCAAAGGTTATCTGTAAGAAGTGCGGAAGGACCTTTAGCCGAGAAAAAATCTCAGAAATTTGAATATCAGTTGCATGCTTAGACATTTAATGAACATGCACTTGCAAGCGTGGACAGACTACAAAACCTACAAATCCTCCCCCCAGGGCCGGCGTCAGCACCTGGCGCACCCGGGCAAATGTCTGTTCCCAGAGCAGGTGGGGGGGCCGACTCGTGGGCGACGGCACTGGCGCAGTGCCTCTCATAGTACAAAAAAGTGTCTCTGACGGTGGGAGGGCCCACTCGCCGTCAGACACATCAGCGTACTTTGGGGGACACTGTGCCAGTGCCGTCGCCCACGAGTCGGCCCCCTCTGCTTGCTCAGGGCCCCAGCACTTGCAATACTTACCTCTCCATGCTCCACCGCTAACGTCTTTCGCGTTTCCTGACATTGACATTCAGGTTAGAGAGTGCGATGACGTCACGTCTGTACGCCCTCTGCCTAAGTAGTCCAAGTGCAGAGAGCTGTAAGATGGTGATGCTGAGGAGTCCAGAGTAGAGCAGTGCACAGCGAGCAGAGGTATTTCATTTTTTTAATGTTTGAAGTAATATATGGGGAGCATTATACACTGGAAAATTATATATAGGGCACAGCATACACTTGAGCATCATAGATAGGGCTCATCATACACTGGAGCAGCATGTACGAGGCCCATTATACACTTGATCATTAATATTGGGGCCCATTATATATGGAGCATGATTTTGGCCGATAAGACACTGGAGCATCATCCATGGGGCCCATCATATAGTGGAGCATTCTAAATGGGCAGATCAGACACTGGAGCAGCATCCATGGGGCCAATCATATACTGGAGCATTCTAAAAGGGGGAAAACAGACACTGGAACAGCATTTACGGGGACCATTATAAAATGGATCATTAATAATGAGACCCATTATATGTGGAGCATGATTTTGGCTCATAAGACACTGGAGCATCATCCATGGGGCCCATCATATACTGGAGCATTCTAAATGGGCAGATCAGACACTGGAGCAGCATCCATGGGGCCCATCATATACTGGAGCATTCTAAAAGGGGGGAAACAGACACTTGAGCAGCATTTACGGGGACTATTATACACTGGATCATTAATATTAGGGCCCATTATATATGGAGCATGATTTTGGACCATAAGACACTGGAGCAGCATCCATGGGGCCCATCATATAGTGGAGCATTCTAAATGGGGCAGATCAGACACTGGAGCAGCATCCATGGGGCCCATCATATACTGGAGCATTCTAAAAGGAGGGAAAACAGACACTGTAGCAGCATTTACGGGGCCCATTATAAACTGGATCATTTATAATGGGGTCCATTATATATGGAGCATGATTTTGGCCCATAAGACACTGGAGCATCATCCATAGGGCCCATTATATTCTGGAAAATCATATGGGGTTCATTATTTATGGGGCATCATATAGGGTATGGAGCATCATATGGGCAACATATGTGGCCTATTCTGTATGGAGCATTATATGGAGCTAATTCTGGATGGAGCAATATATGGGGCCCATCATATACTGTATGGAGCTTTATATGCAACTCATTATACTCTATGGAGCAATATGTGGGGCTCATTGTACTCTATAGGGACTGTCCTATACTTTATTGCACATTATATGGGGACTATCATATACTAGAGCAATATGTGGAGCTCATCATATACTGTATGGAACATTATATGGGACCAATTATTCTGTATGGAGCAATATATGGGGCTCATTATTCTGTATGGCGCACTATGTGGTGGCCATAATACTGTATGGAGGAATATACTGTCCGGTTTTTGAGCTATTGTAGATTTTAACATAGATATCAGTCATGTCTAGGGTTGAGCGATACTTTCCGATATTGCAAAATATCGGATCGGATTGGATCGGCCCGATACTGAAAAAGTATCGGATATCGCCGATTCCGATACCGGAAATCAATGCAAGTCAATGGGACAAAAATATCGTAATTTAAAAAACCCTTTCTTTCCTTGTAGGTTAATTGTACATGAAGGAAAACAACAAAGAATAATGTAGAATGTATTGGGGGAGGTGGAGGAGACATTAAAGGCATAGAGGTTTAACCCAATCAAATGTAATAGCAGGAATAAATATTTTTTTTAAGACGTTCGGAGTTACGAAGAAATTGACTATGTTGTTAACCTTTTTTCTATTTTGGCACATATGTATGTTTCACTACTTCCATGCTCTTCATCTTCTTTTTTACTTCTGCCACACTTTCTCCTTCATGATCCTCAGCAGCAGCATCTTTTTCATCAACTTATTCTTCACCTTATTTATCTTCTTCTTAAACTTCTTCCTATTCATCTTTTTTGTAACATTCTTCATATTCTTCTTATTCAACTATTATTCTTCTTCATATTCTACTTCTTCATCTTCTTCCTATTCATCTTCTTCATCATATTCTTATTTGTGACAGGCATTCCTGTAGTTGTAATCTGTAAAAGTTTGAAGATTTCATCCTTCCGTTCTTGCTGTCACAAAAGATTTACAACAGTATTTGTCCGCTTTCAGTTTTGCCTGCAGCAGCAGGCATTTTCCAGGGGCACCACGAGGAGGAACAGACTCACCCCCATACACTGCTTAGTCTTCTTCTGCTTATAATTTAGAGCATATATTTTGCTCTGAATTTTGGTCTTATACTTAATGTTCTTCTGCTTTTTGTTCTTCTGCTTCTTGTTCTTCTGTCTCTTGTTCTGTATCTTGTCGTTTGTCTTAATCTTCTTTGTCCTGTTGGTGATCTTCTTCTGGGTAATCTTTTATTTCTTCTTTGTGGTGGTGTTCAGGCTCGTTGTCTTCATGGTCGTCGTCCTTGGGGTCATCGTCTTCTTCGGGGTGGTCTTCAGGGTCCTCGTCTTCAGGGTCCTCGTCTTCGGGGTCGTCGTCTTCTTCGGGGTGGTCTTCAGGGTCGTCGTCTTCAGGGTCGTCGTCTTCAGTGTCGGAGTCAGGGAGATCCAGAGTGATTACCCAAAAAATCATTTAAAAAATCTTCAACTTGGAAATGTAGCTGAAGGTACAAGAAGGCTGAGTAACTTCCGAGAACCAGCTGACTGTCCTGGAACCCGGATGGGTAGTAGAAGGAACAAGAGCCAATGGCACAACCGAGGACCAGCTGACGGTACTGGGGCACGGTTACTAAGCAGGAGGTACCTGTGCTACAAAGCACTACCAAGGACCAGCAGACGTTGCTAGAACTCGGATACCGAGATGGAGGCACCTAGGCCAAAGGCACTGCCGAGAACCAGCTGACGGTACTGGAACCCGGACGGGTAGCAGATGGTGCAAGAGACAATGGAAGTAATAATAATAATAATAATCTTTATGTATATAGTGCCATCATATGCCGCAGCGCTTCACAGTTTAACAGTTTCAAAACACAAGTCATAGGTAACAACGTTAACAATACAATAATTAAAGCAAAATAAGCCGACCCTGCTCGTGAGAGCTTACAATCTACAATGAGGTGGGGGAAATACAAAGTACAGGTGTGTATATACAATGGTGCATTTACAATGATGGTCCAGCCATCTTGAGGGAGTGACGGATGGATGGAGATAGTGAATGGACTACACACACACACTTACACATAGAATGACTTTGATTAGTGAATGTGATAGGCCGCTCTGAACAAATGTGTTTTAAGGGAGCGCCTGAAACCATGCAAATTGTGGATAGTCCTAATTTCTTGGAGTAGAGCATTCCAGAGGATTGGCGCAGCGCGGGAGAAGTCTTGGAGTCAGGAGTGGGAGGTACGGATTAGTGCAGAGGTTAGTCGAAAGTCGTTTGCAGAGAGCAGCAGTCGGTTAGGCCGATAGAAATGAGAAAGGAGATGTAGGGGGGTGCTGCACTGTGGAGAGCTTTGTGGGTGAGAACAAGTACTTTGAATTGGATCCTATAATGAATGGGCAGCCAGTGTAAGGACTGGCGAAGAGCGGACGCGTCCGAGTACCGATTAGCCAGTTGGATGACCCTGGCTGCTGCATTAAGGATGGACTGGAGAGGGGATAGTCGAGTAATGGGGAGGCCAAGTAATAGAGCATTGCAGTAGTCCAGGCGGGAGTGGATCAATGTTACAGTGAGGGTTTTTGTTGTTTCCAAGTAACGAGGACCAGCTGACTGTGCTGGAACCCGGAGGGGCAGCAGAAGGAACAGAGCCAATGGCACAACCGAGGACCAGCTGACGGTACTGAGACACGGTTACCAAGCAGGAGGTACCTGTGTTACAAAGCACTACCAAGGACCAGCAGACGTTGGTGGAACTCGATACCGAGATGGAGGCACCTAGGCCAAAGGCACTGCCAAGAACCAGCTGACGGTACTGGAACCCGGACGGGTAGCAGAAGGTACAAGAGCCAATGGAAGTAACGAGGACCAGCTGACTGTGCTGGAACCTGGAGGGGCAGCAGAAGGAACAGAGCCAATGGCACAACCGAGGACCAGCTGACGGTACTGAGACACGGTTACTAAGCAGGAGGTACCTGTGCTACAAAGCACTACCATGGACCAGAAGATGTTGCTGGAACTCGGATACCGAGATGGAGGCACCTAGGCCAAAGGCACTGCCGAGAACCAGCTGACGGTACTGGAACCCGGACGGGTAGCATAAGGTACCCATGAAAATTAAAGTTGAAAGGCCGCGAGCCGACCGCAGTTACCGAATCCCACAGGCCTACAGGGGGTGCTTGTCCTATTGGCACAACGGAAACAGCCTTTATTTACATATCCCGCAGCCCACATAGGAAGCACCTAAACTGCAGGCACCATAGAGTCGGCTAACCCGACCGCAACACGACAGGACAACTTATTGGAGGCAAAGTGACATTGACACTGCCAGGAAACAGCTGGCGTGCTGTAACCAGGCTGGGCAGGAGTGAGTACCTGTGCCAAAGACACTGTTGAGAACCAGCTGACGGTACTGGAACCTGGACGGGTAGCATAAGGTACCCATGAAAATTAAAGTTGAAAGGCCGCGAGCCGGCCACAGTTACCGAATCCCACAGTCCTACAGGGGGTGCTTGTCCTATTGGCACAACGGAAACAGCCTTTATTTACATATCCCGCAGCCCACACAGGAAGCACCTAAACTGCAGGCACCATAGAATCGGCTAACCCGACCGCAACACGAGAGGACAACTTATTGGAGGCAAAGTGACATTGACACTGCCAGGAAACAGCTGGTGTGCTGTAACCATCCTGGGCAGGCGTGAGTACCCATGCCAAAGACACTTCCGAGCACCAACTGGTGGTGTTGAAGCCCAGGGTCAGTCAGGGTGTAGGCTGAGGCCTAGTATGAGCAACTTTGTAACTTTAAATTGGATGCAGCAGGACTTCTTGCCGTACATACAGCTGGGGAACAGCTGACATTACTGAACCCCAGTAACACAGTAGCAAGTGTTGACTGTGCAGACAGCACTTCCGAGCAGCAACTGGCAGTGTTGGAGCCAAGGGATGAGAGGAGAACAGGGTGGAGGCAGCAGTACTTTTTGCCGTACACACAGCAGGGGAACAGCTGACATTACTGAACCCCAGTAACACAGGAGCAAGTGTTGACTGTGCAGACAGCACTTCCGAGCAGCAACTGGTGGTGTTGGAGCCCAGGGATGAGAGGAGAACAGGGTGGAGGCAGCAGTACTTTTTGCCGTACACACAGCAGGGGAACAGCTGACATTACTGAACCCCAGTAACACAGGAGCAAGTGTTGACTGTGCAGACAGCACTTCCGAGCAGCAACTGGTGGTGTTGGAGCCCAGGGATGAGAGGAGAACAGGGTGGAGGCAGCAGGACTTCTTGCCGTACACACAGCAGGGGAACAGCTGACATTACTGAACCCCGGTAACACAGGAGCAAGTGTTGACTGTGCAGACAGCACTTCCGAGCAGCAACTGGCGGTGTTGGAGCCCAGGGATGAGAGGAGAACAGGGTGGAGGCAGCAGGACTTCTTTCCGTAGACACAGCAGGGGAACAGCTGACATTACTGAACCCCAGTAACACAGGAGCAAGTGTTGACTGTGCAGAAAGCACTTCCAAGCAGCAACTGGCGGTGTTGAAGCCCAGGGTCAAGGAGGGTGTAGGCAGAGGCCTAGTATGAGCTGGTGTAACTTTTATTTTGAGGTAGCAGGAATTATTGCCGGACACACAGCAGGGGAACAGCTGGCGTTACTGAACCCCACAAACACATCAGCGAGTGTTTTGATCTGTGCATCCAGCACTTCTGAGCAGCAACTGGCGGTGTTGAAGCCCAGGGTCAAGGAGGGTCTTGAAATACAATATAGAGTTGTTGCCTTGTTACGTGGCACTTGGAAATGTATATACTCCAAACAAGATAAACGTAAGCTTTACTAGGACCATAAAATGATGCATTGAAATAAAAAATATTGAAATAAAGACAGTTAAAATATAAACGCATATAAGCACATGGCAACAAGAAATGTAACACCACACCACCCAAAAATTTTAAAAAAACGTATAGGGGTTGAAATGAATGCATACAAGTACATTTCGGAATAAATGAATGCTGCGTAAGGAACGCTATGTACAACCGTAATATAGTGCAGACAATGGATTTAGTAATAGTCATCATCATCATTACAATTTATATGTGACAGTCACACAGTTAAAAATACTTTCATTGATGAAAATTGTTACTTGACACACCATATATTACATGTCCAGCATGGACTCATCAATGTAATGGCGCAATAATCTAAGATGAAGCATAACTGATAAAAAAAGCATCATGCACAGTCCAAATTGCTGTGGGTGCTTGCAAGTGCAGGTGAAACAAAGGCACCAGATAGCAAAGGTATATACTATGTATGTATCAGACAATGCATAGCCTGTGATGGCGAATGGCGATGTCATACTGTACGTCAATAAAGGCTGCGCCAGCACTCATGCGCTTTTTGCTTGTACACTGTTGAAGAGGGGAAGTGCATGTATGGTTGCGCAACGGTTTTTTCCGCCCACACTACCTTCCTGCTGTCACGCGTCGGGTAGGGAAGCGTCTGGCTTTTATATGACTCTCACTTGCAGTGACGTTACGCAGCATTCTTCAGCGCTAGGGCCGCTACAAAGACGACATCAGTAATGATTTACTGTCTAAACATCCACCTATGAGCAACCAAACAAGCACGTTCCCTCTTGAACAAGCTACAAGACAAACAAGCATGAGGGGTGCCGCTGCCTTTATTGAGGTACAGTATTAGATCGCCATTGTCCATCAGTAGCTATGCACTGTGATACCTAGATACCATTAACATTTTATATCAGTTGTCGTTGTTTCACCTGCACTTGCAGGTATAACTAGCTATTGTCAGTATGCACGATGCACTTTTTAGATGTAATGCATGATTATTGCGCCTTATTATCAGGTTTAGAAGCTGGCCATTTCATATATGGTGTGTGAACTTACAGTTGGCCTCAATCTGTGTATTTTAATATGTCTGTCACAAATAGAACTCATGATGATGATGATGATTATGAGTCGTACATCCATTGTCTGCAGTATCTTACAGGTGGAGATAACGTTCCTTAAGCAGCATTAATGGATTATGATGAAATGTACTTTTATGCATTCATTTCAAACCCTAAATCCTATGTTGGGTTTTTTGTTAGCATTTGTACTTGCCATGTGCATATATGCGCTTCGATGACAAATTAATATTTGTCCATATTTGTTAATAAAATTAATCATTTTATGATTTGAAAACTGTAGTTTTTCCTGTTTTGAGCATAACAATCAGGGTGTCGGCTCTTCCCTATGTGGAGCAAGTTAGACATCTGATGTTGTGTGCATGTGGAGGGAGCAGGAGACATCTTGCCGGACACAGCAGGGGAACAGCTGGCGTTACTGAAACCCACTAACACAGGAACTTGTGTTTTGGTCTGTGGACACGGCACTTCTGAGCAGCAACTGGCAGTGTTGTATCCCAGGGAGTAGAGTTCAGGTGGTAGAAAGATGAACAGAACAGGAGACATGGATACCGTTGCCAACCAGTTATTTAATCGGAAACCGGACAGGCAAATTCAGGCGAGATCCATGCCTTGTTCATTTTCAGAAAAGTAAGCCGGTCTACATTATCGGAGGATAGTTTAATGCGACAGTCTGTTAGTACACCACCTGCGGCACTAAAGACGCGCTCCGATAATGCACTGGCAGCAGGGCAAGCCAGCACCTCCAATGCATAGTGGCTAAGCTCTGGCCATGTATCCAGCTTAGAGACCCAAAACTTGAATGGGGAAGAGCCGTCTGGGAGTACACTGAGAGCGCAAGACATGTAGTCTGTCACCATCTGACGGAAAAGTTGCCTCCTACTGACTGGAGCCGTCTGGGATGGTGTAGACATTTGTGGCGCTGACACAAAACTTTGCGACATTTGGGCCATACTGGACTTGCCTTGTGCAGAGGCGCTGCTTCTGCTCCCTCTTGGTGCAGAGCTGTCTCCACTGCCTCGACGCACAGAGCTGCTTTGTATAGCAGTAGCAGCAGCAGTGCTCTCGGCTGGAATGGAGAACATGATGGATTGCACCAGTGTGTCTTGGTACTCCCGCATTTTACGCTCCCGGTTCAACGGTGTGATGAGGTTTTGTAAGTTGTCCCGGTAGCGAGGGTCTAGGAGGGTGTACACCCAATAATCAGACGTGGTGAGAATGTGTGCGATGCGGCGGTCGTTTCTCAGGCACTGCAGCATGAAATCAACCATGTGCTGCAGACTCCCAACTGGCAAAGAAACGCTGTCCCCTGCAAGAGGCGTCATCTCTGCCTGCTCTGCATCACCCCACCCTCGCTCTACATACTGACTAGAGCATTGTGTACCTCCCTCTGGAGCGATGTCTTCCTCCTCCATTGACTCCTCCTCATCCTCCTCACAAAGTGACCCCTGCCTAGGCCTTTGTGAGGAACCACGTTGCGCTGACTGTCCAGAAGGTGATGGAATTTGTGACTCCTCATTATCCACCTCTTCCAAAACCTCATCCCTTAGTGCTTGCAGTGTTTTTTGAAGCAGGCAGATAAGGGGGACAGTCATGCTGACTAGTGCATCATCTGCACTCGCCATCTGCGTTGAGTCATCAAACGCACGCAAAACGTGGCAGATGTCCTTCATAGAGGCCCAATCAGTAGTGGTGAAGTGTGAACGGCCCAAATTGCGAGTTGATTGCGCCTGATGCAGCTGATACTCCATTACTGCTGGCTGCTGCTCACACAACCGCTCCAACATATGTAATGTGGAATTCCACCTGGTGGGTACGTCACATATGATGCGATGTTCCGGAAGGCGAAATCGGCGTTGCAGAGCTACAATGCGCGATCTGGCCATGCTGGAACGACGCAAGTGAGCGCACTCTAGGCGGACCTTGTGCAGCAGTGCATCAAGATCCGGATAGTCCCTCAAAAAACTCTGCATGACCAAATTGAGCACATGTGCCAGACATGGTATGTGAGTAAGGTTGCCTAGGCCCAGAGCTGCCACAAGATTTCGGCCATTGTCACACACTACCAAGCCTGGCTGGAGATTCGCTGGCACAAACCACACGTCGCTCTCCTGCTTTATTGCATTCCAGAGCTCCTGCGCTGTGTGGCTTCGATTCCCCATTGATATTAATTTCAGGACGGCCTGTTGACATTTTGAAACGGCTGTGCTCATATCGGTCGTAACAGGTAAGCATTCACGGTTCCATGTGGAGGTAGACCGTGACGGCTCCTGCAGCGATGATTCTGAGGAACTGGAGTAGAAGGAGGAGTCAATGTGTACAGACTGGAGTCCTGCAATCCTTGGAGTTGGCAGAACGTACAGCGCCACTCGCAAGATCTGTACCCGGCTCCACAACATTGACCCAATGGGCAGTGAGGGAAAGGCATCGTCCTTGGCCAAGGGTACTGGTCCACGCATTGGTGGTCAGGTGGACCTTGCTACTGACGGTATTTAGTAGTGCATGTTTAATTTTTCCCTCCACATGCTTTTGCAGGGCAGGGACGGCTTACCTGCTGAAATAAAAGCGGCTTGGCACATTGTATTGTGGGACTGCCAATGCCATTAAGTTACGGAAACTGTCAGTCTCCACCAGCCTGAATGACAGCATTTCAAGGGACAGGAGTTTTGCAATGCCAGCATTCAGAGCCTGTGCTCGGGGATGGTTTGCCGAGTAGGCGCCATCTTTTCTCCCATGCCTGTGCTACCGATGGCTGTACAGTGGCCTGGGAGTGTGAGGATGACAGGGAACTTGGTGCTGTGGGTGGAATTACACTGGGTCTCTGTACACCAGTGCCAGAGGTTCTTCCATGGCGATCCTGTGAGGAAGCCGAAAAAGCTGTGTGTGAGCTGGAGGAAGAGGCTCCAACACGAGCTGAAGATGTAGGTGCTGCTGTAGGTTGGCCTACGTCTCCAGTGTGTCTTTGTAACTCCACCACGTGCTTGGTCCGCACATGTTTCCACATATTAGTGGTATTGAGGTTACTGGCACTTTTAAATCTTTTGACTTTTTGATTACACAGCTTTCATTTGACATAGCAAATGTCATCTGCAAGTGTGTCAAAAAAGGACCGCGCACTGCAAGTCCTGGGAGTGTCCGTTTTTGCTTTTGGAAGAGAACTGCTCCGAACAGGTGTCAAAGTGGAGGCTACAGGCAACCGAGTCTGCAGCCTACCTCTCCCTCCTGTTTGGACCGTTGGGGGAATCTCTTCCTCAGAGCTGCTCCCACCACCTTCCTGTTCCTCACGCCGTGTTGGGTCAAGGACCTCATCATCTCCACTACCCTCTTCCAACACCTGCTGCTGTTGGGTGGTCTGGCCAGCACCATGCGCAACAGAAACTGGCACCTGAGTCTCATCATCATCAGATGCGTTCTGCGGTGTGCTGACCATTGGCACTGGCTCACCCGCCTCTTCAGATTCAGAGAGACAAAGCAGTTGCGCATCACTGCATACTCCCTCTTCTTCACATTCTAGAATGCAGCTTGGCTGGCCCCTCTTTCCAAGCCAACAGATTCAGAGAACAGAAGTAGAGACTGATCTGGCTCCTGTACAGAGCTCTCTGACTGCCTGGGCAATTTGGCAGGCGGTGAAGAGACAGATGGTTGCTCAACAGTGCTCTGGTCCTGAGAGGAGGTGGAAGCAATTGAATTTGATGCGTTGGCTGCCATCCAACCGACAACGGCCTCAATTTGTTCTTCCCGCAGCAGGGGACGTACGCCGAGCTCCTACAAAACTGCGCATAAAGGGACGCTCACGTGGAAAAACTGGTGGATGCTGTGTCACTGGGGGCCGCAGCAGCCACAGAATCCCCACGTCCTCTCCCTGCTGAAACTCCACGCCCACGACCACGTGCCTTACTCCCTGCCTTCTTCATCTTGGTAGATTGATAAAGATAGGCAGAAAAGTACTAAGGCCTAAGTGTGCTTTTTCCTGAACAGCTGCTAACAGGTATAAGAAACACTAAGTTTACAAAGTGTGGACTACACTTTAATATCAGCTAATGTGGCCTATCAAGTGTCAAGTGTAGTGTTTGCTGAACTTTATTAACTTTTCCCTGTTTTTCAACCTAAAACCAAAGGTTGTGATTCAGACAAAAAACAATGTACAATGGATAGTATCACTCACAAATTTTTTTTAGCTATTACTATGCACGAAACTAGAATGCAATAGCTAAGGCAAAAAAAAATAATGGGTAATACTAATCTGTCTGTTCCTGCAGGCCGCAAACCAGCCAAAAGTCTCCTTTATGCACTTCTATAGTGTTTGCAACAAAGATATTGGATACGGATGGAAGCACGTCACACTAATAGATTTGAGTTTTTTGAAATAGAATGGAGCAGCACCAATTAGCCAAAAATGTAAAGGATGAGGCAGTGACACACGCTCAGCAGACTCCAACCAGCAGTTGTTGAAGAACTAACTTGAGCGTGATCTGCACTCAAAAAAAGAGACCTCCCAGACAGCCGTGAACACTGCAGACAACTGTTCACTAGGTCTGAAAGGCTCCTTTATGTACTTCTATAGTGTTTGCAACCAATGTATTGGATACGGATGGAAGCGCGTCACACTAATAGATTTGAGTTTTTTTAAATAGAATGGAGCAGCACCAATTAGCCAAAAATGTAAAGGATGAGGAAGTGACACACGCTCAGCAGACTCCAACCAGCAGTGGTTGAAGAACTAACTTGAGCGTGATCTGCACTCAAAAAAAAGAGACCTCCCAGACAGCCGTGAACACTGCAGACAACTGTTCACTAGCTCTAAAAGGCTCCTTTATGTACTTCTATAGTGTTTGCAACCAAGGTATTGGATACGGATGGAAGCACGTCACACTAATAGATTTGAGTTTTTTTAAATAGAATGGAGCAGCACCAATTAGCCAAAAATGTAAAGGATGAGGCAGTGACACACGCTCAGCAGACTACAACCAGCAGTGGTTGAAGAACTAACTTGAGCGTGATCTGCACTCACTAAAAGAGACCTCCCAGACAGCCGTGAACACTGCAGACAACTGTTCACTAGCTCTGAAAGGCTCCTTTATGTACTTCTACTGTATAGTGTTTGCAACCAATGTATTGGATACAGATGGAAGAGCGTCACACTAATAGATTTGAGTTTTTTGAAATAGAATGGAGCAGCACCAATTAGCCAAAAATTAAAAGGATGAGGCAGTGAAACACGCTCCTCAGACTCCAACCAGCAGTGGTTGAAGAACTAACTTGAGCGTGATCTGCACTCACAAAGAGACCTCCCAGACAGCCGTGAACACTGCACACAACTGTTCACTAGCTCTGAAAGGCTCCTTTATGTACTTCTATAGTGTTTGCAACCAATGTATTGGATACGGATGGAAGCGCGTCACACTAATAGATTTGAGTTTTTTCAAATAGAATGGAGCAGCACCAATTAGCCAAAAATTAAAAGGATGAGGCAGTGACACATGCTTAGCAGACTCCAACCAGCAGTGGTTGAAGAATTAACTTGAGCGTGATCTGCACTCACAAAAAGAGACCTCCCAGACAGCCGTGAAAACTGCACACAACTGTTCACTAGCTCTGAAAGGCTCAGCTCTGTACTTCTATTAGTGTTTGCAACCAATGTATTGGATACGGATGGAAGCGCGTCACACTAATAGATGACTGTTAATTTAAATTGAATGGAGCAGCACCAATTCCACAAAAGAAAAAAAAATGAGGCAGTGAGTGACACGTGCAAATGACTACAAACTGCGGTGGATGCAGACCAAACTGCAGCGTCACCTGCACTCACACACAGACCTTGCAGAGAGCTGTGAAAACAGCACTGCAAGGCAAAAGGAAGATTTACACAGCGGTTTGTCATATAGCCTGCCTACAGAACAATTCACAAAAACGCAATCTCTAACTGTCCCTCAGAGTCAGAAGAGCAGCGTTCTGTCCCTAACTGAATTCACAGCACAGTGAAGCCAAAATGGCGGCGGCTCCTTTTGCAGGGCATTCTGACATCATTTCAGCAGCCAATCACAGCCATGCCATTAGTTAACATGACCGCAGCATTACAGGATGTGCCCACACTTCTTAGGATTCCTTATTGGCTGAATAAAATCACACAGCCTCTCAAAGAATTATGGGAACTTCCGATTCCTGTATACGATATAGCAAAAGTATCGGAACTCAGTATCGGAGTTCCGATACAGCGAATAACGGCCGATACCCGATACTTGCGATATCGGAATGCTCAACACTAGTCATGTCATGTTAGAAGTGAAGTACCGTATATACTCGTGTATAAGCCGAGATTTTCAGCCCATTTTTTAGGGCTGAAAGTCCCCTCTTGGTTTATACGCGAGTCATATACGGGGTCGGCGGGGGAGGGGGAGCGGTGGTGTCGGTTCATACTCACCCCTCCGCTGGCACGTCTCTACAGCCCCCCTGCTTCTCCCACTAACTCCGGCTCCTTCCTGCAGCGGTCACATGGTACCGCTCATTAAAGTCATGAATATGCACATATTCATAACTTTAATGAGTGGTACCACGTGACCGCTGTAGGAAGGAAGAGCTGCAGAGACCGCCGAGAGAAGAGGAGACGCTGCAGAGAGTGACTCACCGGCAGAGGGGTGAGTATAGCGATATTTACCTGTCCCCGGACCACCGCTGCGTGCTGCTCCCTCGTCCGACTCCTCTGGCTGTGAATGTTCAGGCAGAGGGCGCGATGATGTCGTTAGCGTGCGCCGCGCCCGCTGCCTGATCATTCACTGCCAAGGACCCGGAAGAGGGAGCAGCGCGCAGCGGTGGACCGGTCCGGTGACAGGTAAATATCTCAGGTGCCGGGGTCTTGAGCGAGCGCTGACACCGGCACCTGTCCCCCATAGCGTGCCAGTGTCACCCCTGCTCAGGACACCAGCACCTCGCCCCTCAGCGACGAGAGGTGAGTATGTAATTTTTTTTGCACCAGAAGCAGCAGCGTGGCAGCATAAGGGACGTATACTATGGGGCATAATCTGTGGAGCATATGGGTATAATCTGGAGCATATAACGGCATAATCTGTGGAGCATATGGGGGCATAATCTGTGGAGCATATGGGGGCATAATCTGGAGCATATGGGGGCATAATCTGGAGCATATGGGGCATAATCTGTGGAGCATATGGGGGCATAATCTGTGGAGCATATGGGGTCATAATCTGGAGCATATGGGGGCATAATCTGGAGCATTGGGTGCATAATCTGGAGCATATGGGGCATAATCTGGAGCATATGGGGGCATAATCTGTGCAGCATATGGGGGCATAATCTGTGGAGCATATGGGGGCATAATCTGTGGAGCATATGGGGCATAATCAGGGGAGCATATGGGTCATAATCTGTGCAGCATATGGGGGCATAATCTGTGGATCATACGGGGGCATAATCTGTGGAGTATATGGGGGCATAATCAGGGGAGCATATGGGGGCATAATCTGTGCAGCATATGGGGGCATAATCTGTGGATCATAAGGGCCATAATCTGTGTAGTTTATGGGGGCCTAATCTGTGGAGCATCATATGGGGGCCTAATCTATGGCGCATATGGGGGCATAATCATTTTTCACCCTAGGCTTATACGCGAGTCAATAAGTTTTCCCAGTTTTTTTGTGGCAAAATTAGGGGGGTCGGCTTATACATGGGTCGGCTTATACATGAGTATATGCGGTATTTTTCATTGTTCTATACCTATATTTTTGTGCCGCATCAGAGCATGATGAATTGTGATATGTGTTAAAGGGGCCCACTGACACTCTTTGGCCCGGGGCACACGAAAACTGGGAGCCATCCCTACCCCCCACAAGTTTAGCCAAATAACCCCCAGTTTTCAATGCGTAACTATTATTATAAAGTTAATTAAGGTTGCCAAGCTTAAGTAATAAGAATTTATGTTGTTAGCATTAAAATGGGCACTGTAGGTGTGTTTACTGTCCTCCACTTCATGGCGACTTTGCTTCCCCATTGACTTGCACTGGGTTTCATGTTTCAGTCGGACCCCCGACTTTTCCTGATAGTTGGCCGATTTTGTTCGATCTGACTTTTGAGAAAGTCGGGTTTCATGAAACCCGACTCGACCCTAAAAAAGGGAAAGTCGCTCATCTCTAGTGATAGGATTAATTGTTTTTATATTTTGCTAGATTGGACTTTTCTGAATGCGGCGATACTACATATGTGTATTTTTTTTTATAACTGAATATTTATTGATTTTTCAATATGAATATACAGAATGAAATCACACCAAGATATAATGCATATAAACATTCAATGTAAATCAGTTAACAAATATAATAGAAACAAAAAGAATTGACTTCGTATGTCCTGTATCCGGAAATACAACTCCTTGAGTGACGGAGAATAAGCCAGCCTCAATTTCCTTGCTATTAAACATCTCGTGGCTGTGGTCAGCTGTAAAAGAATCCGCTGAGTCCTACTTCCAATCTGGAATGGGGGGATATTGAGCAAGTAGAATTTAGGGTCTAATGGAATATGAAGACCTGTGACTTCGAAGATTAAAGTTTTGACCTTACTCCAGAACCTTTGTATAATTGAACATGTCCAAAAAATATCGGTTAGGTCTCCATCACCAGAACTACACCTCCAACATTGCCCAGATATATTAGGATTACATTTATGTAATAATGAGGGAGTGTGGTACCAAAACATAAGCAATTTAAACTGGTTTTCCTTATATGTGTAACAAGTGGAAGTCTTAGCTGCTCTCCTCCAGACCCCCTTCCAAAGAGATTCCCCCAAGAAACCCTCCCACCTGTCCATATACATATGTGTATTTTTTAAATAGCTTTATTTTTAATGGGGTAAAGGTGTAAGATTTGAACTTAGTAAAAAAAACCTTGTTCTCTTTGGGACTTGAAGATGTGATCATCTGATCACTTGTATTACAAACAGTGATGTCACAGTATCGCTGCATGTAGCATGACTCACTGTCTCCTTTGCATCCCAGCCACAGCCAGGGATTCAAAGGAGCTCTGCAATGACATGCACAGGGGTCATCAGCTGATCCCCAGCTGTCATTACAGCCCATCACGACCCAAGATCACATCAAAGGTATGCCGATGGGAGGAGGTATTTAAACGTTGGTGTGTTAAATGCCCTTGTCAGAGAGACAAGTTAACAACTGCCAGCGGAGCACTTCTCCCTCAATGATTGTTAGGGGCAGGTCCTGGCTGTAATACACAGCCATCACCTGTCATACGCCCGATTCCCACATGCGACATACATATATGACGGATGTTGCGAAGGGGGTTAAATAATGATGTTCAGCCAAATGTAAAGTAAGCTAATGAATCCTAACATGCTAAGTTGTGAAGTCGCTACCAGTAGGTTTGTGGGCGATAACAAATATGTGGCAACAACGGCAGTACGGCTTTGAGTAGACAAAAAAAACCTCAGACTTTTTAAATAAAAGTTAAAGAGAAAAATGTCACTGTGCCTATCCAAAATCAGATGAGACCAGAGAATGAATAGAATCACTTGCCACAAGCAAGCACATGCAGCTGGCTGCTGTATCCAGGCAGGGTGTGTGCACATCTAATATTTAACTAATTGCAGCAATGAAGAGGCTCAACAAATTATTTCAAACAATACACACACTTTAGTAGGTGAACATTTATGTTTAAGTTTTAGGACTATACAGTTTATCTTTAAATAAATAAATAAAACTAATTATTTATGTTATTTGTTTTTTAAAGTCCACATGCTTTTACCAAATAGGTTGGGACCTGGGTATTCAGCTGGCATGTGTATATGTCTAACATTTGGCTATTTGGGGCTATAACAGGAGGGACATTCTGCATCCCCCATGGGTAAGCACTTAAAGACAGCATTATCGACGGCACTTTATGTACAGTATTTGGCTTTTGGTTTAGGACCACGGGTGGAAGTGTGCTTCTTCACTCTGGTCTGATGTACTTTCACCAATGTCATGCAGGAGGACATCACACTGTGACACAGTTGTATTACTCTTACCTCCCCTAAACTCGTCACTATCTGACCACTTAGCCAAGGTCATTAATAGACGGTGACCAAGATTTTTGTTTTTCCTCAGTAGGGTTGAGCGAAACAGGTCGGTCATTTTAAAAAACACCGACTTTTGCCAAACCATAGCGTGCAGTCGGCCGAGCGTTCGGCGACCCGAGCTCCAAAGTCGGGTTTCGCCGCTTGCAGGCACCTTTTTTTCACCAATGAGCAAGGACATACACTGTGGGCAACGAGATTACGTGTGCAGTGGTGATTCAAATCCCCTGCCAAAGCCGCGCCGACACCGCACATTGGTTGAGCTGCCTGCCGGCTTAGCCAATAAGCGGCGCGGGATTCAAATCCCCCGCCAAAGCGGCGCCCTTCATTGGCAGAGGCGGCGGGCGGCTCAGCCAATGAGCGGCGCGGGATTCAAATCCCCCGCCATTGGCTGAGCGGTGCCGCCCGGCTTTGTGTGTCTGTGTGTGTGTGTGTGTGTATGCTGGCATCGTCCGATGGGACTACAAGTCCCATCCGGCTATGCTTGCTACACTGTCAGTGAGGGACACGTTAGCCAATGATGGGACAGTAGTAGGCCCATCATTCGGCTAAAGTGTTGAATGTATAAAAAAACATACATTACATACACAACATACAGAACATACAACATATAACACATAACATATATATATAACACAGAATATATATATAACATACAACACATAACATACAGAACATATATATATATAACATAGCATACAGAGCATACATATAACACATAACACAGAACATACATATAACATACAAGACATAACATATATATAACACATAACATACATAACATATATATAACATAGCATACAGAGCATACATATAACATATAACATACAGTACATACATATAACATACAACACATAACATCCATATAACATATAACACATAACATACAGTACATACATATAACATACAACACATAACATCCATATAACATATAACACATAACATACAGTACATACATATAACATATAAAATACAGTACATACATATAATATACAACACATAGCATACATATAACACATAACATACAGTACATACATATAACATATAACATGCAGAACATACATATAACACATAACATACAGCACATACATGTAACATACAACACATAACATACATATAACATACAACACATAACATACAAATAGCACATAACATACAGTACATACATATAACATGCAACACATAACATACATATAACACATAACATACAGTACATACATATAACATACAACACCTAGCATACATATAACATATAACATACAACACATAACATACAGAACATACATATAACATATATCATACAGAACAAACACATAACATACAGAACATGCATATAACACATAACATACAGAGCATACATATAACACATAACATACATATAACATACAACGCATAACATAAATATAACACATAACATACAGTACATACATATAACATACAATGCATAACATACAAAACATACATATAACATACAACGCATAACATACAGAACATACATATAACACATAACATACAGAACAAACACATAACAAACAACACATAATATAGAGTACATACTCACCAATCACCTTTTCCCCGATGCCATCATCTCCTGTAAAAAAATAAAATAATAAAGCAACCTATACATCACCTGTCCGCTGTAGTTCAGATAATAACGAGTGTCCCATGACGATCTCCGGTATAGAACACTGACATCGGGTGATGTCAGCGCTCTACACTGCCCCTGCGATGCACTGTATCGCTCAGACGAAGAGAGAGAATGACATCACTTCCGTTCATTCTCTCACTGGCAATGCTGGGTAAGAAAATTCCCACGCAACATTGCCATAAAGTGAGAGAATGAACTCAGTGATGCACTGCAGGAGCCTTTGTCTTCTGTCAGTGCATCACTGGGTGGCCCTACAGAGCAGTGGCATCACTTGATGTCACTGTTCTATAGGGGAGACCATCATGGGACATTCGTTATTAATTGGACTGCGTCGGACAGGGAGTATACGGTTGTTTTATTTTTTTACGTTTTATTACAGGAGATCGAGGGCGTCGCTTAAATCTGAGCGTATAATAAAGATATGAAAACCGTTTTGTGTTTTATTTCATTAAAATACTTTATTCTTATGCGTGTGTTGTTTTTTTAACCCTTTATTATTATAAGATTAATAATGGATAGGCGTCTTATTGACGCCTCTCTATCATTAACCGGGCTTAATAATAGTAATCCTTTCGAATCCCTTGTTCTCCTGTAATAATAAAGCAATCATATTCTTACCTCTCCAGCATTCAGTCAGGTACCACACTGCAATCCATCTGAAAGGGTTAACAGGTTTACAGCAAGGACCACTGCTATTGCTGGCAGCCAGGCTGTAAACCCCCGAATGAATGAGTTCATCTCTGCGGCTCACAGGAGATGAGCTTAATTGATTGCTTCCCACGCTAATCAGTTCACTTCAGGTTAGCCGGGGACTCCGCATAGCATCAGTGATGTCAGAGGGAGTCCCCAGAGAACAAGAGATTCGGAAGGATTACCAGTAAAATAAAATATGGTCAAAAACTATGTTTTTTCTTCATTAAAATAATTTTTAATTAATGTGTGTGTGTTTTTTAACCCTCTAATACTATAGGATTAATAATGCATAGTTGTATAATTGACAACTCTACATTATTAATCTGTCTTATTGTCACCTTTCAATAGCAAGGAGGCGTTAACCCATTAGCCACCGCTACAGGACAATGGAAATAGCCGGGCTAAGAGCCAGAAAAGGCACATCTAATAATAGATGTGCCTTTTCTGGGGTGGCTTGGGGCAGATGTTAGTAGCCAGGGGGGCTGAAAAAATACACTCTCCCTAGGCTATTATTATCTGCCCTCACTCACTGGCTTTCCCTGTCTGGTGGCGAAAATACCGCGGGAGCCCACGCATTTTTTTTCTGTGAATTTACACATATAATTACCACCTACATGTATGAAATGTTGCACTCATGTAATTGTTAATTAAAACCATATATCAAACTACATGAAATGAAATGGTTTACTGTATGTAGAACATGTGTCATTTCATGTCGGTTTCTGTAATGAAAGCCGGCAATTGAATTAGCGGCTATTCTGCTATGTAGAAGTGTATGACCTATATATATATATATATATAAGTATATATATATATATATATTTATTTGCTTTTTGTGTACAGTTTTTTTTTAAATATTATTTTAACATGAATTTTTTCATAGAGAGAACTGCTCTATGTAAAACCTCATATTAAAATCACATTGCATACGGATGGAAAATGGATGGAAAACGGATGGTTCGATTAAAAGTCGCATAAACAGTGTCACCAGCAAAGCACCCCCACACCATCACACCTCCTTCTCCATGCTTCACGGTGGGAACCAGGCATGTAGAGTCCATCCGTTCATCTTTTCTGCGTGCAAAGCAGTAATTAAAGCAAAAGGTGGCTACTTTGAAGAACCTAGAATATAAGACATATTTTCAGTTGTTTCACACTTTTTTGTAAAGTGTAATGTATAATTCCACATGTGTTAATTCATAGTTTTGATGCCTTCAGTGTGATTCTACAATTTTCATAGCCATGAAAATACAGAAAAATCTTTGAATGAGAAGGTGTGTCCAAACTTTTGGTCTGTACTGTATATATATAGGATTATTTGCTTTTTAAAATGATGTGTACATTTTTTTTTACAATGTTATTTTAACATGAATTTTTACATAGAGAGAATTGCTCAATGTAAAGCCTCATATTAAAATAGCATTGCATACGGATGGAAAACGGATGGTGCGATTAAAAATCGCATAAAATCGCATGCCAATTGCATAGAATCGGACCGTTTTTTCCATCCAGAAAACAGAACGTTTTTTTTTCTCGCAAATGGGTATGTACCCTATATATGTGTCACAATGACATGTATATATATATGTCACAATGACATGTATATATATATTTATTTATATATATGTATTCTATGTGTGTATATCTATTCTTTCTTTTGTGATTTTAAAACTGTCATTTGGATCCATTGTATGTCAGTTTTGCAAGCCGGCGAGAAAATCTCGCCGTATGGATGCCATACGGATATTTTGATGCGAGGAAATCGCATCCTCGCATTGCACATGGATGACATAAGGATCACTGTTCAGGGGACTTTTCTGCACATTGCGGCCGTATAATACGGTCCGATTTTTATACAGTGTAAGTGACTCCGGCCATAGATAGATAGATAATAGATAGACAGATAGATAGATAATAGATAGATAGATGATAGATAGATAGATAAGATAGATAGATAGATAGATAGATAGATAGAAGATAGATAGATAGATAGATAATAGATAAAAGATAGAAGATAGATGACAGATATATAGACAGATAGATAGATAATAGATAGACAGATAGATAGAAGATAAATAGATAGAAAATAAATAGATAATAGATAGATAGAATGGTACATAAATAGTTAAAGACACACGCACACACACACACACACACAACAAAATCTTCACGCAATAGCTTTAATTTAAAAAAAAAATGGGAAAAAAATGGCGTGGATTCCCTGCAATTTTCTGTGCCAGAGGGGAAAGCCGACGGCTCGGGCCAATATTTCTAGCCTGGGAAGGGGTTAATACCAATGGAGCTTCCCAGGCTATGAATGTCAGCCCGCAGCTAGCCTTTACTGGCTATTAAAATAGGGGGACCCCCCAAAAAAATGACGTGGGGTCCCCTAGTAATTTCTAGCCAGAAAGGTTACGCAGACAGCTGCGGGCTGATATTCATAGCCTAGGAAGGGGCCATGGATATTGGTGCACTCCCTGGCTAAAAATTCCAGCACCCAGCCTCCCCAGAATTGGCGCATCTGTACAATGCGCCAATTCCGGCACTCAGCCCCTCTCTTCCCACTCCCCTGTAGCGGTGGGATATGGGGTAATAAGGGGTTATTATCACCTTGCTATTGCAAGGTGACATTAAGCCCGGTTAATAATAAAGAGGCGTCAATAAGACGCCTCTCTATTATTAAGCTTATATTAATAAAGGGTTAAAAAAACAATACACGCATAAGAATAAAGTATTTTAATGAAATAAAATACAACACGGTTTTCATATCTTTATTATACGCTCAGATCCAAGTGACGCCATTGATCTCCTGTAATAAAACGCAAAAAAATAAAACAACCGTATACTCCCTGTCCGACGCAGTCCAATTAATAACGAATGTCCCACGACGGTCTCCCATATAGAACAGTGACATCAGGTGATGCCACTGCTCTGTAGGGCCTCCCAGTGATGCACTGACAGGAGACAATGGCTCCTGCAGTGAATCACTGAGTTCATTCTCTCACTTTATGGCAATGCTGCGAGGGAATTTTCTCACGCAGCATTGCCAGTGAGAGATTGAACGGAAGTGACGTCATTCTCTCCCGGCGTCTGAGTGATACAGTGCATCGCAGGGGCAGTGTAGAGCACTGACATCTCCCAATGTCAGCGTTCTATACCGGAGATCGTCGTGGGACACTCGTTATTATCTGGACTATGGCGGAAAGGTGATGTATAGGTTGCTTTATTATTTTATTTTTATTACAGTAGATGATGGCATGGTACTCTATGTTATGTGTTGTATGTTATGTGTATGTTCTGTATGTTATATGTTATGTGTATGTTCTGTATGTTATGTGTTGAATGTTATGTGTATGTTCTTTATTTTCTGTGTTGCATGTTATATGTATGTTATGTGTTGTATGTTATATGTATAAACACTAGTATAGAAAGTAACACTGGCGCTACACCCCACAGAATAGTGCTAGATCCACAAAGGGAAAAAAAAAAAAAAAGAAGATGCAAAAACAGGTGGGGGAGGGGGAAGGAGATGCAAATTTGAGAGCTGCTAGTGGTTTGGGAGTGGGCTCTGTGCTAACCCACTAGAATTAACAAAATGAAAATGAATAATTGACCACAGAGCTACTCAAATGTACCTACAAAAGCTGAAATGTGAGTATAAAATCTATAAAAGGAAAGAAAATGGTAACTCACTATTGGTTGCAGAGTTTCCCAGGAAATAGTGTGATGTTCGTGCTAAAATAGTGAAATGATCAGAGGTTAGTTGGTTTCTAAACAGTATGTAACTTGTTTATAGATTTTACCTCGTGTATTTATACTCACTGTTATTACCACCATATGTTTGCACAATAGTGATCCTTGGTCGAAGATGGTAGTTTAGTAAGTAGTGTCTCCCCCTAGACGATGGGTCACAAGTGCAGTGATGCCAAAAATGAGGCAGAGTGCTGTATGGACAGGTTATGGAATTATGGTATTCTCAGGTCTCATTGGTACTCAGAGCCTCCCTGCAAAGAGTGTGGTAAATATTTATATAACTGTGCAGGGAGTACAGTTGTAAAGGCAAATGAACGGCTGTACTCACTGAATATAAATTGGTTGCAAGGAGAGCTAATTCATGGAGCCTTGGTGTGACTGCTAGTACGGGTATGTGATGGGTTAATACCAAATCAGGGTCGTACTAATGCTTAGAGTAGCTGTAACTGCAGAGGAGACCGCTGTGTAAGGCACTGTCACATCTGCTCAAAGGTGGCGAATAATCGCTGTACTCACTGTGTGTAACTGCAGAGGAGACCGCTGTATAGAGCGCTGTCACACTGATGTCGGTAAACACTCAGCGTGCTCCGGCCGGAAGCAACGCTGAGGTGACGACAGGAAGGGGCGGGACAAAAAGGTGACGTCACCACTTGGTCGCACGTTCATGAAAAATGCAGGAGCTAGGATTAACTGACGCGTTTCCAGGGACTACTATCCCTCTTCATCAGAGTTCTAGCTCCCTGCACTACTTGGCTCCTATATATACAGAAATGCTAATGAGGGTTCCTTACATGTGCACCTGAGTATAGATGAGTGAATGGAGGCTTTGAGAAAAGGGGGAGTAGACCTGTGATCAGTGTGCTGGTGGGTTTTTACCTATGTGGTCCTGAACAGTATAAAAAATACACACCAATATGTGATGAACATTAAGGCCTGCCAGATAGGTATAGAATTGTTAATGATGCATTCTATCTTAAAAAAAAAAAAAAAAATTATATGGTAAAGTTTATTTAATTTAAAACCTCTTTATTTATACGAGCTTAAAATTATGTGGCATTTATATTTTAAGAAAAATAAAAATGTATATAAATAAAATAAAAAAAATAAATAAAAAAATAAAAAAATAAAACACTAAACACCAGTTAGTGTGTGTACAAGGGGATGGGGAAAAAAAGGGGGGGGGAGAGGGGGAGTGCATGTGTGCAAATTTTAAAACTAATAATAGTCCACAAATGGATTATGGCTGAAACAAGGCCAGTACAGGGTGTATATCCATATGATAATGGGTGTAATTTATATTAATACTCGTACCCTGTATCTGGTCATATAAAATGATTGGTCTTAGTATATGTTTAGTTAAAAGCATATAGTTCAATCTCCTGATTAAGTCCCTTTGGAGCCAGTGTGTCAAGCGTGAAAATCCACCGGGACATAATCCTTGACATACATTTAATATAATCTCCTCCCCTGCAATTTTTAGGGACCAGTTCGATGCCACAAAAAGATATGTCTGTGCATCTTTTGTTGTGTTTTTCAAGGAAGTGTCGAGAGAAAGGATGGCCCAAAAAACCTTTTTTAATATTAGTTAAATGTTCTTTTATGCGAATTTTGAGGCATCTCTTAGTTCGGCCCACATAGATTTTGTGGCAGGGGCATTTTAGAATGTAGATTACCCCTTGGATTCACACGTAATTTTTGATTTAATGTTAAGCATCATAGTTCCACTTGTATTTGAGAAAGTGGGTTGGGTCTCTGTGCTGCACTTAGTATGTAAACAGCCATAACATCTTTTGCAGGATGAAAAACCAGTATTTCGTGAGATTGATGTTGATCTGATTACGCCGTTATTTAACGGCTTAGTTGTGGGGGCAAGGAGGATGCCCAAATTTCGGGCTTTCGTATAAATAAACCTCGGGTGATTCGGTAGGAGGTTGCCAATATATTTATCGCCTTGGAGTATGGACCAGTGTTTTTTAATTATGTTTTTAAATTTCATATGGTTCGAATGAAATTGAGTCACAATCGATAATTGTGCTATTTGTTCCTCAATGGATAACGGAATCACGTTTTCCTTATCCTTATAAATCGTGGTGTCCCTACCAATATTGGCGACCTCATATTTCGATGCATGTAGTGCAGATGCATCATATCCTTTTGCTACAAATTCTGCCGTTAATCGGTCTGTTTCAGTATAATAGTCTCTAATATTGGTACAGTTTCGTCTTATGCGCATAAATTGGCCCCTTGGGATCGATGTGAGTCAAATGGGCAAGTGACAACTGGACATGTGGATGAAGCTATTTGAATCTACATCCTTACGAAAACATTTCGTGGATATTTTGTTAGCTTCCACATAGATGGTTAGGTCCAGAAATTTGACGCTATTTTTACTTAAGGTTGGCATGAATTCCAAACAATAATTGTTATTGTTAAGACTATTTATAAATGACTGGAGGTCCGATATGGATCCGCCCCATATAAAAAAGATATCATCAATGAAGCGGCGCCATAAAATTAGGCCGTCGATTAGTTTATTGTGATGGTAGATGTACTGTTGCTCCCATTTGCACACATAGATGTTAGCGAAACTGGGCGCGAAACGCGTACCCATCGCAGTACCGTGTACTTGGAAGTAGTATTGTTGTTCGTACCGGAAAAAGTTATGATTCAAAATGAACATAATGCTCCTTAACCCCTTCCTGACCTGTGACACAGCGTATGTGTCATGAAAGGATCGCGTTCCTGCGGGTCGGGTGACCGGGGTCACTGAAAGGTTACCCGACCTGCAGGCACAAGACCCTTTGTGCTTCACCACAGGGGGGTTGGCTTAACCCCCACGTGGCTACGATCGCTCTGATTGGCTGTTAAAAGTCAAATAGTGCTCCCTTTATTCCGAGCCCCGACGTGTGCCCAAAAGTGGTTTACCCCCACATATGGGGTATCAGAATACTCAGGAAAAATTGCACAACAACTTTGGGGGTCTAATTTCTCCTGTTACCCTTGGGAAAAAAAATTGGGGACTAAAAAAATTATTTTTGTGGAAAAAAAATGATTTTATTATTTTCACAGTTCTGCGTTATAAACTTCTGTGAAGAACTTGGAGATTCAAATTGCTCACCACACATCTAGAGGAGTTCCTTGGGGGATCTAGTTTCCAAAATGGGGTCACTTGGGGGGTTTCTACTGTTTAGGCACATCAGGGACTCTGCAAACGTAACATGACACCCGCAGACCATTCCATCAAAGTCAGCATTTCAGAACGTCACTACTTCCCTTCCGAGCCCCAACGTGTGCCCGAACAGTGGTTCCCCCCCACATATGGGGTACCAGAGTACTCAGGACAAACTGTACAACAACTTTTGGGGTCCAATTTCTCCTGTAACCATTGTGAAAATAAAAAGTTGCGGGTTAAAAAAAATCAGTTTTTGAGGAAAAAAATGATTTTTTATTTTTACGGCTCTGCATTATAAACTTCTGTGAAGCACGTGGGGGTTCAAGGTGCTCACCACACATCTGGATAAGTTCCTTGGGGGGTCTAGTTTACAAAATGGAGTCACTTGTGGAGGGTTTCTACTGTTTAGGCACATCAGGGGCCCCTCAAACGTAACAAGATGCCCGCAGACCATTCCATCAAGTCAGCATTTCAAAGCGTCACTACATCCCTTCCGAGCACTGACATGTGCCCAAACAGTGGTTACCCCCCCACATATGGGGTACCAGCATACTCAGGACAAACTGGACAACAACTTTTGGGGTCCAATTTCTCCTGTAACCATTGTGAAAATAAAAAATAGGGGGCTAAAAAATCATTTTTTGAGAAAAAAAAATGATTTTTTTATTTTCAGGGCTCTGCGTTATAAACTTCTGTATAGCACCTGGGAGTTCAAAGTGCTCAGTGTGCATCTAGATAAGTTTCTTAGGGGGTCTTGTTTCCAAAATGGGGTCATTTGGAGGGAGCTCCAAAGTTTAGGCACACAGGGGCTCTCCAAACACGACATGGTGTCCGCTAACGATTGGAGCTAATTTTCCATTAAAATCAAATGGCGCTCCTTCCCTTCTGAGCCCTGCCGTGCGCCCAAACAGTGATTCCCCCCACATATGGGGCACCAGCGTACTCAGGAAAAACTGGACAACAACTTTTGGTGTCCAATTTATCCTGTTACCCTTGGGAAAATAAAAAATAGCGGGCTAAAAAATGATTTTTGAGAAACAAAAATGATTTTTTTATTTTCACTGCTCTGCGTTTATAAACTTCTGTGAAGCACCTGGGGGTTCAAAGTGCTCACTATGCATCTAGGTAAGTTCCTTGGGGGGTCTAGTTTCCAAAATGGTGTCACTTGTGGGGGAGCTCCAATGTTTAGGCACACAGAGACTCTCCAAATGCGACATGGCAACCGCTAAATATTCCAGCATATTTTCCATTCAAAAAGTCAAATGGCCCTGCTGTGCGCCCAAACAGTGGTTTATGACCACATATGAGGTATCTGTGTACTCAGGAGAAATTGCCCAACAAATTTTTAGGATCCATTTTATCCTGTTGCCCATGCAAAAATGAAAAAATTGATGCTAAATAAAAATTTTTGTTGGAAAAATTAAAATGTCCATTTTTTCCTTCCACGTTGCTTTAGTTCCTGTGAAGCACCTGAAGGGTTAATAATCTTCTTGAATGTAGTTTTGAGTAGCTTGAGGGGTGCAGTTTTTATAATGGTGTCACTTTTGGGTATTTTCTACCATATAGACCCCTCAAAGTGACTTCAAATGTGAGGTGGTCACTAAAAAACTGGTTTTGTAAATTTTGCTGTAAAAATGAGAAATCACTGGTCAACTTTTAACCCTTATAACTTCCTAACAAAAAAATTTTTGTTTCCAAAATTGTGCTGATGTAAAGTATACATGTGGAAAATGTTATTTATTAACTATTTTGTGTCACATAACTCTCTGGTTTAACAGAATAAAAATTAAAAATTTGAAAATTGCGAAATTTTCAAATTTTCGCCAAATTTCCATTTTTTTTCTCACAAATAAACGCAAAAATTATCGACCTAAATTTACCACTAACATGAAGCCCAATATGTCACGAAAAAACAATCTCATAATCGCTAGGATCCGTTGAAGCGTTTCTGAGCTATTACCTCATAAAGGACACTGGTCAGAATTGCAAAAAATGGCAAGGTCATGAAGGGGTTAAGATAACTGAATTTGCGGTTCTTTATATATTTTGAGCATTTGGAGAAAAAACTCTGCTGCTCCACAGCCTTTTTGGGGGTCTATCACCGTATATAAAGATTTTATATCAAGGGTACCCATGACATAATTATCCTTCCAGTCCATTTTTCTTTCCTTTTATCGATTTTATACTCACATTTCAGCTTTTATAGGTATATTTGAGTAGCGCTGTGGTCAATTATTCATTTTCATTATGTTATATGTATGTTATGTGTTGTATGTTATATGTATGTACTGTATGTTATGTGTTGTATGTTATATGTATGTACTGTATGTTACGTGTTATATGTATGTTCTGTATTTTATGTTATAGGTTTGTTCTGTATGTTATGTGTTGTATGTTATATGTATATTCTGTATGTTATGTTGTATGTTATATGTATGTTTGTATGTTATGCTTGTATGTTATATTTTGTTTTGTTGTATGTTATATGTATGTACTGTATGTTATGTGTTATATGTATGTTCTGTATGTTGTGTTATATGTATGCTCTGTATGTTATGTGTTATATGTATGTTCTGTATGTTATGTGTTGTATGTTATATGTATATTATGTGTTGTATGTTATATGTATGTACTGTATGTTATGTGTTATATGTATGTTATGTGTTGTATGTTATATGTATGTACTGTATGTTATGCATGTGTTATATGTATGTACTGTATGTTATGTGTTATATGTATGTTATGTGTTGTTTGTTATATATATGTTCTGTATGTTATATGTTATATGTATGTACTGTATGTTATGTTATATGTATGCTCTGTATGTTATGTGTTATATGTATGCTCTGTATGTTATGTGTTGTATGTTATATGTATGTACTGTATGTTATGTATGTGTTACATGTATGTACTGTATATTATGTGTTATATGTATGTTATGTGTTGTATGTTATATATATATATATATATATATATATATATGGTTCTGTATGTTATGTGTTATATGTTATATGTATGTACTGGATGTTATGTTATATGTATGCTCTGTATGTTATGTGTTATATGTATGTTCTGTATGTTATGTGTTGTATGTTATATGTATTTTACATGTTGTATGTTATATGTATGTACTGTATGTTATGTGTTAAATGTATGTTATGTGTTGTATGTTATATGTATGTTCTGTATGTTATGTGTTGTATGTTATATGTATATTCTGTGTTATATGTATGTTCTGTGTTATATGTTGTATGTTCTGTACGTTATGTATGTAATGTATGTTTTTTTTTGACATTTAACACATTAGCCGGATGATGGGACTACTACTGTCCCATCATTGGCTAATGTGTCACTCACTAACAGTGTAGCAAGCATAGCCGGATGGGACTTGTAGTCCCATCGGACGATGCCTGCATACACACACACACAAAACAAAGCTGGGCCAATGAGCGGTGCTGCACGGCGGGGGATTTGAAACCCGCGCTGCTCATTGGCTGAGCCGGCGGGCGGCATAGCCAATGAGCGGTGTCGGCGCGGCTTTGGCGGGGAATTTGAATCCCGCGCCGCTCAAAGCCACGCCCCGGCACCGCTCTTTGCCTGAGCCGCCCGCCGGCTCTGAAAATGGGCACTGTAGGTGTGTTTACTGTCCTCCACTCCCTACCGACTTTGCTTCCCCATTGACTTGCATTGGGTTTTGTGTTTTGGTCGAACCACCGACTTTTCCCGATAGTCAGCCGATTTCGCTCAACCCGACTTTTGCAAAAGTCGGGTTTTATGAAACCCGACTCGACCCGAAAAAGGGAAAGTCACTCATCTCTAGTCCTCAGCTATAAGTACAGTACAGACCAAAAGTTTGGACACACCTTCTCATTTAAAGATTTTTCTGTATTTTCATGACTATGAAAATAGTACATTCACACTGAAGGCATCAAAACTATGAATTAACACATGTGGAATTATATACTTGACAAAAAAGTGTGAAACAACTGAAAATGTGTCTTATATTCTAGGTTTTTCAAAGTAGCCACCTTTTGCTTTGATGACTGCTTTGCACACTCTTGGCATTCTCTTGATGAGATTCAAGAGGTAGTCACCGGAAATGGTCTTCCAGCAGTCTTGAAGTAGTTCCCAGAGATGCTTAGCACTTGTTGGCCCTTTTGCCTTCACTCTGCAGTCCAGATCACCCCAAACCATCTCGATTGGGTTCAGTTCTGGTGACTGAGAATGTCAGGTCATCTGGCATAGCACCCCATCTCTCTCCTTCTTGATCAAATAGCCCTTACACAGCCTGGAGGTCATTGTCCTGTTGAAAAATAAATGATGGTCCAACTAAACACAAACCGGATGGAATAGCATGCCTGTCAGGAATTGAACCCAGTACCTCTTGTCCACCGGCCAGCAGCTCTACCATCTGAGCTATTCTGCTGGCTGCAAGGTTCCTTGCTGAACCCAGATACCATTGACTGTTCTTCCTGATCGGCTCCACCCAGTGCTCTCTTGATTGGCTTCTGATTGCCAATTACACACCCTATATAAGCCTGGCCCTGTGGGTGTGTCATTGCGAGATTATTGTGCTCTTAGCCTCTAGTCAAGCGTTTCCTGCTGTTCCTGCTGCTACCAATACCGCTCTCCTGTGAACTGACCTCGGCCTGCCCTACTGACTACGCTCTCCGCCTGATCCAGTGCTACTAATAACGCCTTTCCAGTGTACCGTCCCGGCTATCTCTGACCACGTTACCTGTCTCTGCTTCCCCTAGTGTTTGCAGTAACATCGGCTCCAACCCAGACGGGATCCTGACAGAATAATCTCGCGCCAAAATGGAGTCCGCTGTAAACACCCTGAGGCAGCAAGTTACGGAACTTCAAAATTTTTGTACTAACTATCAAGGAAAATATTCCAAGTTACAAACGTAGTTCACGGGTCTACAACAGGAAGTAATTGAGCTACAAAAACAACTTCTGGACGTGCGCAATTCTGGGTCCGAATCAAACGCGCGGCTGCCGCTGCCTGCAAAGTTCAGTGGGGATCGCCAGCAGTACCGAGGATTCCTCAATCAATGCCGCATATACTTCCAGATGCAACCTGCTCCCTTTACCAGTGAGAGGAAGAAAGTTTTTTTCATGATAAATCTCTTGACGGATGAAGCTCTTGCTTGGGCTTCACCTTATGTAGAAAAGGACTATGGCCTCCTTAATGACCTGGAAGCTTTTACCGCAGCTATGAATCAAGTTTTTGATGACCCAAACCGCTGTGCCACAGCAGAAACCAAATTACATAATTTGCGCCAAGGACGTCGCTCTGTTGCGGAATATACATCGGAGTTCCGTCGCTGGGTGGCCGACACCACCTGGAATTCAGCGGCCCAGAGAAGTCAATCTCGACGAGGGTTATCAGAACCAGTGAAAGACGAGCTTGCCAGGGTTGAGACCCCTGACCAGTTGGAGGACTTTATTCAACTGTGTATCCGGATAGACCAGAGACTTACTGAAAGGAGAAAGGAGAGACTGCGAGCACTTGGGAATAGCCCTGGCTTCTCATTTTCAGTATCAGACCACCAAGAAAAGACGCAAGGCGTGTCTGAACCGATGCAGATCGACGTCATCCGAAGACCACTCTCTGCACAGGAGAAGGAGAGGCGACGTGCAGAACATCTCTGACTCTATTGTGGGGACCCTGGACACTATGCCATCAACTGTCCTAACAAAAGGACTATAGCCTTTACCAACAACAGGTCTGCCAGCAATATGGACCTTTCTCAGCAGTCGGATTCCATCATGCAGACTATCTCATCAGTAACACCAGAAACAGACAAAATACATACTACATCATCTCATTTTGTAATCCCCATTCAGGTTGTAATGGGCACCCAAAAAATACAATGCTCTGCCCTGTTGGATTCGGGAGCAAGAGGAAATTTTATAGACTTAAAATTTACACATGATAACAATATTTCCAGTAGGACCAAATCCACACCATTTCAAATGGAAACTGTGGATGGATCACCCTTGTCTTCTGGACCTGTCACGCATGAGACAATCGAACTTGAGATTTGTATCGAACCGGATCATTGTGAAGCTGTCAGTTTCCACCTTATTTCATCTCCGAAATTTCCGGTTATCCTAGGGATCCCTGGTTTTCAGTCCATAACCCTTCTATCAACTGGGCATCAAGGACCATCACCTTTCCATCTGACTACTGCAAGAATAATTGTCATAAGGAACCCCCTGTTCTCCAACAAGTCCAAATCTCTGAGATTTCGCATGAGAAGGAAGAGAAACTACCACCTCAATATCAGCAGTTCTCTGATGTCTGCAGTAAGAAGAAAGCAGATCAATTACCTACTCACCGTCCTTACGACTGTCCCATTGAATTGCTGCCAGGAACAACCATTCCATTTGGGCGGATTTACAATCTTTCTGAACCTGAATTGAAGGTATTAAGAGAGTTCCTGGATGAAAATTTAGAGAAAGGCTTTATTCGACCTTCCACATCTCCAGCTGGGGCACCCCTGTTCTTTGTTGAAAAGAAAGACTCCACTCTGCGGCCATGTATTGACTACAGTGAGATTAATAATATCACCGTCAAGAATCGCTACCCGCTACCCTTGATTCCTGAACTATTCGAGAGACTCCGTTCTGCGAAAATCTTTATTAAGCTGGATCTTAGAGGGGCTTACAACCTCATACGGATTCGCCCAGGAGATGAGTGGAAGACCGCCTTCAGAACGAGATATGGACATTTTGAATCTCTGGTTTATGCCCTTTGGCCTTAGCAATGCCCTCCACCTTTCAACATTTTATTAATGATGTATTTCGAGATTTCTTGGATCAATTCGTTGTGGCTTATCTCGATGACATTCTTATATTTTCAGACACCTTGGAAGAGCATCGCAGGCACATCCAGTTAGTCTTGGAACGACTACAGGAGAGCCAATTTTACATTAAACTTGAAAAATGTGAGTTTGAACAAACCAGTATCCAATTTCTGGGATATATCATCTCCCCAAAAGGTCTGAGCATGGATCCCAGCAAAATCAATGCTGTAGTGGACTGGCCTGTTCCAAGAAATTTAAAAGACGTCCAGCGTTTCATAGGATTTGCAAATTTTTACCGAAAATTTATAAAGACTTTTTCACGAATCATACTACCAATTACCACACTAACAAAAAAGACCAAAGCATTTTTCTGGTCTCCGGAGGCACAGGAGGCTTTTGACAAGTTGAAAACTCTTTTTATGTCTGCTCCATTGTTAGTACACCCAAATCCTGAATTGCCATTTACTGTCGAAGTGGACACCCCGGACTCTGCAGTGGGGGCCATTCTGTCTCAGCGAGTTGGGGACAAAATGCAACTTCACCATGTGCGTTTCTTTCCCACACCATGTCATCTGCAGAAAAAAACTACGACATCGGTAATAAAGAACTGTTAGCCATTAAAGTTGCCTTCTCCGAGTAGAGACATCTTCTGGAAGGCGCTAATCACCCTGTGACTGTCCTCACGGACCACAAGAATCTTGAATTCCTCCGTACAGCAAAAAGATTGTCTGCAAGACAAGCACGATGGGCCTTATTTTTCTCAAGATTCAATTTTATAATTTCTTACCGGCCTGGTTCAAGAAATGGCAAGGCTGATGCCCTGTCCAGGATGTGTTCGGAACCTCAGGAGAGGTCTAGTAATGACGATACAATTCTAGGCCCTAAAATTTTTTGGGAATATTGCACTCTAAAGGACTATGTAATAGAATTAAAGATGGATACCAAGAGGACTCTTTCCTTAACCATCCTTCGGAAGACGTCGATCTTTCATTCAAAGAGGGGTTTTGGATACAGAAACACAAAATATATGTACCTGAATCTTCTCGCCTTGAAGTCCTCAAAAGTGTCCATGATTCTAAACTGGCAGGACATCCTGGAGTTGCAAAAACACAAGACTTACTACTTCGTTTCTTTTGGTGGCCTAATTGTAGGAAGGACGTGAAGAAATATGTTTCAACCTGTTTAACATGCGCACGAAACAAGACCCCACGATCGTCTCCTCTAGGACTCCTGCAACCACTCCCAGTTCCATCCAGGCCTTGGGGTTCTATTTCCATGGATTTTATTGTGGAACTACCCCCTTCCAAACAGATGACCGTCATCCTTGTCATAGTGGACCGACTCACAAAAATGGCCCACTTTATTCCAACTGAAGGAATTCCTACTGCTGAAAAAACTGCAGAACTGATGATCAAAGAGGTATTCAGGTTACATGGAATTCCTGACAGCGTGGTGTCTGACAGAGGCGTTCAGTTTACGTCAAAATTTTGGAAGAGTTTCTGTACAGCCTTGGGAGTCACGGTGAATCTTTCTACCGCTTTCCATCCTCAGTCCAATTGCCAGACGGAGAGAACGAACTAGACTTTGGAGCAATACCTCCGTTGCTTCATTTCCTATCTTCAGGATGACTGGGTGGACTATTTACCAACAGCAGAGTTTGCCTACAACAACTCCATACATAGCGCTATATCTCAAACCCCATTGTTTGCTAACTATGGATTACATCCAGTATTTATCCCTAATCTGCCAGTGAACACTCCCATTCCTGCTGTTAATAACAGGCTTGCAAAATTACAGGAATCCCAGAAGGAACTATCAGAGATGTTACTCAAGACCCAGGAAGAATATAAGGAAGCAGCAGATAAACATCGGAGAGTGCCCCCTGCTCTTCAGGTTGGAGACAAAGTTTGGCTGTCCACTAAAAATCTAAAGACACATGTACCATCCTCCAAATTTGGTCAAAATTCATTGGACCTTTTCAAATTTCTGCAAAAATTAACCAGGTTGCTTTTCGTTTAAAACTTCCCAACAATCTAAAGATTCATCCAGTATTTCACATATCCTTGCTCAAACCCTTTTGTGAAAACCCGTTTCCAGGAAGAATTCAGCCACCTCCTCCACCAGAAAGGATCCGTGGTGAAGAAGAATACATTGTGGATAAGATTCTGGACTCCCGAAAATTCAGAGGTAAACTGCAGTATCTGGTGAAGTGGAAGGGTTATGGACCAGAGGAAAATTCATGGGAACCAAAGGACAACATCCATGCTCCTAGACTTACAATAGCCTTTCATCAGAGGTACCCAGATAAGCCATCTCCTGAGATGTCCAGAGGCCATCCTGGAAGGAGGGGAGTACTGTCAGGAATTGAACCCAGTACCTCTTGTCCACCGGCCAGCAGCTCTACCATCTGAGCTATTCTGCTGGCTGCAAGGTTCCTTGCTGAACCCAGATACCATTGACTGTTCTTCCTGATCGGCTCCACCCAGTGCTCTCTTGATTGGCTTCTGATTGCCAATTACACACCCTATATAAGCCTGGCCCTGTGGGTGTGTCATTGCGAGATTATTGTGCTCTTAGCCTCTAGTCAAGCGTTTCCTGCTGTTCCTGCTGCTACCAATACCGCTCTCCTGTGAACTGACCTCGGCCTGCCCTTCTGACTACGCTCTACGCCTGATCCAGTGCTACTAATAACGCCTTTCCAGTGTACCGTCCCGGCTATCTCTGACCACGTTACCTGTCTCTGCTTCCCCTAGTGTTTGCAGTAACATCAGCTCCAACCCAGACGGGATCCTGACAATGCCTCTGCAAGATGCTGTGGTAGACATGCTGGTTCAGTATGCCTTCAATTTTTAATAAATCCCCAACAGTGTCACCAGCAAAGCACCCCCACACCATCACACCTCCTCCTCCATGCTTCACGGTGGGAACCAGGCATGTAGAGTTCATCAGTTCACCTTTCTGGGTCGCACAAAGACACGGTGGTTGGAACCAAAGATCTCAAATTTGGCCTCATCAGACCAAAGCACAGATTTCCACTGGTATAATGTCCATTCCTTGTGTTCTTTAGCCCAAACAAGTCTCTTCTGCTTGTTGCCTGTCCATAGCAGTGTTTTCCTAGCAGCTATTTTACCATGAAGGCCTGCTGCACAAAGTCTCCTCTTAACAGTTGTTGTAGAGATGTGTCTGCTGCTAGAACTCTGTGTGGCATTGACCTGGTCTCTAATCTGAGCTGCTATAAATCTGTGATTTCTGAGGCTGGTGACTCAGATAAACTTATCCTCAGAAGCAGAGGTGACTCTTGGTCTTTCTTTCTTGGGGCGGTCCTCATGTGAGCCAGTTTATTTGGAGCACTTGATGGTTTTTCCAACTGCACTTGGGGACACTTTCAAAGTTTTCCCAATTTTTCGGACTGACTGACCTTCATTTCTTAAAGTAATGATGGCCACTCGTTTTTCTTTACTTACAGTAGCTGATTTTTTCTTGCCATAATACAAATTCTAACAGTCTACTCAGTAGGACTATCAGCTGTGTATCCACCAGACTTCTGAACAACACAACAGATGGTCCCAACCTCATTTATAAGGCCAGAAATCCCACTTATTAAACACCCGTGAAGTGAAAACCATTTCCGGTGACTACCTCTTGAAGCTCATCAAGAGAATGCCAAGAGTGTGCAAAGCAGTCATCAAAGCTAAAGGTGGCTACTTTTGAAGAACTAGAATATAAGACATAATTTCAGTTGTTACATACATTTTTTGTTAAGTATATAATTCCACATTTGTTAATTCATAGTTTTGATGCCTTTAGCGTGAATTTACAATTTTCATAGTCATGAAAGTACAGAAAAATCTTTAAATGAGAAGGTATGTTCAAACTTTTGGTCTGTACTGCATATATTTATATACTCCTTATAAATTGCTTATTTCTCATCAGAGTTTACTGATACAAATACTAAGTTCCACATCTTCATAGAAAGCACTATGGTTTAATTTTTTTTTTTTTATTTATTGTATTTTAATATTAATAAAGATTGAATATGGTTCAATACACTCTAGTCTTTTTTATGCCCACATTAATGTGTTTATGTTACTTTTAAGTTTATAAACTTAAAACTAGCATGAATTTTCCATGAAGGAAATCTTTTTTGTGTCAAAATTTTTATTTCTTAGATTAGCTTTTTAGGCAAGGTTACCTGTGCTTTAAAGTTCATATAAAACTGATTTGTAATTTTAATAGATGAACACTGTATTCTTTCTTCCACTTTATGTAGATGTACTTACGCTAGTTTTTCTAGCAATGCTTTCAGTTTAGCAAAACATAAAATGTACCATAATTACAGTACATCATTGCATTATCAAAGTAATTCAGAAGTAGAAAAGTTCACATAGTTCATGAAAGGACATAGTACATTTAAGGGAATGATTCAAACTACAATTTTTGCTTACAGAAAAAAGCTGATAGAGAATGACTCAGTGAAAGTCCAGACATTAAATTCATGGTAGTGAGTACCATATAATATTTACAACACATAGAGTTCCATCGTTATATCCATATTAGAGATGACTGAATGTTTTTAAATTCTAGGGTAACAGATAGCCAATACAGTTGAATGGAGGTCTGAAATGCAACAATTTGGAGCCCACAGATAGATTAGGCGTCTGACTGAGGTACCACACTGTTCAATATGTGGCCTGTATTTTTTGTTTTTTATTGCAAAATTGTGTATAGAAGTAGGGTAATAGACAGCCAAAACAGTTGAATGGAGGTCTCAAATGCCACAATTTTTAGCCCACAGATAGATGAGGTATCTGACGGAGATACCACACTGTTCAATATGTGGCTAATATTTTTTGTTTTTCAATGCAAAATAGTGTATAGAACTAGGGTCACACACAGGAAAAACTGTAGAATGGAGGCCTGAAATGCCACAATTTGTAGCCCACAGATAGATGAGGCGTTTGAAGGAAATACCACACTGTTCAATATGTGGCCTGTATTTTTTGTTTTTTAACGCAAAATAGTATATAAAACTAGGCTAACAGATAGCAAAAACAGTTGAAGGGAGGTCTGAAATGCCACTATTTGTAGTACACAGATAGATGAGGCATCTGATTCAATATGTTCAATATGTGGTCTGTATTTTTGTTTTTCAATGCAAAATAGTGAACCTCACCAAAAAAATTTTTAAAAGGGAAAAATGCTAAGAAATATTATGTCTTTCATAATTACATGTACATAATACAAAAGAAAAAAATATATATATATTTCCCCTTTAGCGTATGTTCACACGAAGCGTTTTGGTTTTATTTTTTACTTTTTGTGAGGGCTCTTACTCCTACACTTGGGAGTACCCTCCCTCATGCCAAATAGTTAGCAAGAAAGTTGAATACATATTCCCCATCCCTTTACAATGCCATTTCAAACATACCCATTTGAATTTTGGACTTTGCCATCCATATGAGCTGTGCACCCTGACCTCCTATTCCTAGGCTGTAAAACTCTAAAAGGAAGCTTCTTCCTCTGCACCCATCACTTTACAATGCCAGCTAAAACATGCCCATTTGAATTTTGGGATTTGTCAGCCACCACCACCATGTCCACCGCTATGTAATTATATGGTCCTCTCTGACAATTAGTAGAGTGCCAGCAGATGCCATGAAACCTAAGTTTGGTAAGGCCCTTAGGTGGCCCTGTATCATACATTTGGGAGAACTCTCACTTCTACTTTTGGGAGGTCCCTCCCTCATTATATTATTATTATTATTATTATTATTATTATTTATTTATATAGCATCATTGATTCCATGGTGCTGTACATAAGATGGGGTTACATCAAAATACAAATATCACCTACAGTAAACAAACTGACAATGACAGACTGGTACAGAGGGAAGAGGTCCCTGCCCTTGTGGGCTTACATTCTACAGGATTATGTGGAAGGAGACAGTAGGTCGGGGGTTGCAGTAGCTCCGATGAGGTGGCCGCATGGTCATTATAGGTTGTAATCTTTTTTGAAGAGATGGGTTTCAGGTTCCAAATGTGGTGGTTAACCATATGTGTTGGGGCACAGAATTCCAGAGGATGAGGGATATTCAGGAGAAATCTTGGAGGTGAGTGAGGAGCGAATAAGCGTGGAGGGGAGAAGGAGGTCTTGGGTGGACCTGAGATTACATGCTGGAAGATATTGAGAGATAAGTTCGGAAATATATTAATGAGAAATGTTATGGATGGCTTTGTAGGTCAGTGTTAGTAGTTTAAACTGGATAAGCTGGGAAATTGGGAGCCAATGAAGGGATTTGCAAAGAGGTGAAGCAGGAGTGTAGCGAGGAAAGAGATTAATTAGTCGGGCAGCAGAGTTAAGGATGGACTGGAGGGTGCGAGAGGGTTACAAGGTATGCCACAGAGGAGTGATGTTGCAGTAGTCGAGGCTGGAGATGATTAGGAAATGCACAAGCATTTTGGTAGAGTGAGGGTTAAGGAAAGGACAGATTCTGGAAATATTTTTGAGCTGGAGGTGACAGGAGGTGGTGAGAACTTGGATATGCGGTTTGAAGGACAGAGCAGAGTCAATGGTTACTCCGAGGCAGCGGATTTCCAGGACAGGGGAAAATGTGATTTTGTTTATTGTGATAGATAGATCAGGTAGGGAAGATATGTGAGATGGAGGAAAGATAATTAGTTCAGATTTGTCCACATTGAGCTTGATGAAGTGAGAGGAAAAGAAGGAGAATATGGCTGAGAGACATTCTGGGATTCTGGACAGCAGAGAGGTGACATCTGGGCCAGAAAGGTAGATCTGAGTGTCGTCAGCATATAGATGGTACTGGAAGCCATAGGGCTTTATAAGTTGTCCCAGACCAACAGAGAGAGGGCGAGATGAGGAGGTAGTGTGGGAGTAGGAAATGCTAAATGTGCTGTTGGTATTGTATGGGGAGATCCAGGTTAGGGCAAGGTCTTTGACACCAATGGAAGAGAGGATCTGTAGTAGGAGGCAGTGGTCAACTGTGTCGAAGGCAGAGGACAGGTCTAGAAGGAGGAGTATAGAGAATTGTCTGTTAGCTTTGGCTTTAAGTAAATCGTTAGTAAGTTTGGTCAGGGCAGTCTCATTGGAATGGTGGGGACAGAAGCCAGATTGTAAGTTGCCAAAGAGAGAGTTAGATGCAAAATGAGAGGAAAGATCAGAGTGGATGTGCTGCTCAAGGTGTTTGAAAGCAAATGGGAGCAAAGATATGGGGTGATAGCTTGACAAAGCGCTCAGGACAAGGGATAGCTTTTTGAGTATAGGTGTGATTGTGGCATGTCTGAAAGTAGAGGGGAAGGTACCAGAAGTTAGTGATAGGTTGAAGAGATGGGTTAGGGATTGGATGAGTGTAGTGGTGAGGTTGGGGAGGAGGTGGGATTGGATGGGATCAAGTGCAGAAGTGGCAAGGTGTGATTTGAAGAGAAGATGAGCAAGCTCTTCAGTGATTTTGGAGAGGGAAGTTATGGGGCATTGCTCTAGTATAAGGTGGTTGTTGTGGTCGGACAACAAAGACTTGCCTTGTTTGGTCTATCTTATTTTTGAAGTGCGTGGCAAAATCCTGGGCAGAGATTAGGGAAGTTGGAGGGGGCAGTGGTGGGCAGAGAAGGGAGTTAAAAGTGTTGAACAACTGTTTGGGGTTGTTGGATAAGGAAGATATGAGGGATATAAAGTAGGCATGTTTAACAGAGGTGAGGGCTGATTTGAATGCGAGTATTGCTTGTTTGAATGTGGTGAAGTCATCTTGCAAATGCGTTTTCTTCCAACTCCGCTCTGCAATTCTGGATACTTGCCTAAACTTTTTAGTGATGTAACTGTGCCAGGGTTGTCTATTGATTTATCGCACTCTACTACGCATGACAGGGGCGACCGAGTCAATGGCTGATGCAAGAGTGGCATTGTAGAAACTAGTAGCAGTATCTGTGTTGTGGAGAGAAGATATAAAGGACAGTGGTAGAACAGAGTCAGAGAGTGTGCGAGTGTCTAGATCAAATAGTTAGCCAGATAGTGGAAAACACATTCCCCATCAATTTAAAATGCCAGCTAAAACATGCCCATTTGAATTTTGGGCTTTGGCCGTCACCACCACCATGTCCACCACAATGTCTTTATGCGGCCCTCGTTGAAAATTAGCAGAGTGCCAGCAGGTGCCGTGAAACCTGACTTTGGTAAGGGCCCTCAGGAGGCCCTGTATCATATATTTGGCAGAGCTCTCACTCCTACTTTCAGGAGGTCCCTCCGTCATGCCAAATAGCTAGACAGTGGAATAAATATTCCCATCACTTTACTATGCCAGCTAAAACATGCCCATTTGAATTTTGGGCTTTGCGCATCACCACCACCATGTCCACCGCCATGTCATTATGTGGCCATTGATGACAATTAGCAGGGTGCCAGCAGATGCCGTGAAACCTGAGTTTGTTAAAGGCCCCCAGGTGGCCCTGTGTCATACATTTGGAAAACTCTCGCTCCTACTTTCAGGAGGTCCCTCCCTCATGCCAAATAGTTAGACAGAGAGTGGAATACACATTCCCCATCACTTTATAATGACAGCTAAAACATGACCATTTTAATTTTGGAGTTTGCCCGCCACCACCACCATGTCAACCGCCATGACATTATGTGGCCCTCACTAACAATTAGCAGAATGCCAGCAGGTGCTGTGAAACCTGAATTTGATAAGTGCCCCTTGGTGGCCCTGTGTCATACATTTGGAGAGCTCTCACTCCTACTTTAAGGAGGTCCCTCCCTGATGTCAAATAGTTAGCCAGATAGATAGTAGAATACATATTCCCCATCACTTTACAATGCCAGCTAAAACATGACCATTTGAATTTTTGAGCTTTGCCTGCCACCACAACGATGTCGACCACCATGTCATTATATGGCCCTTGTTGACAATTAGCAGACTGCCAGCAGATGCCATGAAACCTGAGTTTGGTAAGGGTCCTCAGGTGGCCCTGTGTCATAAATTTGGGAGAGCTCTCACTCCTACTTTCAGGAGGTCCCTCTCTCATGTCAAATAGTTAGCCAGATAGTGGAATACACATTCCCCATCACTTTACAATGACAGCTAAACCATGCCCATTTGAATTTTTGGCTTTACCTGCCACCACTACCATGTCCACTGCCATGTCATTATGTGGCCCTCACTTAAAATTTTCAGAGGGCCACCAGGTGTTGTGAAACCTGTGTTTTGTAAGGTCCACAGTTCATTTTTGCCACCGGATCCCAATGGAACCACTGCCATAGTGGGTGAAATCTCTGTAGGGTGAAAATAATACAGGAGTTGGCGGAGCTGTATGATCAATGTCAGGAAATTGGATTTTACCAGACACCAAAAGCATTAGAATTAAATTCTTAATACAGTGTATGCAAGTGAGGGCCTGTATTGTGGTCAGTCTGTCAGGCCTGAAACCCATGTCAGGAACATGTACAAGCCTCATTTAACTTGAAAGCAACCTCCTTAAGGGAAAGAGACCGGAGTGCCATTGACCAATCTACTCAAGCCTACGCATTTTCTGTTGATTTAATAAATAGCGTATCTTTCTCTAGCAGTTTTGCAACTGGCGCAAGGTCTGCAGAGATTCACAAACATTACTATTTATATCTAATTTTCATGAGTCTGCTGTTGCCGTGTGTAATAAAGCTGATGTCTTAAAAAAAAAATTGGCACACATTGCTATATATATTGAATTTGTACATAACACCTCTTTGAGGGTATTGTCAAAAATAAAGCCAGGATCTTTTTTTTCATCAGAATAAAGCATTTAGTATGAGAAATGGTGATGTTAAGGGATGTGCATTTGGTGATGCCCACCAAGGCTGTGTTACATATCAGAAGGTAACTGAATCTCATTCTAGCTTCCTGTCAAAATGTGGTCAGCGCGGTACACCACTGAGAAACCCAGACAATTGCCAGGATGTTTTGGATTGGATGGCAGACAAAGACTCCAGTGTGTTGACAAGCAGCATCCAAAGTCTTCCACATGGTCCAGTCTCAGTAGCCAAGAGGCTGGGCCTCTGAATCCTCAACTTGGTCCTCCTTTCTCCCACTATCAAGAGTCCCAATAGACATGTGACCCCAATGCTGGCCACTCTGAGGAACTGCTTACGTTTCCTTATAATTTGTCAGGCCTCTCAATGGGCACAATTAAAGAGGGTCATGAGGAGGTGGAGTGCAGTGTAGCCCAAACATTGAAGCACCCACGGCCAGGAGATAGCCACGTTGGGGAAGGTCAATTCATGTCTGAAGAGTTGGAAAATAATCATGACGCACAGTTGCCATCAGGTCAGCCTAAAATCGCAACTCTGAAGGAGGATTAGATTGAGGAATTGGAAGATGATGTTGTCGAAATGAGGACACTGATACAATCTGGCATGCCTAGCAAACACAGTTGTTGCAAACAGGGATTGGTCCATTGCACAAAAAAATAGAAAGAAGTGGTAGTGGTTTGACCAGAGAGAAAACTCGGTCAACTGTTCCACAGAGCCCCCTGCACTCGACTGGATAACAGGCCAAGGGTATGTTGTTCCCTGTATGGCAGTTTTAATCTGAAATTCCTTTAGACAAAACAACTGTAATTTGCATCATCTCCCAAACCAAGCTAAGAAGAGGCAAGAACACTGCCTACCTGAGCAGCACCAGCATGTAAAAGCACATGGCAGCCAAACACCGCAGCAGGTGGGCGGAAAGCCTGGGTACAAAGTCTTTATCTGAGGGTGAAACCACTGCCCCTTCACCTGTGTTATGGCCTTCCAAATCTGCTATCCATTAAGCAGGCTCTGATGCCTCCTGCACACAACTTGCAGTTTCACAGACACAACAGTCAGCCACTGCATCCACTTTGTTGTCCCAGCGCAGCGTTCACATGTCCCTGCCGCAGACGTTTAGCAGAAAGCAGAAACATCGACCCACCCACCCACAGGCCAAAACGCTAAACACCCACATAGCCAGATAGCAGCCACACTAGCCAGGTAGCAATGGAAATGTTGCAGTTTCGACTTTGTGTATACTGAGTCTTTTCGCAGTGGCAGCCCCACGGTACTCGATTACCATCCAACACTATTTTTCCCGGCGCGCCCTCAATGTGTTACATAAGCAGTCATGTTACACAATATCAGCCATGCTCTGACCAATGCAGTCACAGGGAAGGTCTACTTTACCACAGGCACATAGACATGTTCTTGTGGACAGGGACGCTAGATTTCCCTTATGGCACACTGGCTGAACCTGGTGGAGTCTGGGACATCACACATCTTACCCACACCAAGAATAGCGGTCCCAACTTCCATCAGGGTTTCAGTCTCCTTGTATTTCAGTTCCTGTCTCTGCTCCTCCTCCTTCTCACCAAAAGTAACCTCCCCATCACTCCTCCAGCTGGGAGCACTGCAGCACTGCCTTGGCAAAGCCACAGCACGCTCTGATGAAGCTCATCTGATTAGGTTATAAAGCTCACAACGCAGCCGAGCTGTTGATGGTGATAAAAGAACAGACTGATGTGTGGCTCTCCCCGCTGAACCTCCAACCAAGTCTGATTGTGTACGATAATGGGTGTAACTTGGTGGCAGTTTTAAAACTCAGCAAACTGGTAAACATGTTCCATGCATGGCCCACATTCTGAACTTGGTTGTACAGCGTTTTTTAAAAACATACCGTGACTTTCCGGGCCTAGTTGCACATTTCAGAAAGTCATCTCAGGCTTTCGGCGGACTAACTTTGCTGCTGCAGCTCTTTAATTTGCCTCATCACCTACTGATTTGTGTTCTACCCACACACTATATTCAACCTTTAAAAATCATAATAATAAATATTAATAATTTTATTTATATAGCGCCAACATATTCTGCATCATTTTGCATTTTAGGGGGACTTGTACAGACAATAAAAGACATAACAGAATAACAATAATCACATAAACAACAAATATCAAGAGGAATGAGGATCCTGCTCGCAAGCTTACAATCTATGAGGAAATAGGGGAGACATGAAAGGTGGATGGTAACAATTGCTTTCTTTGTTCTGACCAGCCATAATGTAGAAAATCGGGTGTTCATGTAATGCTGTATGAACCGGTCACCTGCTAAATGCATAAAGCGTGTGGAGATACTCCTTGTTATGAAGAAAATTTTGAATGGGCAAAACAGGCAGGGATAGTTAGATAAATGTGTTGATGTGGTAGGCGGTTCATATCTTGGCAAGGCTTAGTGAGCAGCAGAGAGCAGTGTCTGAATTCCAGCCTCTCAATGCCCATCAGAGTAACACTCAGCCCCCACACATAACAACTGCCGATTGGGAGTGGATCAATGACATTTCTGAGGTTCTTCAAAACTTTGAGTACTGCAACAATATGGTGAGTGCTGATGATGCTATCGTTAGCGTAACCATCCCGCTGCGCTATTAAAATATTCACTGCAAAATCTCAAAGAGGAAGCTTTGAATGCTGAGCAGGTGGCTATGGAGCAAGACTTTACAGTGGCTGATATCACACAGCCCAGCCACATACAATATTCCCAAGCCACTTTGGGTGATGACCAGGAACAGGAGGAGGAGGAGGCGGAACAGGAGTTTCTGGTCTGCGCTACAGAGGGGACTTCCAATTTCAGCTTCATGCCTGTCCAGTATGGATGGTCTAAAGAGGAGGAGGAGGCTATGCATCTTGAGGAGGAGAGTATGGTTAGTGTTCTTCCTGGTGAGGACATTGGAGGTTTTATTCTTTGTAGTCTCCCACATGGCAGAGTTCATATCCTGATGCCTTTCCCAAGACCCTAGCATGAAAGACATTTTGTCCACCTTGAAATACTGGCTGTGCATCTTTCATGACCCACGGTACAAGGGGAAATTTTCTTCTCTAACGTCGGAGGCAGACGTGACAGTTTCAGTTCATGCATGCCAGAAAGCCGTAGTGGAAGACTTGCTCAAAAGATTATCCTCAGATACCGCTGGTGGCACATATTCATGAGACCGTCACATCATCAAGGTCTATCTGTGGGTGTAACTATGATGAGATGGGAGAAGTTGACACAGATGGTATAGGACTACCTAAGTGACCATACCAGTGTCCTTCCTTATTCTTCAGTGCCCTTTAACTATTGGTTGTCCAAGTTCCACATTTGGCCAACCTCTCCTTGGAGGTGCTGCCATGGCCTGCTGCAAGTGTGTTGTCTGAGCGAGTTTTTAGTTTGGATGGTGCAATCAAAATAGATAGGCGAACATGCCTGTCAACAGAAAATGCTGACAGGTTGATTCTTCTAAAATTGACCAAGGGCTGGATTTCCAGTGACTTTGTAAGCTCTACGAATGACAGCAATGTCATGTAAAAGAAGCCCAAATGTTGTTTGGGAAGTTGTCTTAACCCCTTAACGACCACTGACACGCCTTTTAAAGGCGGTAGTTAAGGGTACTTATTAAACAACAGCGCCGTGAATTCACGGGGTTCAGGAAAAAGCCTACAGCGCCCCCCAGAGTCGGATTTTCTCCGGGATCTCGGCTGCCGGTTTTTACTGATCACCATTATTAACCGTTATAACGGCTGTTATGAGCTCGGTTGCAACAACTTTATTATATAATGAATTGCAACCGAACCCGGGGTCCGCAATGCAGTTAGAGTCACGACTGCCGAAACCCCTTGGGTATGAGGGTAAAGCTGACAACTAAAGAATAATATTAGATCTCGCCTGTGTTACTTCACACAAGGAGAGAGAGTGATTTTCACCATCTCCGTTAACGTCACGGGAGATGTGCTGCAGGCTGGTATAGATGTAGCCTTGTTAACTGCACAGAAGCCACTTTCCAGATATTAGGAAGTGCATGTGACTTACGCCAGGCGTATCTGCTGCCAGACGGTATACGATCGGACTGAGCAACTCTCTATTCAGCTGGCAGGCGATGCCCAGGTTACGTGCCCTGCAGTCTGCTCAGGGTGTATAGCTACCCTATATTCATAGCAAGACTGCGCCACATTGGCTACAGGTTATGCACCCCGCAGTCTGCTCAGGGTGTATAGCTACCCTATATTCCTAGCAAGACTGCGCCACATTGGCTACCTGCCTGGCATAAGCTTAGCCTGCCTGAAGGACCTGTGCTAATTAGCCGAGCGAACTCTGACATCGGCAGGTCCCGGGAGCAAAGCTAGAGAGCACGTGGAGCCCAGATTCTGGCATGTTGACACATGAGCACTGCCTATTTTAGTATGATGTGACCACGCTGCGCCGCAGACAGACAAGCTATTTAAGGGCTAAGCTCCGCCCCCAGCCATCTCATCAATCGCCTCACTGATGACGTCATCCGTGACCAAACAGACGATGCCAGGTCAGAGGATCAGCTGACATTAACCACCAATCATGGTTCGCCATGTCACGGACATGCTCAGTGCAGGCATTTCTGTACTTAGGCTATAACAGCCCTGTCTCCTCCTGTAACCTATGCTTAAGGCTACTATTAACAAAGACCCAGGAGATAGCTTGTACTCTCTTGTACTGGCTAGGTGTTGGGATTGATGGTGAAGCTAAGCAGCATCTGCCCAAGCTGAAACCTGGATGGAGAACCACCAATGTCTCAGATCCAGGTTCAAATCCAGCTGTTGCCTGATGGCTAACAACAGCGACTGCAAAAAAAAAAAAAAAAAGACTGATGTGCCATTTAATTTCTCTCAGCACATATGGGGTATCAGCATATCAGGAGAAATTGCACAACAAATTTTGTTTTACAGTTTCTCTTTTAACACTTGTGAAAATAAAAAAAATTGGTTCTGAAGTAAAATGTTTGCAAAAAAAAGTTAAATGTTCATTTTTTCCTTCCATATTGCTTCAGTTCCTGTGAAGCACGTAATGGGTTAATAAACTTCTTGAATGTGGCTTTCAGCAACTTGAGAGGTGCAGTTTTTAGAATGGTGTCACTTTTGGGTATTTTTTATCATGTACACCCCTCAAAGTGACTTTAAATGTGATGTGGTCCCTAAAAAGAGTGGTTTTGTAAATTTTGTTGTAAAAATGAGAAATCGCTGGTCAACTTTTAACCATTATAACTTCCTAAAAAAAAACTCCAAAATTGTGTTGATGTAAATTAAACATGTGGGATGTTATTTATTAAGCATTTTAGTGACATATCTCTCTGGTTTAAGGGCATAAAAATTAAAAGTTTGAAAATTGCAACATTTTAAATTTTTTTGCCATATTTCCATTTTTTTCATAAATAAACACAAGTTATATCGAAGAAATTTTACCACTAACATTAATTACAATATGTCACGAAAAAATGATGTCAGAATCAGCAGGATCTGTTAAAGCGTTCCAGAGTTATAACCTCATAAAGTGACAGTGGTCAGCATTGTAAAAATTGGCCTGGTCATTAGTGTTGAGCGATACTTTCCGATATTGGGAAATATTGGATCGGACTGATACTCAAAAAGTATCAGATATCGCCGATTCCGATACCGGAAACCAATGCAAGTCAATGGGACAGAAATATCGGAATTAAAATAAACCCTTTCTTTCCTTGTAGGTTAATTGTACATGAAGGAAAACAACTAAGAATAATGGAGAATGTATTGGGGGAGGTGGAGGAGACATTAAAGGCATAGAGGTTTAGCCCAATCAAATGGAATAGCAGGAATACATTTTTTTAAGACATTCTGAGTTACAAAGAAATTGACTATGTTGTTAACATTTTTTCTATTTTGACACATATGTACAGTACAGACCAAAAGTTTGGACACACCTTCTCATTCAAAGATTTTTCTGTATTTTCATGGCTATGAAAATTGTAGAATCACACTGAAGGCAGCAAAACTATGAATTAACACATGTGGAATTATACCTTACACTTTACAAAAAAGTGTGAAACAACTGAAAATATGTCTTATATTCTAGGTTCTTCAAAGTAGCCACCTTTTGCTTTGATTACTGCTTTGCACGCAGAGAAGGTGAACAGATGGATTCTACATGCCTAGTCCCCACCGTGAAGCATGGAGGAGGTGGTGTGATGGTGTGGGGGTGCTTTGCTGGTGACACTGTTGGGGATTTATTCAAAATTGAAGGCATATTGAACCAGAATGGCTACCACAGCATCTTGCAGCAGCATGCTATTCCATCCGTTTTGTGTTTAGTTGGACCATCATTTATTTTTCAACAGGACAATGAGCGCAAACACACCTCCAGACTGTGTAAGGGCTATTTGACCAAGAAGGAGAATGTTGGGGTGCTACGCCAAATGACCTGGCCTCCACAGTCACCAAACCTGAACCCAATCGAGATGGTTTGGGGTGAGCTGGACCGCTCACTGCTTCAATTTTGAATAAATCCCCAACAGTGTCACCAGCAAAGCACCCCCACACATCACACCACCTCCTCCATGCTTCACGGTGGGAACTAGGCATGAAGAGTCCAGCCGTTCACCTTTTCTGCGTGCAAAGCAGTAATCACAGCAAAAGGTGACTACTTTGAAGAACCTAGAATATAAGACATATTTTCAGCTGTTTCACACTTTTTTGTAAAGTGTAATGTATAATTCTACATGTGTTAATTCATAGTTTTGATGCCTTCAGTGTGATTCTACAATTTTCATAGTCATGAAAATACAGAAAAATCTTTGAATGAGAAGGTGTGTCCAAACTTTTGGTCTGTACTGTATGTTTCACTACTTCAATGCTCTTCACCTTCTTTTTTACTTCTCCCACACTTTCTCCTTCAAGATCCTCAGCAGCAGCAGCATCTTTTTCATCAACTTCTTCTTTACCTTATTTATCTTCTTCTTCACCTTCTTCCTATTATTCTTGTTTTTACATTCTTCGTATTCTTCTTCTTCAACTATTATTCTTCGTCATATTCTACTTCTTCATCTTCTTCCTATTCATCTTCTTCATCATATTCTTATTTGTGACAGGCATTCCTGCGAGGACCAGCTGACGGCACTGGGACACGGTTACTAAGCAGGCGGTACCGGTGCTAGAAAGCACTACCAAGGACCAGCAGACATTGCTGGAACTCGGATACCGAGATTGAGGCACCTAGGCCAAAGGCACTGCCGAGAACCAGCTGACGGTACTGGAACCCGGATAAGTAGCTGAAGGTACCCATGAAAAATAAAGTTGCAAGGCCGCGAGCCGGCCACAGTTACCGAATCCCACAGTCCTACATGGGGTGCTTGTCCTTTTGGCACTATGGAAACAGCCTTTAGTTCCATATCCCACAACCCACATAGGAAGCACCTAAACTGCATGCACCATAGAGTCGGCTAACCCGACCGCAACACGACAGGACAACGTATTGGAGGCAAAGTGACTTTGACACTGCCCGGAAACAGCTGGCATGCTGTAACCTGGCTGGGCAGGAGGGAGTACCCATGCCAAAGACACTTCTGAGCAGCAACTGGTGATGTTGGAGCCCAGGGAAGAGAGTAGAAACAGAGTTGAGGCAGAGGACAAATTGGAACAAATTTAAAATCTGGACTTGTGTGAGTGTGGACAGAGCAGGAAAGATTGGCAGCTACACAGCTGGGGATCAGCTGACATTACTGAACCCCAACAACACAGGAGCAAGTGTTGACTGCAGACGGCACTTCCGAGCAGCAACTGGCAGCTTTGGAGCCCAGGGATGAAAGTAGAAACAGAGTGGAGGCAGAGGACAAATTGGAGCAGGTTTAAAATCTGGACTTGTGTGAGTGTGGACAGAGCAGGAAAGATTGCCAGCTACAAAGCTGGGGATCAGCTGACATTACTGAACCCCAAGAACACAGGATCTAGTGTTGACTGTGCAGATGGCACTTCCGAGCAGCAAATGGCAGTGTTGGAGCACAGGGATGAAAGTAGAAACAGAGTGGAGGCAGAGGACAAATTGGAGCAAGTTTAAAATCTGGATTGTGTGAGTGTGGACAGAACAGGAAAGATTGCCAGCTACACAGCAGAGGATCAGCTGACATTACTAAACCCCAATAACACAGGAGCTAGTGTTGACTGTGCAGACGGCACTTCCGAGCAGCAACTGGCTGTGTTGGAGCACAGGGATGAAAGTAGAAACAGAGTGGAGGCAGAGGACAAATTGGAGCAAGTTTAAAATCTGGACTTGTGTGAGTGTGGACAGAGCAGGAAAGATTGCCAGCTACACAGCTGGGGATCAGCTGACATTACTGAACCCCAATAACACAGGAGCTAGTGTTGACTGTGTAGATGGCATTTCTGAGCAGCAACTGGCAGTGCTGGAGCCCAGGGTCAGTCAGGGTGTAGGCTGAAGCCTAATGAGAGCAAGTTTCAAATCTGATGTGTTTTGAAATTGGATGGAGCAGGACAGATTGCCAGACACACAGCATGGGATCAGCTGACATTACTGAACCCCACAAACACAGGAGTGAGTGTTTTTCTCTGTGCATACAGCACTTCTGAGCAGCAGCTGGCTGTGCTGGAGCCCAGGGTCAGTCAGGGTGTAGGCTGAGGCCTAATGTGAGCAACTTTCAAATCTGATGTAACTTGAAATTGGATGGAGCAGGACTTATTGCCGGACACACAGCAGGGATCAGCAGGCGTTACTGAACCCACAAACACAGGAGTGAGTGTTTTTCTCTGTGCATACAGCACTTCTGAGCAGCAACTGGTGGTGTTGGAGCCCAGGGTCAGTCAGGGTGTAGGCTGAGGCCTAATGTGAGCAACTTTCAAATCTGATGTAACTTGAAACTGGATGGAGCAGGATTTATTGCCGGACACACAGCAAGGAATCAGCAGGCGTTACTGAACCCCACTAACACAGGAGCTAGTGTTTTTCTCTGTGCATACAGCACTTCTGAGCAGCAACTGGTGGTGTTGGAGCCCAGGGTCAGTCAGGGTGTAGGCTGAGGCCTAATGTGAGCAACTTTCAAATCTGATGTAACTTGAAATTGGATGGAGCAGGACTTATTGCCGGACACACAGCAGGGGAACAGCTGGCATTACTGAACCCCAGTAACACAGGAGTGAGTGTTTTTCTCTGTGCATGCAGCACTTCTGAGCAGCAACTGGCGGTGTTGGAGCCCAGGGTCAGTCAGGGTGTAGGCTGAGGCCTAATGTGAGCAACTTTCAAATCAGATGTAACTTGAATTAGGAGGGAGCAGGACTTATTGCCGGACACACAGCAGGGGATCAGCTGGCGTTACTGAACCCCACAAACACAGGAGCTAGTGTTTTTCTCTGTGCATACTGCACTTCTGAGCAGCAACTGGGATGTTGGAGCCCAGGGTCAAGGAGGGTGTAGGCTGAGGCCTAGTATGAGCAACTTTAATCTCTGGTGTAACTTGAATTTGGAGGGAGCAGGACTTATTGCCGGACACACAGCAGGGAAACAGCTGGCATTACTGAACCCCAGTAATACAGGAGCGAGTGTTTTTCTCTGTGCATACTGCACTTTGAGCAGCAACTGGTGGTGTTGAAGCCCAGGGTCAAGGAGGGTGTAGGCGGAGGCCTAGTATAAGCAACTTTAATCTCTGGTGTAACTTGAATTTGGAGGAAGCAGGACTTATTGCCAGACACACAGCAGGGGAACAGCTGGCATTACTGTACCCCAGTAACACAGGAGCGAGTGTTTTTCTCTGTGCATACTGCACTTCTGAGCAACTGGCGGTGTTGAAGCCCAGGGTCAAGGAGGGTGTAGAAATCACATATAGAGTAGTTGCCTTGTTCCGTGTCACTTCAAAATGTATATAATCCAAACAAGAGAAATGTAAGCTTTACTACCATAAAATGATGAATTGAATTCAAAAATATTGAAATAAAGACATTTAAAATATAAGCGCATATATGCACATGGCGACAACAAATGCAACAAAAAAACCAACATAGGGTATAGGGGTTGAAATGAATGCATACAAGTACATTTCATAATCCATTAATGCTGCCTAAGGAATGGTATGTTCACCTGTAATATAGTGCAGACAATGAAAGTAGGACTAGTCATCATCATCATTATAAGTTATATGTGACAGTAAAAAATACACTCATTGAGGACAACTCTAAGTTCACACCCCATATATTAAAGGTCCAGCATGTAATCCTGATAATATGGCGCAATAATCATGCATAACCTAGAAAAAGTGCATCGTGCATAGTGAAAATTGCTATGTATGCCTGCAAGTGCAGGTGAAACAACGCCAACGGATAGAAAAGGTATATGCTATCTATGTATCAGAGTGCATAGCCACTGATGGCAAATGGTGATATAATACTCTACCTCATTAAAGGCTGCGGCACCACTCACGCGGGTTTCGCTTGTAGCTTGTTGAAGAGGGGAAGTGCATGTATGCTTGCGCGTCAGTTTTGCCGCCCAGACTGCCTTCCTGCTCTGACGCGTCGGGTAGGGGAGCGTGTTATGTTTTGGTAGCTGAGGAGAGCAGGCAAAAACGGCAATACACCAGAGAGGTTGGAATCTACTGGATTGCAGTACCCTGACTAACCACAACAACTAAAGGCAGCCGTGGAGCGTTCCTACGTTGGTCCTAGACACCTCGTCACAGCCTGAGAGGTTAACTACACCTAAAGATAGAAAGAGGAAAGCTATCTGCCCCGGAGCAGATCCCCAAAGAACATAGGAAGCCCCCAAACATGTAATGGCGGTTAGACAAGAGGAAATACAGACACAGACAGAAAATAGTATGAGCAAACGCTGGGGCCCAATCTGCCTAGACAGAAAAGGATAGGAAGGATACTTACTGCAATTCCAAAAAAACCCTAAAAAAAGCCAACGCTACTAATTGCAAAAACACCTGAGATCACACGACCTCTACCACCTAAATTAGTTCTCTGGTGTAACAAAACTAAGCCGCAGCCACAGAAAAAACTGGAAAAGGCAAATGAACAAACAACAGTGGCTCCAGAGGACCCGAGAGGAGACCAAGCCCCCCGGAGAGGTGAACCTGGACAACCTCACAGAAATGCAGAGAAAAATGCAAATGGCAAGCAAAAAAACAAAAAAACAGAAAATATCTTATCTGAGAGCAGGAGACGAGGCAAGACTCAGCAAGCTTCCAAGTGAACCAGGAAACAAAGTTGAGTAAAAAACAATTGATCACCGGCAACCATGATGGGGGGAAACCTCCCTTATATCCAGCCAGTCTGTAATTCCTGATTGCCAATCCTCATTGAATGGTTCAGTACTGTTTGTAACCACCAGAGGGAGCTTCTGCTCAGAATTCATTTCTAAAACATTCATAACAGTACCCACCCCTTGAGGAGGGGTCACCAAACCCTTATTTGTGCAACCAGGTCGGTCAGGATGAGCTCTGTGATAACCACGGATCAGTCTCCTAGCATGGATGTCCGAAGCAAACACCCAAGAATTGTCCTCCTGACATAACCTCTCCACTTAACCAAATACTGGATTTTCCGTCTAGAAAAACGAGAATCCAATATTTTCTCAACCACATACTCCAGATTGCCCTCAACCAAAACAGGGTCAGGGGGCACAGCCATAGGAACCACTGGCTCGACAAACCTCTTCAATAAGGACTTGTGGAACATGTTATGGATCTTAAATGTCCCTGGAAGAAGTAAACGAAAGGAAACAGGATTAAGAATCTCCATGATCTTATAAGGTCCAATGAACCTAGGCTTAAACTTAGGAGAAGCAACTCTCATAGGGATATTTCTTGAGGACAACCAGACCAAGTCACCCACTTTAAACCGAGGACCATCAGTCCTATGCCGGTTGGCAAACCGCTGGGCCTTCTCCTGAGAGAGGGACAACCTCTCCACTACCTGGTCCCAAATCTGCTGCATACGTCCCACAACAGAGTCAACACCCAGACAGACAGAAGCCTCCGTCTGTCCCGAAGAAAATCGAGGGTGAGACCCAAAATTACAGAAAAATGGAGACATCAAAGTGGCAGAGCTTGCCCTATTATTAAGAGCAAACTCAGCCAAAGGCAAAAAAGAGGCCCAGTCATCTTGATCAGCAGACACAAAGCATCTCAGATAAGTCTCCAATGTCTGGTTTGTTCTCTCAGTTTGTCCATTGGTCTGAGGATGAAAAGCAGAGGAAAAAGACAATTGAACACCAAGTTTAGAACAAAAAGTCCTCCAAAATCTGGAAACAAACTGGACTCCTCTGTCAGACACAATGTTCTCAGGAATGCCGTGTAACCGAACCACGTGCTGAAGGAACAAAGGCACCAATTCGGAGGAGGAAGGCAACTTAGGTAATGGCACAGGATGTATCATCTTGGAAAACCTATCACAAATCACCCAGATAACGGTCATTCTCTGAGAAACAGGGAGGTCGGAAATAAAATCCATAGAGATATGGGTCCATGGTCTCTTGGGCACAGGCAGTGGCATCAACAAACCACTAGAGCGAGAGCAAGGCTTGGAGCGAGAGCAAGTTCCACAGGACTGCACAAACTCACTGACGTCACGAGACAAAGTAGGCCACCAAAAGGACCGACTCGCCAAGTCTCTGGTACCAAAAATTCCGGGATGACCGGCCAACGCTGAACAATGAATCTCAGACATCACACTCTTCTTCCACTGGTCTGGGACAAACAATTTCCCAATAGGGCAGCGCTCGGGTTTATCCTCCTGACACCCCTCCAGAGCCAGTCTCAAATTGGGCGAGATGGCGGAAAGAACTACACCCTCTTTCAAAATAACAGCAGGATCAGATAACTCAGGAGAGTCCGCAAGGAAACTCCTCGAGAGGGCATCCGCCTTAACATTCTTAGTGCCAGGAAGAAAGGAAACCACAAAATTAAAACGTGTGAAAAACAAGGCCCACCTGGCCTGTCTAGGATTAAGTCGCTTGGCTGATTCGAGACAAACCAGATTCTTACGGTCCGTGAGGACCACCACCTGATGTTTGGCTCCCTCCAGCCAATGTCTCCACTCTTCAAAAGCCCACTTCATAGCCAATAACTCCCGATTACCCACGTCATAATTACGTTCAGTTGAAGAAAATTTTTTAGAGAAAAAAGCACAAGGGTTACTCTTAGAGGTCTCTGGATCTCTTTGGGACAAAACGGCACCTGCCCCAATTTCAGAGACATCAACCTCCACCTGAAACGGTAGAGAAACATCAGGCTGCCATAGAACAGGAGCAGAAGTGAATCTCTGCTTAAGTTCCTGAAATGCAGAGACTGCCTCAGGGGCCAATTCACCACATCAGAACCCTTTTGTTCAAATCAGTCAATGGTTTAACAATACTGGAGAAATTACCAATAAATTTACGATAAAAATTGGCAAAACCCAAAAATCTCTGCAGAGCCTTTAATGAAGTGGGTTGGACCCTATTACAGATGGCCTGAACCTTGACCAGGTCCATTTCAATAACAGATGGAGACAAAATGAATCCCAGAAATGAGACCTTCTGTACGCCATTCATGTTTCACATGAGAGTCCCAGTCATTGCAAAAAATCAAGATATCATCCAAATAAACAATCAGAAATGTATCCAAAAAATCCCTGAAAATGTCATTCAAGAAGGACTGGAAGACGGAAGGAGCATTAGTGAGCCCAAAGGGCATCACTAGGTACTCAAAATGCCCAATGGGGTATTAAACGCCGTCTTCCATTCATCCCGTGCTTAATGCGAATAAGGTTATACGCCCCCTGAGGTCAAGCTTGGTAAACCAAGTAGCACTTTTCACCCTGGAAAACAGGTCAGAAATCAAGGGTAACGGATATTGATATTTCACAGTGATATTGATCAAGAGACGATAATCAATACACGGCCTTAATGAACCATCCTTTTTGGCCACAAAGAAAAAACTAGAACCCAAGGGTGAAGAGGATGGTCTGATATGACCCTTCTCCAATGACTCCTTGATATAAGACCGCATAGCGTCATGTTCAGGTACAGACAAGTTAAAAAGGGCGACCTTTAGGGAATTTACTACCAGGCACTAATTCAATAATGCAGTCATAGCTCCTATGGGGGGCAAGGATGCAGATTTACTTTCACTAAATACATCAGAAAAATCAGTCAAAAAGTCAGGCACATCTTGAGCCTGGGGAGAGGCAGAAAAAACAGGAGTGTTGGCATTAACACATTGGCAGCCCCAACTGGTTACAGACACAGATTTCCAATCCAAAACAGGATTATGAGACTGCAACCAAGGGAAACCTAGTACAATAATGTCATGCAGATTATACAGCACCAAAAATTTGCAGCTCTCCTGATGATCAGGTTCAACACTCATTATCACCTGAGTAGAGAACTGGGGTTTATTCTCTGCCAAAGGGGTAGAATCAATCCCGAGTAGGGGAATAGACTTCCGTAGGGGTATCAAGGGAAACCCACAACGTTTAGCAAAATCAAAATCCATCAGGTTAATAGCTGCTCCCGAATCAACAAATGCCTGAGCAGAAAATGTGGACAGGGAGCAAATCAGGGTAACAGTCAACAGAAATTTAGTCTGAACACTACCCAAGACAACTAAGCGTGCAAAACGTCTTCCCCACTTAGGGCAGACTGAAATAGCATAACAGGCATCAACACAGTAGAAACATAACCCATTGCGTTTTCGAAACTCATGACGCTGTGCCCCAGAAGCCACTCTATCACACTGCATGGGTTCAGAAGCTGGTTGACAAGGCAACACCATACCATGCATACCTCTACGCTCACGCAAACGTCTGTCAATTTGAATCGCCAATGACATAGAATCATTGAGACCAGAGGTAGCAGGGAAACCCACCATAACATCTTTTACATTCTCTGACAGAGCCTTCCGAAAAAGGGCTGCCAAAGCATCCTCATTCCATTTGGTCAGAACTGCCCACTTTCGGAATTTCTGACAGTACAACTCAGCGTCCTCAAGCCCCTGATTTAATGCCAACAAGGCTTTTTCAGCTTGATCAGTGACATTAGGTTCATCGTAAAATAACCCCAGAGCCAGAAAAAATGCATCAACATTACTCAAAACAGGGTCGCCAGGTGTCAGGGAAAAAGCCCAATCCTGAGGATCGCCGCGCAGGAGAGAGATGACAATTTGAATCTGCTGTGCTGCGTTCCCTGAGGACTTAGGTTTTAAGGCAAAAAACAACTTACAGTTATTTTTGAAATTCAGAAATTTAGCTCGATCCCCCCAAAACAAATCTGGCATGGGGATCCTAAGTTCCACAACCGGCAACCCTGCAAGATAGGTAGCAATACTCCGAACTTCAGTGGCAAGCTGATCCACACGGCCAGACAACTGTGCAAACTCCATTGAGAGAAAAAAAAATCCTCCTCAGCACCCAGAGAAAAAGAGGGAAAAAAAATGCAGAAAAAAAAAAAAAATCTCTAACAACTCAGACAACTTTTTTCTTTCCACACTATTTTTCCCTTCTGTGAGTACCATATAATTTTCAGTTTGGGTTGGTGATACTGTTATGTTTTGGTAGCTGAGGAGAGCAGCAAAAACGGCAATACACCAGAGAGGTTGGAATCTACTGGATTGCAGTACCCTGACTAACCACAACAACTAAAGGCAGCCGTGGAGCGTTGCTACGTTGGTCCTAGACGCCTCGTCACAGCCTGAGAGGCTAACTACACCTAAAGATAGAAAGAGGAAAGCTATCTGCCCTGGAGCAGATCCCCAAAGAACATAGGAAGCCCCCAAACATGTAATGGCGGTTAGACAAGAGGAAATACAGACACAGACAGAAAATAGTATGAGCAAACGCTGGGGCCCAATCTGCTATACAGAAAAGGATAGGAAGGATACTTACTGCAATTCCAAAAAAACCCTAAAAAAGCCAACGCTACTAATTGCAAAAACACCTGAGATCACACGACCTCTACCACCTAAGTTAGTTCTCTGGTGTAACAAAACTAAGCCGCAGCCACAGAAAAAACTGGAAAAGGCAAATGAACAAACAACAGTGGCTCCAGAGGACCCGAGAGGAGACCAATCCCCCTGGAGAGGGGAACCTGGCCAACCTCACAGAAATGCAGAGAAAAATGCAAATGGCAAGCAAAAAAACAAAAAACAGAAAATATCTTATCTGAGAGCAGGAGACGAGGCAAGACTCAGCAAGCTTCCAAGTGAACCAGGAAACAAAGTTGAGACAAGAACAATTGATCACCGGCAACCATAATGGGGGGAAACCTCCCTTATATCCAGCCAGTCTGTAATTCCTGATTGCCAATCCTCATTGAATGGTTCAGTACTGTTTGTAACCACCAGAGGGAGCTTCTGCTCAGAATTCATTTCTAAAACATTCATAACAGGAGCGGCTGGGCGTCATAAGACGCTGACTTGCAGTGACTTTGCACAGCGTTCATCAGCGGTAGAGCCGCTACAAAGCCGCCATCATCACTGATTTCCTCTATAAACATGCACCTATGAGCAACCATACACGCATGTCCCCTCTTGAAGAAGCTACAAGCAAAACGCGCTTGAGGGGTGCCGCAGCCTTTATTGAGGTACAGTATTATATCGCCATTCGCCATCAGTCGCTATGCACTCTGATACCTTGATAGCTTAAACCTTTTCTATCCGTTGGTGTTGTGTCACCTGCACTTGCAGGTATACATTGCTATTTTCACTATGCACGATGCACTTTTTATAGGTTATGCATGATTATTGCGCCTTATTATCAGGATTAGATGCTGGACCTTTCATATATGGGGTGTGAACTAAGAGTTGTCCTCAATCAGTGTATTTTTAACTGTTACATTATATAAGTAATGATGATGATGACTAGTCCTACATCCATTGTCTGCACTATATTACAGGTGTACATACCGTTCCTTAGGCAGCATTAATGGATTATGAAATCTACTTGTATGCATTCATTTCAACCCCTATACCTTATGTAGGCTTTTTTTGTTGCATTTGTATTCGCCATGTGCATATATGCGCTTATATTTAAAATGTCTATTTTTACATATTTGGGACTACAATTCATCATTTTATGGTAGTAAAGCTTCCGTTTTTCTTGTTTGTAGCATATCAATCCGGGTGTAGGCTCAGCCCTATGTGGAGCAAGTTTAACATCTGATATTGTGTGCATGTGGAGGGAGCAGGAGATTTATTGCCGGACACACAGCAGGGGAACAGCTGGCGTTACTGAACCCCACTAACACAGGAGCTTGTGTTTTTCTCTGTGCAGACGGCACTTCTGAGCAGCAACTGGCAGTGTTGGAGCCCAGGGAGTACAGTTCAGGTGGTAGAAACATGAACACAACAGGAGACATGGACACTGTTGCCAACCAATTATTTAATCTGAAACCAGACAGGCAAATTCAGGCAAGATCCATGCCTTGTTCATTTTCAGAAAAGTAAGCTGGTCAACTATTATGTTTCGGTAGCTGAGGAGGACAGGAACAACAGCAGGGCAGCCGAACACCTGAGATGTTGGTAACTGATGGGTTGCAGATTCCTAAACTAACGACACAACTAGAGGTAGCCGTGGAGAGTTCCTACGTTGATCCTAGACGCCTCGTCACAGCCTGAGAGATAACTACACCTAAAGGCAGAAAGATGAAAGCTATCTGCCCCGGAGCAGATCCCCAAAGAAAATAGGAAGCCCCAAAACATATAATGGCGGTTAGACAAGATGAAAATACAAACATAGGCAGAAAATAGACTGAGCAAACGCTGGGGCCACAAATTGACTAAATAGGATAGGACAGGAGAGATTACTTTCTGCAACCTAGAAAACCCTACAAAAATCCAACAATTCTGATTACAAAAATACTGAGATCACACGATCTCGCCACCCACTAAATCAGTTCTCAGTGTGTACAAAAACCAAGCCGCAGCCACTGAAAAAACAGGGAAAAGCAAATGAGCCAATAACAGTGGCTGCAATAAACTGTGAGGAGCTCAGGCCCCAGGAGGGGACCTGGCTGACCTCCACAAACGTGCAGAAAACAATGCAAAAAGCAAGCACAAAAAGAAAAGCAAAAAATATCTTATCTGAAAGCAGGAGATGCAGGCAAGACTCCAGCAAACTTCCAAATGAACCAGGAACCACAATTGAGACAAGAACAATTGATCATCGCAACCATCATGGGAGGGAACCTCCCTTATATCAGACCAGTCCGTGATCCCTGATTGCCACTCTTCGCTGAAAGGTTCAGTACTGTCTGTAACCACCAGAGGGAGCCTCTGCTCAGAAACCATCTCTAGCACATTCATAACAGTACCCCCCCTTGAGGAGGGGTCACCGAACCCTCACTTGTGCAACCAGGCCAATCAGGATGAGCTTGGTGATAGGCTCGGATAAGTCTCCTAGCATGGATGTCTGAAGCAAACACCCAAGAATTGTCCTCCTGACCATAACCTCTCCACTTAACCAAATACTGGAGTTTCTGTCTAGAAAAACGAGAATCCAATATTTTCTCAACCACATACTCCAGATTGCCCTCAACCAAAACAGGGTCATTCATCCCCGTGCTTAATGCGAATAAGGTTATACGTCCCCCTGAGGTCAAGCTTGGTAAACCAACTAGCACTTTTCACCCTGGAAAACAGGTCAGAAATCAAGGGTAACGAATATTGATACTTCACAGTGATCTTATTCAAGAGACGATAATCAATACACGGCCTCAATGAACCATCCTTTTTGGCCACAAAGAAAAAACCGGCTCCCAAGGGTGTAGAGGATGGTCTGATATGACCCTTCTCCAATGACTCCTTGATATAAGATCTCATAGCATCGTGTTCAGGTACAGACAAGTTAAAAAGGCGACCTTTAGGAAATTTACCACCAGGCACTAATTCAATAGCGCAATCGTAGCTCCTGTGAGGGGACAAAGATGCAGATTTACTTTCACTAAATACATCCGAAAAATCAGTCAAAAAGTCAGGAACATCCTGAGACTTGGGAGAAGCACAAAAAACAGGAGTGTCGGCATTAACACATTGGCAGCCCCAACTGGTCACAGACACAGATTTCCAATCCAAAACAGGATTATAAGATTGTAACCAAGGGAAACCTAGTACAATAATGTCATGCAGATTATACAGCACCAAAAATTTGCAACTCTCCTGATGAACTGGTTAAACCCTCATTATCACCTGAGTAGAAAACTGGGGTTTATTCTCTGCCAAAGGGGTAGAATCAATGCCCAGTAGGAGAATAGACTTCCGCAGGGGTATCATGGGAAACCCACAACGTTTGGCAAAGTCAAAATCCATCAGGTTAATAGCTGCTCCTGAATCAACAAAAGCCTGAGCAGAAAATGTGGACAGGGAGCAAATCAGGGTAACAGTCAACAGAAACTTTGTCTGAACACTACCCAAGACAACTGAGCGTGCAAAACGTCTTCCCCGCTTAGGGCAGACTGAAATAGCATGAGAGGCATGACCACAGTAGAAACATAACCCATTGCGCTTTCGAAACTCATGACGCTGAGCCCCAGAAGTCACTCTATCACACTGCATGGGCTCAGAAGCTGGCTCACAAGGCAATACTATCTCACGCATACCTCTGCGCTCACGCAAACGTCTGTCAATTTGAATAGCCAATGACATAGAATCATTGAGACCAGAGGGAGCAGGGAATCCCACCATAACATCCTTTACATTCTCTGACAGCCCTTTCCGAAAAAGGGCTGCCAAAGCATCATCATTCCATTTGGTCAGGACTGCCCACTTTCGGAATTTCTGACAGTACAACTCAGCGTCTTCAAGACCCTGATTTAATGCCAACAAGGTTTTTTCAGCCTGATCAGTGACATTAGGTTCATCGTACAATAACCCCAGAGCCAGAAAAAATGCATCAATATCATTCAAAACAGGATCCCCAGGTGTCAGGGAAAAAGCCCAATCCTGAGGATCGCCGCGCAGGAGCGAGATGACAATTTGAACCTGCTGTGCTGCGTTACCTGAGGACTTAGGCTTTAAGGCAAAAAACAACTTACAGTTATTTTTGAAATTCAGAAATTTAGCCCGATCCCCCAAAAACAAATCTGGCATGGGAATCCTAGGTTCCACAACCGGCAACCTAGCAAGATAGGTAGCAATACTCCAAACCTCAGTGGCAAGCTGATCCACACGGCCAGACAACTGTGCAAACTCCATTGAGAGAAAAAAAAATAAAAAATCCTCCTCAGCACCCAGAGAAAAAGAGGGAAAAAATGGAACAGACAGAAAAAAAAAAATTCTCTGACAACTCTGACAACTTTTTTCTTTCCACACTATTTTTCCCTTCTGTGAGTACCATATAATTTTCAGTTATGGCCGGTGATACTGTTATGTTTCGGTAGCTGAGGAGGACAGGAACAACAGTAGGGCAGCCGAACACCTGAGATGTTGGTAACTGATGGGTTGCAGATTCCTAAACTAACGACACAACTAGAGGTAGCCGTGTAGCGTTCCTACGTTGATCCTAGACGCCTCGTCACAGCCTGAGAGATAACTACACCTAAAGGCAGAAAGATGAAAACTATCTGTCCCGGAGCAGATCCCCAAAGAAAATAGGAAGCCCCAAAACATATAATGGCGGTTAGACAAGATGAAAATACAAACATAGGCAGAAAATAGACTGAGCAAACGCTGGGGCCACAAGCTGACTAAATAGGATAGGACAGGAGAGATTACTTTCTGCAACCCAGAAAACCCTACAAAAATCCAACAATTCTGATTACAAAAATACTGAGATCACACGATCTCGCCACCCACTAAATCAGTTCTCAGTGTGAACAAAAACCAAGCCGCAGCCGCTGAAAAAACAGGAAAAAGCAAATGAGCCAATAACAGTGGCTGCAATAAACTGTGAGGAGCTCAGGCCCCAGGAGTGGACCTGGCTGACCTCCACAAACGTGCAGAAAACAATGCAAAATGCAAGCACAAAAAGAAAAGCAAAAAATATCTTATCTGAAAGCAGGAGATGCAGGCAAGACTCCAGCAAACTTCCAAATGAACCAGGAACCACAATTGAGACAAGAACAATTGATCACCGGCAACCATCATGGGAGGGAACCTCCCTTATATCAGACCAGTTCATGATCCCTGATTGCCACTCCTCGCTGAAAGGTTCAATACTGTCTGTAACCACCAGAGGGAGCCTCTGCTTAGAAACCATCTCTAGCACATTCATAACAGTCAACGTTATCGGAGGATAGTCGCATGCGACGGTCTGTTAGTACACCACCTGCGGGACTAACGACGCGCTCCGATAATACACTAGCAGCAGGGCAAGCCAGCACCTCCAATGCATACTGGCTAAGCTCTGGCCATGTATCCAGCTTAGAGACCCAAAACTTGAAGGGGGAAGAGCCATCTAGGAGTACACTGAGAGGGCAAGACATGTAGTCTGTCACCATCTGATGGAAACATTGCCTCCTGCTGACTGGAGCTGTCTGTGATGGTGTAGACATTTGTGGCGGGGACTGTTGTGAATGTGCTAGAGATGGTTTCTGAGCAGAGGCTCCCTCTGGTGGTTACAGACAGTACTGAACCTTTCAGCGAGGATTGGCAATCTGGAATTATTGACTAGACTGATATAAAGGAGGTTCCCTCCCATGATGGTTGCCGGTGATCAATTGTTCTTGTCTCAATTGTGGTTCCTGGTTCATTTGGAAGTTGCTGGAGGCTTGCCTGCATCTGCTGCTTTCAGATAAGATATTTTCTGCTTTTCTTTTTGTGCTTGCTTTTTTCATAGTTTTCTGCACTTTTGTGGAGGTCAGCCGGGTCCCCTCCTGGGGCCTCTGCTCCTCTCAATTTATCTGTAGCCACTGTTATTTGTTTATTTGCTTTTTCCTGTATTTCCAGTGGCTGCGGCTTTGTTTTGTTACACCAGAGATCTGATGTAGGTGGTAGAGATCGTGTGATCTCAGGTTTTTTGGCAATCAGAAGTGCTGGTATTTTTTAGGGTTTTTGTTGGATTGCAGTCAGAATTCTTTCCTATACTTTTCTGTCTAGACAGATTGGGCCCCAACATTTGCTCATTCTATTTTCTGTCTGTGTCCATGCTATCTTCTTGTCTAACCGCCATTATATGTTTTGGGGCTTCCTATTTTCTTTGGGGATCTGCTCCGGGGCAGATAGCTTTCATCTTTCTGCCTTTAGGTGTAGTTATCTCTCAGGCTGTGACGAGGCGTCTATGATCAACGTAGGAACGCTCCACGGCTACCTCTAGTTGTGTGGTTAGTTCAGGTTACTGCAATCCAATAGGTTCCAACCTCTCTGGTGTATTACCGTTTTTGCTTTTTCTCCTCAGCTACCTAAACATAACAGTATCACAGGCCCAAAACTAAAATTTATGGTACTCACAGAAGGGAAAAATAGTGTGGAAAGAAAAAAGTTGTCAGAGTTGTCAGAGATTTTTTTTTTCTGTTTGTTGCATTTTTTCCCTCTTTCTCTCTAGGTGCTGAGGAAGATTTTTTTTTCTCTCTCAGTTGTCTGGCCGTGTGGATCAGCTTGCCACTGAGGTTCGGAGTATTGCTACCTATCTTGCTAGGTTGCCGGTTGTGGAACCTAGGATTCCCATGCCAGATTTGTTTTTGGGGGATCGGGCTAAATTTCTGAATTTCAAAAATAACTGTAAGTTGTTTTTTGCCTTGAAGCCTAAGTCCTCAGGGAACGCAGCACAGCAGGTTCAAATTGTCATCTCTCTCCTACGTGGCGACCCTCAGGATTGGGCTTTTTCCCTGACACCTGGGATCCTGTTTTGAATGATTTTGATGTATTTATTCTGGCTCTGGGGTTGTTGTACGATGAACCTAATGTCACTGATCAGGCTGAGAAGACCTTGTTGGCATTAAGTCAGTGCTGTGAAGCCGCTGAACTGTACTGTCAGAAATTTCGAAAGTAGGCAGTCCTGACCAAATGGAATGATGATGCTTTGGCAGCCCTTTTTCGGAAGGGTCTGTCAGAGAATGTAAAGGACGTTATGGTGGGATTCCCTGTACCCTCTGGTCTCAATGACTCTATGTCTTTGGCTATTCAAATTGACAGACGTTTGCTTGAGTGCAGAGGTATGCGTGAGATGGTGTTGCCTTGTGGGCCAGCTCCTGAGCCCATGCAGTGTGATGGAGTGACTTCTGGGGCACAGCGTCATGAGTTTCGAGAGCGCAATGGGTTGTTTCTACTGTGGTGACCCCTCTCATGCTATTTCCATGTGCCCTAAGCGGGGAAGACGTTTTGCACGCTCAGTTGTCTTGGGCAGTGTTCAGACTAAATTTCTGTTGACTGTTACCCTGATTTGCTCCATGTCCACATTTTCGGCTCAGGCTTTGGTTGATTCAGGAGCAGCTATTAACCTGATGGATTTCGACATTGCCAAACATTGTGGCTTTCCTATGATACCCCTGCGGAAGTCTATTACCCTATTGGGCATTGATTCTACCCCTTTGGCGGAGAATAAACCCCAATTTTCTACTTGAACCAGATCATCAGGAGAGGTGCAAATTTCTGGTATTGCATAATCTGCATGACATTATTGTTCTTGGTTTCCCTTGGTTGCAGATTCATAATCCTGTTTTCGATTGGAAATCTGTGTCTGTGAGCAGTTGGGGATGCCAATGTGTTAATGCTAGCACTCCTGTTTTTTCTGCCTCTCCCCAGTCTCAGGATGTTCCTGACTTTTTGACTGATTTTTCTGATGTGTTTAGTGAAAGTAAGTCTGCATCCTTACCTCCTCACAGAAACTACGATTGCGCTATTGAGTTAGTGCCTGGTGGTAAATTTCCTAGGGGTCGCCTTTTTAACTTGTCTGTACCTGAACACGATGCCATGCGATCTTATATCAAGGAGTCATTGGAGAAGGGTCATATCAGACCATCCTCTTCACCCTTGGGCGCCAGTTTTTTCTTTGTGGCCAAAAAGGATGGTTCATTGAGGCCGTGTATTGATTATTGCCTCCTGAATAAGATCACTGTGAAATATCAATATCCGTTACCCTTGATTTCTGACCTGTTTTCCAGAGTGAAAAGTGCTAGTTGGCTTAACAAGCTTGACCTCAGGGGGGCTTATAACCTTATTCGTATTAAGCACGGGGATGAATGGAAGACGGCGTTTAATGCCCCAGAGGGGCATTTTGAGTACCTAGTAATGCCCTTTGGGCTCACTAATGCTCCTTCCGTCTTCCAATCCTTCATGAATGATATTTTCAGGGATTTTGTGGATAAATTTCTGATTGTTTATTTGGATGATATCTTGATTTTTTCCAATGACTGGGACTCTCATGTGAAACATGTTCGGACTGTTTTCCAGATTTTGAGAGAGAATGCACTGTATGTGAAGGGATCAAAGTGTCTTTTTGGCGTACAGAAGGTCTCATTTCTGGGATTCATTTTGTCTCCGTCTGTTATTGAAATGGACCTGGTCAAGGTTCAGGCCATCTGTGATTGGGTTCAACCTACTTCATTGAAGGCTCTTCGGAGATTTTTGGGTTTTGCCAATTTTTATGGTAAATTTATTGGTAATTTCTCTGGTATTGTTAAACCATTGACAGATCTGACCAAAAAGGGTTCTGATGTGGTGAATTGGCCTCCTGAGGCAGTTTCTGCATTTCAGGAACTTAAGCAGAGATTCATTTCTGCTCCTGTTCTACGGCAGCCTAATGTTTCTCTGCCGTTTCAGGTGGAGGTTGATGCCTCTGAGATTGGGGCAGGTGCCGTTTTGTCCCAAATGGATCCAGAGACTTCTAAGAGTAACCCTTGTGCCTTTTTCTCTCGAAAGTTTTCTCCAACTGAACGTAATTATGACGTGGGTAATCAGGAGTTTTGGCCATGAAGTGGGCCTTTGAAGAGTGGAGACATTGGCTGGAAGGAGCCAAACATCAGGTGGTGGTCCTCACGGACCATAAGAACCTGGTTTATCTCGAATCAGCCAAACGACTTAATCCTAGACAGGCCAGGTGGGCTTTGTTTTTCACACGTTTTAATTTTGTGGTTTCCTTTCTTCCTGGCACTAAGAATGTTAAGGCGGATGCCCTCTCAAGGAGTTTCTTTGCGGATTCTCCTGAGTTATCTGATCCTGCTGTTATTTTGAAAGAGGGTGTAGTACTTTCTGCCATCTCGCCCAATTTGAGACTGGCTATGGAGGGGTGTCAGGAGGATAAACCTGAGCGCTGCCCTGTTGGGAAATTGTTTGTCCCAGACCAGTGGAAGAAGAGTGTGATGTCTGAGATTCATTGTTCCGCGTTGACTGGTCATCCCGGGATTTTTGGTACCAGAGACTTGGTGAGTTGGTCCTTTTGGTGGCCTACTTTGTCTCGTGACGTCAGGGACTTTGTGCAGTCCTGTGGACTTGCTCTCGCTCCAAGCCTTGCTCTCGCTCTATTGAATTGTTGATGCCATTACCTGTGCCCAAGAGGCCATGGACCCATATCTCTATGGATTTTATTTCCGACCTCCCTGTCTCTTAGAGAATGACCGTTATCAGGGTAATCTGTGATAGGTTTTCCAAGATGATACATCTTGTGCCATGACCTAAGTTGCCTTCCTCCTCCGAGTTGGTGCCTTTTTTTCCTTCAGCACGTGGTTCGGTTGCACGGCATTCCGGAGAATATTGTGTCTGACAGAGGAGTCCAGTTTGTTTCCAGATTTTGGAGGACATTTTGTTCTAAACTTGGTGTTCAATTTTCTTTCTCCTCTGCATTTCATCCTCAGACCAATGGACAAACTGAGAGAACAAACCAGACCTTGGAGACTTATTTGAGATGTTTTGTGTCTGCTGATCACGATGACTGGGTCTCTTTTTTGCCTTTGGCTGAGTTTGCTCTTAATAATAGGGCTATCTTTGCCACCTTGATGTCTCCATTTTTCTGCAATTCTGGGTTTCACCCTCGATTTTCTTCAGGACAGGCGGAGGCTTCTGTCTGTCCGGGTGTTGACTCTGTTGTGGAGCGTATGCAGCAGATTTGGGTCCAGTTAATAGAGAGGTTGTATCTCTCTCAAGAGAAGGCCCAGCGGTTTGCCAACCGGCATATGACTGATGGTCCTCAGTTTAAAGAGGACTTGATTTGGTTGTCCTCAAGAAATATCCCTATGAGGGTTGCATCTCCAAAGTTTAAGCCGAGGTTCATTGGACCTTATAAGATCATGGAGATTCTTAATCCTATTTCCTTCCGTTTGCTTCTTCCAGGGACATTTAAGATCCATAACGTGTTCCACAAGTCCTTATTGAAGAGGTTTGTTGAGCCAGTGGTTCCTATGGCTGCGCCTCCTGACCCTGTTTTGGTTGAGGGCAATCTGGAGTATGTGGTCGAGAAAATATTGGATACTCGTTTTTCTAGACGGAAACTCCAGTATTTGGTTAAGTGGAGAGGTTATGGTCAGGAGGACAATTCTTGGGTGTTTGCTTTGGACATCCATGCTAGGAGACTGATCCGTGCCTATCACCGAGCTCATCCTGATCGGCTTGGTTGCAGAAGTGAGGGTTCGGTGACCCCTCCTCAAGGGGGGGTACTGTTGAGAATGAGCTAGAGATGGTTTCTGAGCATAGGCTCCCTCTGGTGGTTACAGACAGTACTGAACCTTTCAGCGAGGAATGGCAATCTGGAATCACTGACTGGACTGATATAAGGGAGGTTCCCTCCCATGATGGTCGCCGGTGATCAATTGTTCTTGTCTCAATTGTGGTTCCTGGTTCATTTGGAAGTTGCTGGAGTCTTGCCTGCACCTGCTGCTTTCAGATAAGATATTTTCTGCTTTTCTTTTTGTGCTTGATTTTTTCATAGTTTTCTGCACTTTTGTGGAGGTCAGCCAGGTCCCCTCCTGGGGCCTGTGCTCCTCTCAATTTATCTGTAGCCACTGTTATTTGTTTATTTGCTTAATCCTGTTTTTTCAGTGGCTGCGGCTTTGTTTTGTTACACCAGAGATCTGATTTAGGTGGTAGAGATCGTGTGATCTAAGGTTTTTTGGCAATCAGAAGTGCTGGTATTTTTTAGGATTTTTGTTGGATTGCAGTCAGAATTCTTTCCTGTACTTTTCTGTCTAGACAGATTGGGCCCCAACGTTTGCTCATTCTATTTTCTGTCTGTGTCCGTGCTATCTTCTTGTCTAACCGCCATTATATGTTTTGGGGCTTCCTATTTTCTTTGGGTATCAGCTCCGGGGCAGATAGCTTTCATCTTTCTGCCTTTAGGAGTAGTTATCTCTAAGGCTGTGACGAGGTGTCTAGGATCAACGTAGGAACGCTCCACGGCTACCTCTAGTTTTGTTGTTAGTTCAGGTTTCTGCAATCCAATAACTTTCAGCCTCTCTGGTGTATTACCGTTTTTGCTTTTTCTCCTCAGCTACCTAAACATAACAGGGGACACAAAACTTTGCCACATTTGGGCCATACTGGTCTTGCCTTGTGCAGAGGCGCTGCTTCTGCTCCCTCTTGGTGCAGAGCTTCTTCCACTGCCTCGATGCACAGAGCTGCTTTGTAAAGCACTAGCAGCACTGCTCTCGGCTGGAATGGAGAACTGTTGTGAATGTGTTAGAAATGAATTCTGAGCAGAAGCTCCCTCTGGTGGTTACAAACAGTACTGAACCATTCAATGAGGATTGGCAATCAGGAATTACAGACTGGCTGGATATAAGGGAGGTTTCCCCACATTATGGTTGCCGGTGATCAATTGTTCTTGTCTCAACTTTGGTTCCTGGTTCACTTGGAAGTTTGCTGTGTCTTGCCTGCATCTTCTTCTAACAGATAAGATATGTTCTGCTTTCATTTTTGTGCTTACTTTTTTGCATTTTGTCCTGCACTTCTGTGGAGGTCAGCCAGGTCCCCTCTGTGGGCTTGTGCTCCTCTCAGTTTATCTGAGCCACTGTTATTTGTTCATTTGCCTTTTCCAGTTTTTTCAGTGGCTGCTGCTTGGTTTTGTTACACCAGAGAACTGATTTAGGTGGTAGAGGTCGTGTGATCTCAGGTGTTTTTTCAATTAGTGAGTTGGTATTTTTTTAGGTTTTTTGGATTGCAGTAAGTGTCCTTCCTATCCTTTTCTTTCTAGGAAGATTGGGCCCCAACGTTTGCTCATACTATTTTCTGTCTGTGTCTGTATTTCCTCTTGTCTAACCGCCATTACATGTTTGGGGGCTTACTATGTTCTTTGGGGATCTGCTCCGGGGCAGATAGTTTTCCTCTTTCTATCTTTAGGTGTAGTTAGCTTCTCAGGCTGTGACGAGGCGTCTAGGTCCAACGTAGGTGCGCTCCACGGCTGCCTTTAGTTGTTGTGGTTAGTCAGGGTACTGCAATCCAGTAAATTCCAACCTCTCTGGTGTATTGCCTTTTTGCCTGCTCTCCTCAGCTACCAAATCATAACAGTATCACCGGCCCAAACTGAAAATTATATGGTACTCACAGAAGGAAAGATAGTGTAAAAAAAACAAAAACAAAAGTTGTCAGAGTTGTCAGAGATATATATATATATTTTTCTTTCCCTCTTTTTCTCTGGGTGCTGAGGATTTTTTTATTTTTTTTTCTCTCAATGGAGTTTGCACAGTTGTCTGGCCGTGTGGATCAGCTTGCCACTGAAGTTCGGATGCATTGCTACCTATCTTGAAGGGTTGCCGGTTGTGGAACCTAGGATCCCCATGCCAGATTTGTTTTTAGGGGATCGAGCTAAATTTCTGAGTTTCAAAAATAACTGTAAGTTGTTTTTTGCCTTAAAACCTAAGTCCTCAGGGAACGCAGCACAGCAGGTTTAAATTGTCATCTCTCTCCTGCGCGGCGATCCTCAGGATTGGGCTTTTTCCCTGACACCTGGGGATCCTGTTTTGAGTAATGTTGATGCATTTTTTCTGGCTCTGGGGTTATTGTACGATGAACCTAATGTCACTGATCAAGCTGAAAAAGCCTTGTTGGCATTAAATCAGGGGCTTGAGGACGCTGAGTTATACTGTCAGAGATTCCGAAGGTGGGCAGTCCTGACCAAATGGAATGATGATGCTTTGGCAGCCCTTTTTCGGAAGGGTCTGTCAGAAAATGTAAAAGATGTTATGGTGGGTTTCCCTGCTCCCTCTGGTCTCAATGATTCTATGTCATTAGCGATTCAAATTGACAGACGTTTGCGTGAACGAAGAGGTATGCGTGGAATAGTGTTGCCTTGTGAACCAGCTTCTGAACCCATGCAGTGTGATGGAGTGGCTTCTGGGGCACAGCGTCATGAGTTTCAAAAACGCAATGGGTTATGTTTCTACTGTGATGACGCCTCTCATGCTATTTCAGTCTGCCCTAAGCGGGGAAGATGTTTTGCCCGCTCAGTTGTCTTGGGTAGTGTTCAGACTAAGTTTCTGTTGACTGTTACCCTGATTTGTTCCCTGTCCGCATTTTCTGCTCAGGCTTTTGTTGATTCGGGAGCAGCTATTAACCTGATGGATTTTGATTTTGCTAAACGTTGTGGGTTTCCCTTGATACCCCTACGGTAGTCTATTCCCCTACTGGGCATTGATTCTACCCCTTTGGCTGAGAATAAACCCCATTTCTCTACTAAGGTGATAATGAGGTTTGAATCTGATCATCAGGAGAGTTGCAAATTTTTGGTGCTGTATAATCTGCATGACATTGTTGTACTGGGTTTCCCTTGGTTACAGTCTCATAATCCTGTTTTGGATTGGAAATCTGTGTCTGTAACCAGTTGGGGCTGCCAATGTGTTAATGCCAACACTCCTATTTTTTCTGCCTCTCCCAGGCTCAGGATGTTCCTGACTTTTTGACTGATTTTTCTGATGTGTTTAGCGAAAGTAAATCTGCATCCTTGCCCCCCCATAGGAGCTATGACTGCGCTATTGAATTAGTGCCTGGTAGTAAATTCCCTAAAGGTCGCCTTTTTAACTTGTCTGTACCTGAACATGACGCTATGCGGTCTTATATCAAGGAGTCATTGGAGAAGGGTCATATCAGACCATCCTCTTCACCCTTGGGTGCCGGTTTTTTCTTGTGGCCAAAAAGGATGGTTCATTAAGGCCGTGTATTGATTATCGTCTCTTGAACAATATCACTGTGAAATATCAATATCTGTTACCCTTGATTTCTGACCTGTTTTCCAGGGTGAAAAGTGCTACTTGGTTTACCAAGCTTGACCTCAGGGGGGCGTATAACCTTATTCGCATTAAGCACGGGGATAAATGGAAGATGGCATTTAATACCCCAGAGGGGCATTTTGAGTATCTAGTGATGCCCTTTGGGCTCACTAATGCTCCTTCCGTCTTCTAGTCCTTCATGAATGACATTTTCAGGGATTTTGTGGATAAATTTCTGATTGTTTATTTGGATGATATCTTGATTTTTTCCAATGACTGGGACTCTCATGTGAAACATGTTCGGACTGTGTTCCAGATTTTGAGAGAGAATGCTCTGTATGTGAAGGGTTCAAAGTGTCTTTTTGGCGTACAGAGGATCTCATTTCTGGGATTCATTTTGTCCCCATCTGTTATTGAAATAGAACCGGTCAAGGTTCAGGCCATCTGTGATTGGGTCCAACCTACTTCATTAAAGGCTCTTCAGAGATTCTTGGGTTTTGCCAATTTTTATGGTAAATTTATTGGTAATTTCCCTGTTATTGTTAAACCATTGACTGATTTGACCAAGAAGGGTTCTGATGTGGTGAATTGGCCTCCTGAGGCAGTCTCTGCGTTTCCGGAACTTAAGCATAGATTCACTTCTGCTCCTGTTCTACGGCAGCCTGATGTTTCTCCGCCATTTCAGGTGGAGGTTGATGCCTCTGAAATTGGGGCAGGTGCCGTTTTGTCCCAAAGAGATTCAGAGACCTCTAAAAGTAACCCTTGTGCCTTTTTCTCTCGAAAATTTTCTCCAACTGAACGTAATTATGACGTGGGTAATCGGGAGTTATTGGCCATGAAGTGGGCTTTTGAAGAGTGGAGACATTGGCTGGAGGTAGTCAAACATCAGGTGGTGGTCCTCACGGACCATAAGAATCTGGTTTATCTGGAATCAGCCAAGCGACTTAATCCTAGACAGGCCTGGTGGGCCTTGTTTTTCACACGTTTTAATTTTGTGGTTTCCTTTCTTCCTGGCACTAAGAATGTTAAAGCGGATGCCCTCTCGAGGAGTTTCCTTGCGGACTCTCCTGAGTTATCTGATACTGCTGTTATTTTGAAAGAGGGTGTAGTTCTTTCCGCCATCTCGCCCAATTTGAGACTGGCTCTGGAAGGGTGTCAGGAGGATAAACCCGAGCACTGCCCTATTGGGAAATTGTTTGTCCGAGACCGGTGGAAAAAGGGTGTGATGTCTGAGATTCATTGTTCCGCATTGGCCGGTCATCGCGGAATTTTTGGTACCAGAGACTTGGTTAGTCGGTCCTTTTGGTGGCCTACTTTGTCTTGTTACGTCAGGGAATTTGTGCAGTCCTGCGGGACTTGCTCTCGCTCCAAGCCTTGCTCTCGCTCTAGTGGTTTGTTGATGCCATTGCCTGTGCCGAAGAGACCATGGACCCATATCTCTATGGATTTCATTTCCGAAATCCCTGTTTCTCAGAGAATGACCGTTATCTGGGTGATTTGTGATAGGTTTTCTAAAATGATACATCTTGTGTCATTACCTAAGTTGCCTTCCTCCTCCGAATTGGTGCCTTTGTTCCTTCAGCACGTGGTTCAGTTACATGGCATTCCTGAGAACATTGTGTCTGAAAGAGGAGTCCAGTTTGTTTCCAGATTTTGGAGGACTTTTTGTTCTAAACTTGGTGTTCAATTGTCTTTCTCCTCGGCTTTTCATCCTCAGACCAATGGACAAACTGAGAGAACAAACCAGACATTGGAGACTTATCTGAGATGCTTTGTGTCTGCTGATCAGGATGACTGGGTCTCTTTTTTGCCTTTGGCTGAGTTTGCTCTTAATAATAGGGCTAGCTCTGCCACTTTGATGTCTCCATTTTTCTGCAATTTTGGGTTTCACCCTCGATTTTCTTCGGGACAGACGGAGGCTTCTGTCTGTCCAGGTGTTGACTCTGTTGTGGAGCGTATGCAGCAGATTTGGGACCAGGTAGTGGAGAGGTTGTCCCTCTCTCAGGAGAATGGCCAGCGGTTTGCCAACCGGCATAGGACTGATGGTCCTCGGTTTGAAGTGGGGAACTTGGTCTGGTTGTCCTCAAGAAATATCCCTATGAGAGTTGCATCTCCTAAGTTTAAGCCTAGGTTCATTGGACCTTATAAGATCATGGAGATTCTTAATCCTGTTTCCTTTCGTTTACTTCTTCCAGGGACATTTAAGATCCATATCGTGTTCCACAAGTACTTATTGAAGAGGTTTGTCGAGAAAGTGGTTCCTATGGGTGCGCCTCCTGACCCTGTTTTGGTTGAGGGCAATCTGGAGTATGTGGTTGAGAAAATATTGGATTCTCGTTTTTCTAGACGGAAACTCCAGTATTTGGTTAAGTGGAGAGGTTATTGTCAGAAGGACAATTCTTGGGTGTTTGCTTCGGACATCCATGCTAGGAGATGATCCGTGCGTATCACAGAGCTCATCCTGACCGACCTGGTTGCCCAAATGAGGGTTCGGTGACCCCTCCTCAAGGGGGGTGTACTGTTGTGAATGTGTTAGAAATGAATTCTGAGCAGAAGCTCCCTCTGGTGGTTACAAACAATACTGAACTATTCAATGAAGATTGTGAAGATTGGCAATCAGGTGTTACAGACTGGTCTTATATAGGGGAGGTTCCCTCCCATCAGGGTTGCCGGTGATCAATTGTTCTTGTCTCAACTTTGGTTCCTGGTTCACTTGGAAGTTTGCTGTGTCTTGCCTGCATCTTCTTCTAACAGATAAGATATTTTCTGCTTTTATTTTTGTGCTTGCTTTTTGCATTTTGTCCTGCACTTCTGTGGAGGTCAGCCAGGTCCCCTCTGTGGGCTTGTGCTCCTCTCAGTTTATCTGAGCCACTGTTATTTGTTCATTTGCCTTTTCCATTTTTTTTAGTGGCTGCTGCTTGGTTTTGTTACACCAGAGAACTGATTTAGGTGGTAGAGGTCGTGTGATCTCAGGTGTTTTTTCAATTAGTGAGTTGGTATTTTTTTAGGGTTTTATGGATTGCAGTTAGTGTCCTTCCTATCCTTTTCTTTCTAGGAAGATTGGGCCCCAACGTTTGCTCTTACTACTTTCTGTCTGTGCCTGTATTTCCTCTTGTCTAACCGCCATTACATGTTTGGGGGCTTCCTATGTTCTTTGGAGATCTGCTCCGCGGCAGATAGTTTTCCTCTTTCTATCCTTAGGTGTAGTTAGCTTCTCAGGCTGTGACGAGGCGTCTAGGACCAACGTAGGTACGCTCCACGGCTGCCTTTAGTTGTGGTGGTTAGTCAGGGTACTGCAATCCAGTAGATTCCAACTTCTCTGGTGTATTGCCTTTTTTGCCTGCTCTCCTCAGCTACCAAATCATAACAGAGAACATGATGGAATGCACCGTTGTGTTTTGGTACTCCTGCATTTTACGCTCCCGGTTCAATGGTGTTATGAGGCTTTGTAAGTTGTCCCAGTAGCGAGGGTCTAGGAGGGTGTACACCCAATAATCAGACGTGGTGAGAATGTGGGCGATGCGGCGGTCGTTTCTCTGGCACTGCAGCATGAAATCAACCATGTGCTGCAGACTCCCAACTGGCCAAGAAACGCTGTCCCCTGCAAGAGGCGTCATCTCTGACTACTCTGAATCACCCCACCCTCGCTCTACATACTGACTACTAGAGCATTGTGTACCTCCCTCCTCTGGAGAGATGTCTTCCTCCTCCATTGACTCCTCCTCATCCTCCTCACAAAGTGTCCCCTGCCTAGGCATTTGTGAGGAACCACGTTGCGCAGACTGTCCAGAAGCTGATGGCATTTGTGACTCCTCATCCTCCACCTCTTCAAAATCCTCATCCTTTAGTGCTTGCCGTGTTTTTTGAAGCAGGCAGATAAGGGGGACAGTCATGCTGACTAGTGCATCATCTGCACTCGCCATCCGCGTGAAATCATCGAGCGCATGCAAAACGTGGCAGATGTCCTTCATAGAGGCCCACTCAGTGGTGGTGAAGTGTGAACGGCACGAAGTGCGACTTGTTTGCGCCTGATGCAGCTGATACTCCATTACTGCTGCCTGCTGCTCACACAACCGCTCCAACATATGTAACGTGGAATTCCACCTGGTGGGTAGGTCACATATGATGCGATGTTCCGGAAGGCAGAATCGGCGTTGCAGAGCTGCAATGCGCGATCTGGCCATGCTGGAACGCCGCAAGTGAGCGCACTCTATGCAGACCTTGTGCAGCAGTGCATCAAGATCCGGATAATCCCTCAAAAAACTCTGCACGACCAAGTTGAGCACATGTGCCAGACATGGTATGTGAGTGAGGTTGCCTAGGCCCAGAGCTGCCACCTGATTTCGGTCATTGTCACACACTACCAAGCCTGGCTGGAGATTCGCTGGCACAAACCACACGTCGCTCTCCTGCTTGATGGCATTCCACAGCTCCTGCGCTGTGTGGCTTCGATTCCCCATAGAAATTAATTTCAGGACGACCTGTTGACGTTTGGCCGCGGCTGTGCTCATATCGGTCGTAACAGGTAAGCATTCACGGGTCCATGTGGAGGTAGACCGTGACGGCTCCTGCAGCGATGATTCTGAGGAACTGGAGTATGAGGAGGAGTCAATGTGTACAGACTGGATTCCTGCAATCCTTGGAGTTGGCAGAACACGTACAGCGCCACTCTCAAGATCTGTACCCCGCTCCACAACATTTGCCCAATGGGCAATGAGGGAAAGGTATCGTCCCTGTCCATGGTTACTGGTCCACGCATCGGTGGTCAGGTGGACCTTGCTACTGACGGCGTTTAGTAGCGCATGTTTAATTTTTCCCTCCACATGCTTTTGCAGGGCAAGTACGGCTTGCCTGCTGAAATAAAAGCGGCTGGGCACGTTGTATTGTGGGACTGCCAATGCCATTAAGTTATGGAAGGTGTCAGTCTCCACCAGCCTGAATGACAGCATTTCAAGGGACAGGAGTTTTGCAATGCCAGCATTCAGAGCCTGTGCTCAGGGATGGTTTGCCGAGTATGGCCGCCTTTTCTCCCATGCCTGTGCTACCGATGGCTGTAGAGTGGCCTGGGAGTATGAGGATGACAGGGAACGTGGTGCTGTGGGTGGAATTACACTGGGTCTCTGTACACCAGTGCCAGAGGATCTTCCAGGGCGATCCTGTGAGGAAGCCGAACCAGTTGTGTGTGAGCTGGAGGAAGAGGCTACAACACGAGCTGAAGAGGTAGGTGGTGCTGTAGGTTGGCCTACGTCTTCAGTGTGTCTTTGTAACTCCACCACGTGCTTGATCCGCACATGTTTCCACATATTTGTGGTATTGAGGTTGCTGACACTTTTACCTCTTTTTACTTTTTGATTACACAGCTTGCATTTGACAAAGCAAATGTCATCTGCAACTGTGTCAAAAAAGGACCACTCACTACAAGTCCTGGGAGCGCCTGTTTTGCATTTTGGAAGAGAACTGCTCCAAACGGGTGGCAAAGTGGAGGCTACAGGCAACCGAGTCTGCCCCCTACCTCTCCCTCCTGTTTGGGCCGTTGGGGGAATCTCTTCCTCAGAGCTGCTCCCACCACCTTCCTGTTCCTCACGCCATGATGGGTCAAGGACCTCATCATCTACACTACCCTCTTCAAACACCTGCTTCTCCTGGGTCGTCTGGCCAGCACCATGCGCAACAGAAACTAGCAACTGAGTCTCATCATTATCAGATGCGTTCTGAGGTCTGCTGACCATAGGCACTGGCCCACCTGCCTCTTCAGATTCAGAGAGACAAAGCAGTTGCGCATCACTGCATACTCCCTCTTCTTCACATTCTAGAATGCTGCTTGGCTGGCCTCCCATTTAAAAGCCAACAGATTCGGAGAACAGAAGTAGAGACTGAGCTGGCTCCTGTACAGAGCTCTCTGACTGCCTGGGCATTTTGGCAGGTGGTGAAGAGACTGATGGTTGCTCTTCAGTGCTCTGGTCCGTAGAGGATGTGGAAGTTATTGAAGTCGATGCGTTAGCTGCCATCCATCCGACAACGGCTTCAATTTGTTCTTCTCGTAGCAGGGGGGTACGGCGAGCTCCTACAAAGCTGCGCATAAAGGACCGCTCCCTGGGAAAACTGGGGGATGCTGTGTCTCTGGTGCTCGCAGCAGGCACAGAATCCCCATGTCCTCTCCCTGCTGAAACTCCACGCCCACGACCACGTGCCTTACTCCCTGCCTTCTTCATCTTGGTAGATTGATAAAGATAGGCAGAAAAGTACTAAGGCCTTTGTGTGCTTATTCCTGAACAGCTGCTAACAGGTATAAGAAACACTAAGTTTATTAAGTGTGGACTACACTTTAATATGAGCTAATGTGGCCTAACAAGTGTCAAGTGGAGTGTTTGGTGAACTTTATTAACTTTTTTGTGTTTTTCACCAAAAAAAAAAGGGTGTGATTGAGACAAAGGATGTACAATCGATAGTATCACAAACTTTTTGTAGCTATTACAATGCAGGAAATTAACCTACAATGCAAAAGATGAGGCTACAAAAAATAGGGTAATACTAATCTCGCTGGTCCTGCAGGCTGCAAACCAGCCGAAAGACTCCTCTATCTACTCCTATCTAGTGTTTGCAACCAATCTAGCTGGATACGGATGGAAGCACACTAATAGGAGAAATTCAGGAAAAAAAACACTACAGAAAAAATGGACAATGTATGAGGCAGTGACGCACGCTGAGCGGACTATAACCAGCAGTGGATGCAGAATAAACTTCAGCGTGCGCTGCACTCACACAGAGACCTGACAGACAGCCGTGAACAGTGCAGAGAACTGTACACTAGCTATGAAATGCTCCGCTATCTACTCCTATAGTGTTTGCAACCAATGTATTGGATACGGATATAAGCGCAGCACACTAATAGGAGAGAGATTAGTAAAAATGAATTGAGCAGCAGCAATTAAACAAAAAAAAGTATGAGGCAGTGACACACGCTGAGCAGACTACAACCAGCAGTGGATGCAGAACAAACTTGAGCGTGAGCTGCACTCACACAGAGTCCTGACAGACAGCCGTGAACAGTGCAGAGCACTGTGCACTAGCAATGAAAGGCTCCGCTATCTACTCCTATAGTGTTTGCAATCAATGTATTGGATACGGATGGAAGCGCAGCACACTAATAGGAGAGAGATCAGTAAAAATGAATTGAACAGCAGCAATTAAACAAAAAAAAAAGTATGAGGCAGTGACACACGCTGAGCAGACTACAACCAGCAGTGGATGCAGAACAAACTTCAGCGTGACCTGCACTCACACACAGACCTTGCAGACAGCTGTGAAAACAGCACTGCAAGGCAAAAGGAAGCTTTACACAGCGGTTGGTAAACTAGCCTGCCTAAAGCACAATACACAAAATCGCAATCTCTAACTGTCCCTCAGAGTCAGAAGAGCAGTGTTCTGTCCCTAACTGAATTCACAGCAGAGTGAAACCAAAATGGTGGTGGCGCCTTTTATAGTGCATTCATGACATCATTTCAGCAGCCAATCACATCCATGCCATTAGTTAACATGACCGCAGCCTTACAGGATGTGCCCACACTTCTTAGGATTCCTCATTGGCTGAATCAAATCACACTGCCTCTCATAGCATTATGGGAACTTCTGATTCCGGTATTCGATATGGCAAAAGTATCGGTACTCAGTATCGGGATTCCGATACCGCGAATATCGGCCGATACCTGATACTTGCGGTATCGGAATGCTCAACACTACTGGTCATTAAGCTGAAAATTGGCTCTGTCACTAAGGGGTTAATATCCATCCCTTACCATCCAAACCCATTTTGTTCATGAAATCACCTCCTCCTCCTGCTTCTGCAACAAGTACTTAGTACTTTTTTTCACTTTGTGAAAACTTGGTACATTGTGCAATGGTGAAACTTGTACTCCCTATCGATTCCCTTGCTCACATACTTCAACAGCGGAGTAATGAAGAATATTGCTCCTGTTACATTGTCACAAAAGATTATCTGTACCTGGATTGCGCCAGTCGCACGACTGCTACATATAGAAACACTATTTTTTAAGGCAATAGAATATTATGATTTTTTTCAGTCTACTTGCTGACACACTCCAAATGCGAAGCAATTAAGATTATTGCCCCTGCTAAATTGTCACGCATGTAGCTCTACCCAGATTACGTCAATCGCACAACTGCTAGATACAGAAACGCTATTTATAAAACAATAGAAAATTATGATTTTTTTTTTAAATTGGCTTGCTGACACACTGCAAATTCAGAGTAATGAAGATTATTGTGCCTGCCAAATTGTCACATACGATTATCTCTATCCAGATTGCGCCAGTCACATAACTGCTAGTCAAATATTAGGTATTTTGAGTGGAAAATATCAGAGAGTTGCAGCGTGTACTTCCAATAATGAGAACACCCAGGTGCCTGCCTTTCAGCTACCCTCCCACCCTCCTATTAAATCTCTCCCTACTAAATCCCCACCTAACAAACTAATCTTGACAATCTTCTGTACGATAGGGATGAGGGGGGACCATGCATACCAGGATTGGGGGTGAGGGGATCATACATGTCAGGATTGGGGGTGAGGGGACATGCATGCTAGGATAGGGTGGTGAGGGGACCATGCATACCAGGAAAGGGGGGTGAGAGGACCATGCATACCAGGATAGGGGATGAGGGGACCATGCATACTAGGATTGGAGGTGAGGGGTACCATGGATACCAGGATTGGGGATGAGATGACCATGCATACCAGGATTGGGGGGTGAGGGGGTACCATACATCCTACGATAGGATGAGGTGGCCATGCATTCCAGGATTGGGGGTGAGAGGACCATGCATTCCAGGATTGGGGGATGAGTGGTATCATGCATACCAGGATAGGAGGGTGAGGGGTACCATGCATACCAGGATTGGGGATGAGGGGACCATGTATACCAGAATTAGGTGGTGAGGGGGTACCATACATCCTATGATAGGGATGATGGGAGACCATGCATACCAGGATTGGGGGTGAGAGGTCCATGCATATTAGGATTGGGGTGAGGGGACCATGCATATCAGGATTGGGGGTGAGAGGACCATGCATATCAGGATTGGGGGTGAGGGGACAATGCATACCAGGATAGATGGTGAGGGGACCATGAATACCAGGATAGGGGGATGAGAGGACCATGCATACCAGGTTTGGTGGGTGAGGGGACCATGCATACCAGGATAGGGGGGTGAGGGAACCATGCATGCCAGGATAGTGGGATGAGAGGACCATGCATACCAGGATAGGTGGGTGAGGGGACCATGCATACCAGGATTGGGGGGTGAGGGGTACCATGCAAGCCAGGATTGGGGATGAGGTTACCATGCATACCAGAATTGGGGGGTGAGGGGGTACCATACATCCTACATTAGGGATGAGGGGGGACCATGCATACCAGGATTGTGCGGTGAGGGGTCCATGTATACCAGGATTGGGGGGTGAGGGCACCATGCATACCGTTATTGGGGGGTGAGGGGACCATGCATACCAGGATTGGGGGGTGTAGGGACCATGCATATGAGGATTGGGGGGTGAGGGCACCATGCATACCAGGATTGGGGGGGTGAGGGGACCATGCATATCAGGATAGGGGGGTGAGGGGAACATGCATATCAGGATAGGGTGGTGAGAGGACCATGCATACCAGGATAGGGTGGTGAGGGGACCATGCATACCAGGATGGGGGGTGAGATGACCATTCATACCAGGATTGGGGGGTTAGGAGACCATGCATACCAGGATTGGGGGATGAGGGGTACCATGCATACCAGGATAGGGGGTGAGGGGTACCATGAATACCAGGATTGGGGATGAGGGGACCATGCATACCAGGATTGGGGGGTGAGGGCACTATGCATACCAGAATTGGGGGGTGAGGTGACCATGCATTCCAAGATTGGGGTGAGGGGACCATGCATTCTAGGATTGGGGGAGGGGACCATGCATACCAGGATTGGGGGTAAGGGGACCATGCATACCAGGATTGGGGGTGAGGGAGCCATGAATACCAGGATATGGATGAGCAGGTACCATGCATACCAGAATTGGGACTGAGGGTACCATGCATACCAGGATGAGGAATGGGGTGCCATGCATACCAGGATTGGGTGGGAGTGAGGGGACCATGCATAGCAGGATAGGAGGGGGGCAGCACATACCAGAATGGGAGACCATATACCAATAAAAATGCTTGCCACCCGGGCATAGAACGGGTTCATAGCTAGTTTGATATATTGGCGATGGTGCAACATAAGTTCTGAAATCTAAATAGCCTGCAGATGGCAGCACTGTGGGATGGAGGTTAACCACTGTTTCCCTACCACACTCTCAAAGGCTTGCTCAGCCTATTGTCTGCTTCACTGGTTAGTAGTGTGTTTTGTCCTTCCTTAAAGTGTTATGTCTTCCTTTAAACCCTCCCCCAAAAATTATCTTTGCCAAGTAATGTCACACCAACATGGCTGCTCAGAAATGAGCCCTTTGTACATTGAATTTTATCATTTTAACACTAGAACTACTGATGGAGTCATTTTGACTCCTTTCGTTTTTTATTTCTCTTCTGTGACTACATTTTCAGAATTCCGGCTTGAAACTCGGTGACTTTTCCTCAAATATGATGTGAAAAAAGATTTTGTGAGAATAAATAATTTTGGTGAAAAATTTGCGCGTTTTTTTCAAAATTTACCAAGAACTACTGAAGGGAGTCATTTTGACTCCCTACTATATTTTGAGGTCCTTTTGTCACTAAATGTTGCTATAAAGTTTTGTGCATAATTTTTTCACTCTGTCTTATTTACCCTGATGTTCATATAGATGTAGTTCAATTTACATGTCAACTTTTTACATTTTCCTTGTGTTTTACCTGCTTGTATTACTGTGTAATGCTGAACAAAATAGCTTGTTTACTCTAGGCTCTTATCTTATGCTAATTTTTGATTCATATATATTGACACATATAAAGAACTGTACGCTTGCAGAAGCATGCAGGAACAATAATTTACAGTTTACTCTATCTGATGAGGAGCTAGATGCATTCATTGCGATATTCTTTGCTCGTGGAATATCTGGCACGAACCGTCACTCGATTAGCAGTATTTGGTGTAATGACTGGGGAATACCGCTTTGCAAAGCGACAATGTCTAGGGACCGCTTTGTTGAAATTATGAGGTTTCTCAGATTTGATGAGAAATCTACTCGATCGGAGAGACTGCAAACGGACAAGTTTGCTCTATTTTCTACTGTGTGGGACAGGTTTATTGAAAATTGTATTGCGTGTTACAAACCTGGCCCATACATAACGGTGGATGAGCAACTTTTCCCAAGCAAAACTAGGTGTCCATTCACGCAGTACATGCCTTCCAAACCAGATAAATATGGCCACAAATATTGGCTAGCTGTTGATAAGGAGAGCAAATATCTGGCAAATGGCTTCCCTTACCTAGGCAAAGATGACACACGCCGTGCTGAGGACCGTTTAGCTGACCGTGTGGTAATGAAGTTATTGGACCCGTTTTTGAAAAAAGGTCGCAATGTTACAACCGATAATTATTTTACTTCAGTAAAATTAGCTAAACAGCTAAAAAGCAAAGGAACAACCATCGTGGGAACACTGAACAAGATAAGGCGAGAAGTGCCTAAAGAAATAAAATCCATGAAAGAGGAATTGTACAACACTAAAGTGTTTAGAAATGAAGACAATTTTACACTTACAGTATATCAAGGAAAGCCCAACAAAAATGTTGTCATTTTGAGTTCCGTCCATCCAGATGTTGTTGTTGCGTCTGATTCCGCTAAAAAAACTCCAGAAACGGTAAAGTTTTACAATGAAACAAAATATGGAGTAGATGTAGTGGATCAGATGGCACGAAAATATACCACACGAACATGCACAAGGAGATGGCCTGTTCATGCATTTGAAAATGCCTTAGACTTTGCGGGTATAAATGCATGGATAATATTCAATGAGATAACCCACCAAAAAATGTCACGCAAGGCATTTTTGCAAACGCTTGTGAGAGAGTTGAGTGGTCCTTATGTCACAGATAGGGAAAAGGGTTCCACGTCCCAAGTTTCTACATGCTCAGAAGTGATGGTTCAAACAAAATTTTGCCAGATCAAAGAAAAGTGCAAGAAAAATAGATCTGTCGGCAATTGTAAGACTTGTGGTAAGTCTTTGTGTGGGCAATGTACTGCCATAAATCAAAGGCAATGCCAAAAATGCGAAACACCAAATGTTTAGAAGGTGAATTCTGTGCCATATTTTCATTTTTATGCTCCTCCACCTACATTTTCTCTGCTTTTTGTTCTTCAGTTGTTGTTTATATGTGTGCACTTGAATAAAAAAAAATGTTTGAAAAACGTCTATTATAATTATTGTTATTTTCTGTAGAAAAATAAGAAAAGCAGAAAAAAAACAATCAAAAGCATTACTGTTGGATCTCACAATAATAATACATTACAAAAAATATAATTATTAATAAATAACCACAAATGAAACTCTAAAAATAAACGAAAACAAGCAAGGAGTCAAAATGACTCCTTTCAGTAGTTCTAGGCGGGGTCACGAGTCCAGTAGTCCTAGTGTTAACTTATCTCAATATCTATACATTTCTGCTTAGATACTGCACTATTTATCTATTTTTTTTTACCAAGAATATTTAAATTGTTGGCTTTTAAGAGTATTTTTGAAGCATAAAATCTTCAATATTTTATGTATTTTTCTTAAATGTTTTTAATGATTGTTTCTGTTTCTGATCTTCAAATAAATACTATTTTCCCATATAATTGTGGGTTTGAAGCCCATTTTGTACAATATTTCTTTATTATAGTAAAGCTATGTCACTCACCTGCAATGCATCTGAAACTTTGTGTCCCCTCACTCCGATAAAATCCTGCCAAATAGTGTAAACCACATGTTAAATTTCCACTTACTGTTTCCCTTGCATAATCTAGCCACTTTGTGCTTTCCGTACCCCCATATAATATAACACTGGTGGGTGTGGACCCACTGCGCCATGGGCTTAGATTACGCTGGAGTGCCATGACTAAGTGTCTACCGGGTCTTTACTATGGCTTCTGATGGTGAACATAGGCTCGGAGACACCAGGTACTGCTCCAGGGCAGTCCCCGAGACTGCAGCAGCTGACCAGAGGGTCAGAGGTGTGGGTATGAGGTACAGATGGCGATAAAAAAGCATAGTTAGATGATCCAAGGTCAGGACAGGCAGCACAGGTTCACAAATACAAAGCTGGAGTCAGAGACAGAGAATTTAAGGTGAGTGGGTGAAGAGGCCGGATCAACAACGGGAGACAGAATACATTGATATTCATGAACAGATGCTAGCAGGCTAAGAACCAATGTTCAAGCAATGAGTGGTGGGAGGAACTGACAAATATATCCTACTGTCGAGGGATAGACCAGGGAACGTAATCTCTTCCAGACACAACAGTGTTAAATTCCGACAGAGACCGGGCACACACCCCTAAGGCCAAACGAAAACCACATGCACATGCAGCAGTGCTGAGGAGTGCTGCGAGATGCACACTCAGCGAGACAGCCTGATACGAGGAGAAGCAGTGTTGTCACCCCAGTGAGAAGGGCATCACAGAGGAGGCATGTGAGTTACCACTGTGACAAAGAATACGCAGTATCTCAGCCATCAGTATCTCCCCAATATCCCCTCTATCCACAGAATGAGGAACCCCTTTCACCCTCTTGCACTTACTCCCTTGCACCTATGTTCCAGAGGACCAGATTCTCTCCTGTGTGGGCCCAGAAAATCCTTCTAGCAGCAGACAAAGACTGTAAATACTTGGCAGAAAATATTATATACATAAAACATGCTACACATTTTTACGGCTCAAACTTAATAATATGTTTTATGTTTAGGTCTAGTTTATAGGTAAAAAGTTCAGAAGCAGTAATTATACAAATAACTATTGCTATCTTACCTGTCTCCTTTCATTTTATATACAACCCAAATGTCATATAATATAAACAGTAGATGGTTGTATGTTGTCATCAACTGTAAATCAATATATTTAATATCAGCAATTTACCAATTGTTCTCTAGTGTATAGCTCTGGTTTTCTTAAGTATTTGTATGGAATATAAGAAAAAGGATTGCAGTTCTGTAATACAGCAGTTACAAGAAAACAAAATCTACACCCAAAAGTTATATATTCAAGTGAATTGTGATGTCAGGGTTTTGATTGATTTGTGGTATATGTACATTGCTGTGTATATTGCCTGACACAGAAATTTCAGTTCTTTGGGTAGGGCCAAATACGAAGCTTCATAGTCCTCAGAACCAGAGAAGCAATAGCAAATAATACAGAAAAAGTTGGAAAATCATTTGTTAAGTAGGTACAATATATGCTTGAGTTCTAATTTTTTCCTTAGAGAATGCTTTTAAAGTAAAATTTAATTCATGATTTAATCATTACTGAGGCTAAAATCAATTAAATGTGTAACATAATTTCATTAATCCCCAGGCTTAACTTTAGACAGCTGTGAATTAGACTGGGTACACCAAGTTTATCACAATGGCTTATGCTGGTTAAGAAAAAGTTAAAAAAACTGATCGTCACATCCAAACATAAACTAAGTGTGAACAGGTGCTTAACCTAGAGTCACTAACTCATATACACTCAAACAAAAAGGCAGCACTCTGTAGCACCATAGCATGCAAATGTGAAATATGAAAAATGAATTGCATTACTGCATTAGAAATATGAAAAATCGAGAATGCTTAGCGCATAAATTGGCTCCACAGAGATATAGATTTTAGTCTAAGAGAGGATTCACATTAGGTTCCCATACAGATGAAGACTTTATTCTAAGAGAGGATTGGCATTGTTAGGTCCTGAGTAACGAGAATCGTCTTAACGTGGCTTCCAGGTACACATGAACTGGTCAATTTATTCACTAAGCATTCTCAATTTTTTATATTTCTAATGCATTAATGCAATTCAATTTTCATATATCATATTTTCATGCTATGGCGCTAGAGTGCTGCCTTTTTTGTTTGAATATGCTGGTTAATATCCTTGGCAAATTATTAGAACCTTTGTTTGCAATCATATCTTATCTAGGCTGGCATATAATCTGCACCATTTTATGATGCCTTTTAAGGCAAGTCCCTTTCTCCCTAATTCATTTTCCATTTCTGCTAAGCCGTACACTTTTGCAAAAAGCAAGAGAGATTGTACAAGTGCCTAAAACCATTTAGTAAAAATGCCGTTGATTGGCATTTGCATCAGAATTGTGATTCAATTTTAAAAAGGGTTCATAGCACACATCTGAAAAAAACTAAAAAAACTAAAAAAATCAGTTGTTTGCTGTACAGTAAACTACGGTAAACTGGCTGACTTCATAATCGGACTTCTGAAAAAATAGGAATATAGAACCTCAATAATTCAGATGTCCTTTGGCAGTCCAGACTACATAATCATCTCCAATCAAGCGGAAGAATATATATACAGTACAGACCAAAAGTTTGGACACACCTTCTCATTCAAAGATTTTTCTGTATTTTCACGACTATGAAAATTGTACATTCACACTGAAGGCATCAAAATTATAAATTAAGACATGTGGAATTATACATTACACTTTACAAAAAAGTGTGACACAACTGAAAATATGTCTTATATTCTGGGTTCTTCAAAGTAGCCACCTTTTGCTTTGATTACTGCTTTGCACGCAGAAAAGGTGAACGGATGGACTCTACATGCCTGGTTCCCACCGTGAAGCATGGAGGAGGTGGTGTGATGGTGTGGGGGTGCTTTGCTGGTGACACTGTTGGGGATTTATTCAAAATTGAAGGCATAGTGAACCAGCATGGCTACCACAGCATCTTGCAGCAGCATGCTATTCCATCCGGTTTGCGTTTAGTTGAACCATCATTTATTTTTTAACAGGACAATGACCCCAAACACACCTCCAGGCTGTGTAAGGGCTACTTGACCAAGAAAGAGAGTGTTGGGGTGCTACGCCAGATGACCTGGCCTCCACAGTCACCAGACCTGAACCCAATCGAGATGGTTTGGGGTGAGCTGGACCGCTCACCACTTCAATTTTGAATAAATCCCCAACAGTGTCACCAGCAAAGCACCCCCACACCATCACACCTCCTCCTCCATGCTTCACGGTGGGAACCAGGCATGTAGAGTCCAGCCGTTCACCTTTTCTGCGTGCAAAGCAGTGATCAAAGCAAAAGGTGGCTATTTTGAAGAACCTAGAATATAAGACATATTTTCAGTTGTTTCGCACTTTTTTGTAAAGTGTAATGTATAATTCCACATGTGTTAATTCATAGTTTTGATGCCTTCAGTGTGATTCTACAATTTTCATAGTCATGAAAATACAGAAAAATCTTTGAATGAGAAGGTGTGTCCAAACTTTTGGTCTGTACTGTATATTAAAAAATAAGTGAAGAAAAGGATGACTGTTATGTTAAACTGTACCCTTAGTACCCATTACTAAAGCATATGGTTTTGTATGGGCAATGAGATATGATTCACGGTTTCTAATGACTTATTTCATAGACCATTAATTTAATTTGCCTTCAATATGTACAGAGTGCTTGGACTCTGATTTTATTATTTTGTAGTAATCTTTGTTCATTCAATGCTAGAGCAGAGCTGTCATGACTGCATGCAACACATCAGAAGTAAGGAAGATACATAGAGATAGCACAATGTTTAAATGAATATTTTTTGGCAAGGTCAGTGTGATGTTTCATCAACAGCTGGTTGTAGCATTGTTCTGAAGCATGCTAGATAAAGCCAAGAAATTCTGAAATTGATAACATATGGTGGGTCAAGCCTGAATATTATACATAGTGGCGGGTTCAATAGACCACTTATGATAGTTTGATTTTTTGAGACTAGGATGCCATTTCATTTATCATTTCACCCATGCAGAATACATTGTTGCTGCTCATTTAATTAGGCTAACCTCTGTAAATGAAAAAGTTAATTAAAAGCAGTAAAGTCCAATTACAGCTTAGCATTTTAGGGAAAGCATCATATTTATTTTTAATTTTTAAAAAATTGTTTATGCAGAGTAGGTCCTTGGTGATGTCACGCCTCATTTGCACTCATTGACTGGCAGCACAAATGAGCAGAGTAGCGGATGATGAATGCTACACGCATATTCATCGTGGATAATATCATGAATTGAAATGGTTAGGAGAATCGTCAAATAGCCAGCATAAATGCTAAGCAAGCAGATGGCAGAGCTTTAATGAGCTAATTTTATGACTTCTGGACATACTTCTGTATGAATGAGATATCATCTGTGACAATATATAGAAATGTAGATATAATACAAAGCACAGAAGTGATTTTTTTTCTCAAAGATAGCGTTAGACAGTGTGTCATATGAAGCTGGATATATTTAAAGCACAATAATCTTGGAAGAATCTAAAGGAATAACATAATTATAAAATTTGTATTATATGAGCTGATTAAGCAGTGAATGAAAAATATGGCATTACCGCTGTAGTTGTTTAGCGTTTACTGTTCAATAGGCTAGAAAAGTGTTTTCACTCAGTGAGTCCATTATTCTATTTAACAAAATTAAAAGGGGTCATATGAAAACATACCTTAAAAATAATGAAAGCCATGTTTCTATATAATCAGAAATACAGTATCTTTAACTCCTTATTTTACCCTGATTTTTCAAATCAATTAAATTAAACAAAATTTGCAGTTTTTATACATGTTCTTTATATATATGTGTATATATATATATACAGTACAGACCAAAAGTTTGGACACACCTTCTCATTCAAAGATTTTTCTGTATTTTCATGACTATGAAAATTGTACATTCACACTGAAGGCATCAAAACTATGAATTAACACATGTGGAATTATATACTTAAGAAAAAAGTGTGAAACAACTGAAATATGTCTTATATTCTAGGTTCTTCAAAGTAGCCACCTTTTGCTTTGATGACTGCTTTGCACACTTTTGGCATTCTCTTGATGAGCTTCAAGAGGTAGTCACTGGAAATGGTCTTCCAACAATCTTGAATGAGTTCCAGAGATGCTTAGCACTTGTTGGCCCTTTTGCCTTCACTCTGCGGTCCAGCTCACCCCAAACCATCTCGATTGGTTTCAGGTCTGGTGACTGTGGAGGCCAGGTCATCTGGCGTAGCACCCCATCACTCTACTTCTTGGTCTAATAGCTCTTACACAGCCTGGAGGTGTGTTTGGGGTCATTGTACTGTTGAAAAATAAATGATGGTCCAACTAAACACAAACCGGATGGAATAGCATGCCACTGCAAGATGCTGTGGTAGCCATGCTGGTTCAGTATGCCTTGAATTTTGAATATATCCCCAACAGTGTCACCAGCAAAGCACCCCCACACCATCACACCTCCTCCTCCATGCTTCACGGTGGGAACCAGGCATGTAGAGTCCATCCGTTCACCTTTTCTGCGTTGCACAAAGACACGGTGGTTGGAACCAAAGATCTCAAATTTGGACACATCAGGCCAAAGCACAGATTTCCACTGGTCTAATGTCCATTTCTTGTGTTCTTTAGCCCAAACAAGTCTCTTCTGCTTGTTGCCTGTCCTTAGCAGTGGTTTCATAGCAGCTATTTTACCATGAAGGCCTGCTGCACAAAGTCTCCTCTTAACAGTTGTTGTAGAGATGTGTCTGCTGCTAGAACTCTGTGTGGCATTGACCTGGTCTCTAATCTGAGCTGCTGTAAACCTACAATTTCTGAGGCTGGTGACTCGAATAAACTTATCCTCAGAAGCAGAGGTGACTCTTGGTCTTCCATTCCTGGGGCGGTCCTCATGTGAGCCAGTTTCTTTGTAGCGCTTGATGGTTTTTTCAACTGCACTTGGGGACACTTTCAAAGTTTTCCCAATTTTTCAGACTGACTGACCTTCATTTCTTAAAGCAATGATGGCCACTGTTTTTCTTTACTTAGCTGCTTTTTTCTTTCCATAATACAAATTCTAACAGTCTATTCAGTAGGACTATCAGCTGTGTATCCACCAGACTACTGCACAACACAACTGATGGTCACAACCCCATTTATAAGGCAAGAAATCCCACTTATTAAACCTGACAGGGCACACCTGTTAAGTGAAAACCATTTCCAGTAACTACCTCTTGAAGCTCATCAAGAGAATGCCAAGAGTGTGCATATAGAGTAAAAATATTCAATTTTATTCACAGGTATCAAACAATGTGTATATACATACAAGGCAAGACATATTTAAAAACATTTAAAATACAAACACCAAGACATGCACAAAAAGAAACAATGAGGACCTATAGTCGGTCATGCCGCATAATAAAGGCAATGACCATCCACACAATTTCAAGAATGACAATGAATATAAATACAAATATGATAACTTCGACTGCCGAGGCCACAGAAAAAACACACCTGTGTAATAATTTATATATCAAGCATAGAACAAACTACGTTGGACACCACAAGTAATTGAATAGTTCAATAAATAAATCTATAATAGTTGACAGTACCATATGGGCCCAAGAGGCAAACTCATACCATACCGTGAGGTGGTGTACAAGAAAAATGCAAGGTCATGTCGCCAAAAAATCAGACTGTTTGAAAAATGTAAAAAACATCAACCATTGCAGTGAAATTAAGCACCCACAACCCAAGGTAGGTATGGAGCCTAAAAGATTATCTTATGTGTGTTGGGCCACGACCATAAGCATGAAAAAGGAAAAAAGTGTGGAATAGGCTCCCACGCGTATCGCCATGCTAATGTGGCTTCCTCAGGGAGAGAATGGCCATCAAAGTCTCCTGATCTGACCCCATTAGACTTTTATGTTTGGGGTCATCTGAAGGCAATTTTCTATGCTGTGAAGATACGAGATGTGCAGCATCTGAAACAACTGATATTGGAAGCCTGTGCTAGCATTTCTTAATTTCTTCTTTGGTGTTGCTATCAGTGTATCAAGAGTGGGAGAAAAGGGTTGCATTGACCATCCAACTCAATGGGAAGTACTTTGAACACATTTTACAAGAGGTAATAAACTTGTAAATAACTCATGAAAGAATAAAGTTACATTAAAATCAAGCACACCATTGTTTTTCTTGTGAAATTCTCAATAAGTTTGATGTGTCACATGACCCTCTTCCCATTGAAAAAATAAAGTTGGATCCAAAATGGCTGATTTCAATATGTCCGCCATGGTCACCACCCATCTTGAAAAGTTTTCTCCCTCCCATATACTAATGTGCCACAAACAGGAAGTTGATATCACCAATCATTCCCATTTTATTTAGGTGTATTCATATAAATTGCCCACACTGTAGTAAGTGTAAATAGGCTCTCCAATGTGATAGACCCAGTATATCTGGGTATACATTTGTTACAAATGATTTCTCTGAACTTTGGTAGCCCAATTTTTCTGACCATTCCCTGGGTGACTTTTGAGGTTTCCATCTTTGTTTACACCTTATATATATTTTTTAATTATTGATTGTGGTTAATAAAATTTACTTTTCTTATACTTATGTAGTCAACTCTCCATTTTTCTGTTTTTCTTATATGGCTTGCGAGATCTTTTATTGTCCAAATTTACATAGTCATATATTATAATCGGAATTGTTACATGATGCAACTACCTTCAAACTATCTATACAATATTTCTGGAATTTTTTTAACAGGTACGAGATCAGGCTTGAGCATACAGACCCAGTGGCACATGTTCAGACAAGAACAAATACAGCTACAGGTTCAGTATTTAGCCCCCAGGGTGACAGGTTCGGGTAAGGAGTGGACAATTGACTTAGCAGCTTACGGACAAGCTAGATAGTAAAGCTTTAGATGCTGAACAGGCACCTCCAAATGGTGTAAGGTGTCTGAAGTACCAGATGCCCCAGGTATTGGCTGGGGACATCTTTGGAGTGCATGCACTGTCTCTTTAAGAACAAAGAAGTTCCTGCTCAAGTGCCCTAAGCATGCATAACAAATAGAGGACATGGAGCTTACAGCACAGCCAGTGATGGTGAGTACACAGGCATCCCTGCTAGCAGGCACTCAGGGTGGCTGCCATTATAGTAAACTTCTTGATTATTTTGCGCTCCGTGGTCAAAGGAACTTCAAGATCTCTGGAGATGGACTTGTAATCTTGAGATTGTTGATATTGTTTAACACATTTGGTTCTCATGTCCTCAGACAGTTCTTTACTCCTCTTTCTGTTCTCCATGCTTAGAGTGACACACACAGACACACAATGTAAAGGTTGAATCTACTTTTCCCTTTTTCCATGGTTTCAGGCGTGACTTCCCTATTTCCCACATGTTACTTGTCAGAGCCTGAGTTTGAATGAGCATCATATTTTTTGAAAGATGACAACAGTTTTGTCCTACCCATTATTGGTGTTTGTGTGCAATTATGTTCAATTTGCACTTTTTTTCTCTGTTTTTTTATCTTGCTCCAATACACCCAAAGGAAATAAACACTTGTATTACCAAAACATGTAAACATGTGTAATTGCAACAATTTTCTGGGAGAAACACTTCATTTTCTGGAACAATTTTAATGGTGCCAAACCTTTCAGCCATGATTGTAGATATGTGTGTATGTGTGTGTGAATAATGTGAAAAATATACAGATATTTCTTTTTTCTTTCACAAAATCCACTTATGCAATTCAGCCACCAAAAGAATGGAAATATTGAAATTACATGGAAATAAAGGCTTAGATAACATGTACAAAAATGCAAAAATAAAAAATCAGAAAAGAAAACAATTTTAGCATATATAAACACACGTGTACTAAAAAATAATATTTGAATACAGTTTCTTAAGTTAATAATAAAGCCACTAAGATATCATTTTTCCTAAAAATAGAAGTTAGAAATTCCTCTTAAACTAAATATTGACAAAAGTATTTCAAATCTGCATTCAGTCAAGCAAATTATCCACAAAATAATAAAAACTGACAGCGCAGATTCCAAGTCAAAATGTTCTTATAAATTGTCATACTCATAGAAAGGATCCTAGAGGGAGTAAAGAGACAGCCCCAGGTGTTAAATAACAGAAATATCCAAGGAACATGACATTCATAAAGAAATGTGCCCCAGGAAGTTTAACTTTTTGCTTGAGATGATCAGTGATTATGCCCCAGTTGTTAAATCATTTTACTTAAGCACAATGAAACATTCATCTTGACAAAGAATACTTTGGATATTATGATTGCTGGCTTGCTTTTGAAACTTTTTATTCAAAGAAATACAATACAAAACATTTAAAGATAAGTCGCTGTAGCATTACACTTCCAGATATTGATTTTAGAGCAGAAAGTAAGAACAGATATTCCTGAATAAAACATTATTATTTTCTTTGCGACTGGATTGCCTAAAATGTCTTACAATCCATGTTGTGCAAGTATTACACATTATGTGAGTTCACAATTTGTCTACAATATGTGGGATAACTCATATGACAAATCTTGTAATAAAGCTTAATGGTTAAGTTGGTGGAGGAAGAGTGAGAAATTCTTTAAAAAATAATAAAAAGAAGTGCTTTTTAAATACAAACAACATAATATTTTATATAAATGTTTTACCTGATGAGGCTAGTGTGATTACTATTTAAATCATTGTTAAAATGGCTGCGTGATTCATTTTAAAAGCAGTCAAGTCTGGTATTGAAATAAACATTTTATGAGTCCAATTATAACAGGACTCATAAAACGTTTATTTTGTTATCAAGATCTAACAGCCATTCTGACAAGGATCATCAAAGTATGTAGAACAGTCTCCTTAGATCAAGGAGTCTATTTAAAGGCAGTTAAAACATTTAAGGTTGAAGAGTGGTTGTATAGCAAGAGAGAAATGCAAAAAAGTTGCCTAGGCTGAAAAATCAAATTTTTCTAATGATGAGTGAATGTGCTAAGATAATGTGTTTTCCGAGCATGCTCGGGTGTTATCGGAGTATATTGGGCGTGCTCGAAAAATATGTTTGAGTCCCCACCACTGCATGATTCGTGGCTGTTAGACAGCGGCAACACTCCCTAATAGCCGCAAATCATGCAGCCACGCGGACTTGAACATATTATTTAAGCACGTCTAATATACTCAGATAACACCCGAGCATGCTCGGATAACAAAATAAGCAAATTTTTTCATTGTGTGATTAGAAGCTGGATGGTACCTCTCTAGGAAAAATAAAGCAAGGTGGCAGAGGTTGTGTGATTCACTGGGCAATGTTCTACTGGAAAATCTTGATTCTTGCCATCTACAGTTGAAACCAGACGTTTACATATAGTACATAAAAAGACACACATACATGTATTTCTCAATATCTGACATAAAATCAGTATAAACTTTTCCCATTTTAGGTAAATTAGGATTACTATAATTATTATTTGCCAAATGATAGAATAATGAGAGAGAGAATGTTTTAAGGCATTTTTATTACATTCTGCAAAGTCAAAAGTTTATATACACTAAGATTACTAAGCCTTTAACCCCTCTCTGCCATCAGACGTACTATTCCGTCCATGTGACCCTGGACCTAATTCCCATGGACGGAATAGTACGTCATAGGCGATCAGCTGCGCTCCCGGGGGAGCGTAGCTGATCGCCGCCGGGTGTCAGCTGTATATCGCAGCTGACACCCAGCATTATGTGTCAGGAGCGATCACGGACCGCTCCCGGCACATTAACCCCTAGCACACCGCGATCAAACATGATCGCGGTGTGCCCGGGGCACAGGGGAGGATCGCGCAGGCAGGGGGCTCCCTGCGCGCCCCTTTGAGACCCTCAGAGCAGCGCGATGTGTTGCGCTGTTCCGAGGGTCCGTCCTCCCTCCAGGTCCCCGAATCCAAGATGGCGCCGGGGTCCTGCAGGGAGGCGGCTTCCTCAGTGCCTGCTGAGAGCAGGCGCAGAGGAAGCCTGCAGCGATGCCAGAGCGATCGCTGGTGTGACAGAGTGCTGTGCACTCTGTCACACCAGCGATCTGCTAAAATACTGTGATGTCCCACCCTGGGACAAAGTAAAAAAGTAAAAAAAATAAAAAGTGGTAAAAAAAATCATCAAAAAAAAAAAAATATTCCCCAATAAATTCATTTCTTCCTGTAAATAAAAAAAACAAAACAATAAAAGTACACATATTTGGTATCGCCGCGTCCGTAACGACCCCCCCTATAAAACTGTCCCACTAGTTAACCCCTTTAGTGAACCCCTTAAAAAAACTAAGCAAAAAATCAATGCTTTATCATCATACGGCCGAACAAAAAGTGGAATAACACGCGATCAAAAAGACAGATATAAATAAACATGGTACCGCTGAAAACGTCATCTTGTCCCGCAAAAAACGAGCCATCATACAGCATCATCAGCGAAAAAATAAAAAAGTTATAGCTCGCAGAATAAAGCGATGCAAAAATAATGATTTTTTTATATAAAATTGTTTTTATTCTATAAAAGCGCCAAAACATAAAAAAATGATATAAATGAGGTATCGCCATAATCGTACTGACCCGAAGAATAAAACTGCTTTATCAATTTTACCACACGCGGAACGGTATAAACGCCTCCCCCAAAAGAAATTCATGAATTGCTGATTTTTGTTCATTCTAACCTCCCAAAAATCGAAATAAAAAGCGATCAAAAAATGTCACGTGCTCAAAAATGGTACCAATAAAAACTTCACCTCGTCCCGCAAAAAATAAGACCTCACATGACTCTGTGGGCCAAAATATGCAAAAATTATAGCTCTCAAAATGTGATGATGCAAAAAACTACTTTTTGCAATAAAAAGCGTCTTTTAGCGTGACAGCTGCCAATCACAAAAACCCGCTATAAATAGTAAATCAAACCCCCCTGCATCACCCCCTTAGTTAGGGAAAAATAATAAAATTAAAAAAATGTATTTATTTCCATTTTCCCATTAGGGTTAGTGTTGCGGCTAAAGTTAGGGTTAGGATTGGCGCTAAAGTTAGTATTAGGGTTATGGTTGGGATTAGGGTTAGGGGTGTGTTAGGGTTAGGTTTGTGGTTAGGGTTGGGACTAGGGTTAGGGGTATGTTGGGGTTAGGGTTGGAGTTAGAATTGGGGGGTTTCTGCTGTTTAGGCACATCAGGGGCTCTCCAAATGTGACATGGCGTCTGATCTCAATTCCCGCCAATTCTGCGTTGAAAAAGTCAAACGGTGCTCCTTCACTTCTGAGCTCTGCCATGCGCCCAAACAGTAGTTTACCCCCGCATATGGGGTATCAGCGTACTCTGTACCCCAAGAGTTATTGTGCAATTTGTCCTATTTCTTCTGTTACCCTTGGGAAAATAAAAAACTGGGGCGACAAAATCATTTTTGTAAAAAAAAAAAATGATTTTTTTGTTTTTACGGCTGTATGTTATAAATTTTCTGTGAAGCACTTGGGGCTTCATAGCGCTCACCACACTTCTAGATAAGTTCCTTGTGGGGTCTATTTTCCAAAATGGGGTCACTTGTGGGGGTTTCCACTGTTTAGGTGCATCAGGGGCTCTCGAAATGCGACATGACGCCCCCAGACCATTCCATCAAAGTCTGCAATCCAAAACGTCACTACTTCCCTTCCGAGCCCAGACGTGCACCCATACAGTCGTTTTCTCACACATGTTGGGTATCAGCGTACTCAGGACAAATTGGACAACAACTTTTGGGGTCCAATATCTCCTGTTACCCTTGTGAAAATAAAATATTGGGGGCGAAAAAATCATTTTTGTAAAAAAAAAAAAAGGATTTTTTATTTTACAGCTGTACGTTATAAACTTCTGTGAAGCACTTAGGGGTTCAAAGTGCTCAACATACTTCTAGATAAGTTCCTTGTGGGGTCTATTTTCCAAAATGGGGTCACTTGAGGGGGTTTCCACTGTTTAGGCGCATCAAGGGGCTCTCCAAATGCGACATGACGCCCCCAGACCATTCCATCAAAGTCTGCAATCCAAAACGTCACTACTTCCCTTCCGAGCCCAGACGTGCACCCATACAGTCGTTTTCTCACACATGTTGGGTATCAGCGTACTCAGGACAAATTGGACAACAACTTTTGGGGTCCAATTTCTCCTGTTACCCTTGTGAAAATAAAATATTGGGGGCGAAAAAATCATTTTTGTAAAAAAAAAAAAGGATTTTTTATTTTTACGGCTGTACGTTATAAACTTTAGGGAAGCACTTCGGGGTTCAAAGTGCTCACCACACATCTAGATAAGTTCCTTGTGGGGTCTATTTTCCAAAATGGGGTCACTTGTGGGGGTTTCCACTGTTTAGGCACATCAGGGGCTCTCCAAATGCGACATGACGCCCCCAGACCATTCCATCAAAGTCTGCAATCCAAAACGTCACTACTTCCCTTCCGAGCCCCGACGTGCGCCCATACAGTAGTTTACTCCCACATATTGGGTAGCAGCGTACTCAGGACAAATTGGACAACAACTTTTGGGGTCCAATTTCTCCTGTTACCCTTGTGAAAATAAAATATTGGGGGCGAAAAAATCATTTTTGTAAAAAAAAAAAAGATTTTTTATTTTACGGCTGTACGTTATAAACTTCTGTGAAGCACTTTGGGGTTCAAAGTGCTCACCACACATCTAGATAAGTTCCTTGAGGGGTCTAGTTTCCAAAATGGTGTCATTTGTGGGGGGTTTCCACTGTTTAGGCAGATCAGGAGCTCTTCAAACACGACATGGCATCCAGCCAATTCTGCGTTGAAAAAGTCAAACGGCGCTCCTTCCCTTCCAAACTCTGCCATGAACCCAAACAGTGGTTTACCCCCACATATGGGGTATCAGCGTACTCAGGACAAATTGCACAATAACTTTTGGAGTCTTGTTACCCTTGGGAAAATAAAAATTGGGGTGAAAAGATCAATTTTGTGGAAAAAAATATGATTTTTTAATTTTACGGCTCTACGTTATAAACTTGTGTGAAGCACTTGGGTGTTCAAATTGCTCACCAAAGATCTAGATAAGTTCCTTAGGGGGTCTAGTTTCCCAAATGGGGTCACTTGTGGGGGGTTTCCACTGTTTAGGCGCATCAGTGGCTCTCCAAACACGACATGGCGTCCAACCTCAACTTCAGCCAATTTTAGTTTGAAAAAGTCAAACGGCGCTCCTTCCCTTACGAGCTCTGCCGTGTGCCCAAACAGTGGTTTTCCCCCACATATAGGGTATTGGCGTACTCAGGAGAAATTGCACAACAACTTTATCTGCCCATTTTCTCCTTTTACCCTTGTCAAAATAAAAAAAAAGTTTGTAAAAGATCATTTTTGTGGCTAAAAAGTTAAATATTAATTTTTTCCTTCCACGTTGCTTCAGCTCCTGTGAAGCACCTGAAGGGTTAATAAACTTCTTGAATGTGGTTTTGAGTACCTTGAGGGGTGCAATTTTTAGAATGGTGTCACTTTTTGGTATTTTCTGCTATATAGACTCGTCAAACTGACTTCAAATGTGAGGTGGTCCCTAAAAAAATGGCTTTGTAAATTTTGTTGTAAAAATGAGAAATCACTGGTCAACTTTTAACCCTTATAATTTCCGAACAAAAAAAAATTTAGTTCCAAAATTGTGCTGATGTAAAGTAGACATGTGGGAAATGTTATTTCTTAACTATTTTGTGTGACATATTTCTCTGTTTTAAGGGAAAAAAAATTCAAAGTTTGAAAATTGCAAAATTTTCAAAATTTTCACCATATTTGTGTTTTTTTCAAAAATAAACGCAAGTTATATCGAAGAAATTATACTTCTAACGTGAAGTACAATATGTCACGAGAAAACAATCTCAGAATCGCGAAGATCCGTTCAAGCGTTCCAGAGTTATAACCTCATAAAGAGACAGTGGTCAGAATTGTAAAAATTGGCCCGGTCATTAACGTGCAAACCACCCTTGGGGGTGAAGGGGTTAAACAATTCTGAATTGACCATATGATGATGTCATGTGTTTAGAAGCTTCTGAGTTAATTAGAGACAGACCTGTAGATGTATTTTAATGCACACCTGAAACACACTGCTTCTTTGTGTAGCTTAATTTACATGTTACTTTGAAACCTACCTAAACGTAGTTGCAGACAAATTTTATATCCCCATGACTACAAGATTCCTCAGGGCCTGTTTCAGCAGAATAATACTCCTTAGCACAGTATAAAAATTGTTGAAGACTTACAACAAACAGTTAAGTTATGTTTCTTAAATGTCTATATTTTAAAGTGAAACTGCACTTCCAGCTGAGTAGTATAGGAGGGGTACCATTCGTCAAACTCAATCTGACAGGTCGTCACGCCCCCTTTCATTTAATCCGTCTCTCTGTGATTTGATCTGCCTGGGAAATCAGGACTGCTGAATCTGGGAATTTCAATCAAAGTGATTCATGAATTTATTTGTCTCTATTTATATATTATCCACAATTTATATATTATCCATCGCCTTGTGGATTTGATCAGACTGTGGGGAAAGTTGTATCAAGGCGAATCTTGATTTTATAAGGGTGTTTTTTTGTGGGGGAACTTTTAAGTCCCGCAGTAAATGTATGTAAAGGGCTTTTCTAGCCTGCCACAGCCGCAGAAGTGAGTTTGTGAAATGAAGGACAGGTTTTATTTGAAGTTTCGCCTTATAACACATTTGATTTATATCTTAGCAGCCTATGTACAGACTAAAAGGAGATTATTCTATAGTATTATCCTTAGTATTATCCAGTATATAAGGAGTTTTAGTGAATTAAAGAGCGAATCTTGGCAGGATCTGTTAAAGATAGGTTAACCTTAGTATTATCCAGTATATAAGGAGTTTTAGTGAATTAAAGAGCGAATCTTGGCAGGATCTGTTAAAGATAGGTGACGTATTAGCAAGGGGTGTAGCATTGTTGTGTTGTGACAGAATCTGTAAAGTCAATTGAGAGAAGGTCGCAGATTAGCAGGTTATTTAGATATGGTAATTCAGTTGCTAGAAAGTACACACACTAATTAGTGCTGTATTGTGTATAGAAGGCCATAATCCTGGCACCTTTGATCAATCTATTTGGGCTTCTTTTAAGGTCATCAGTAAATGTATCCTTTGACCACTCTATTGTGTGGGGAAAGTCAAGGCGAGGTCACATTATGAAAAGGTCATATTATGTATATGCCCATGTTACAATATTACAGAATGCTTTATTCGTATTTTTAAAAAAGCAATGACACAGAATTGTAAAACATGATTACAAGATTTTATTGTAATAAATAAATACATCTCAAAGACATTTCAAGCATTGAACTAATTGTGACAACAAAACGACTCTACAAATGGCGATACAGTCCGGTTATGGTGTTCTCTCTAGACAGTCGCAAGTTTGATGAATATTCCAACAGATATAGTGCGGTGTTTTTAAATTTGATTTTCTCTCAGCAATAAAATTTGTCACAATTGTATCATTACGCGGTTTATCAGTAGAAAAGTGCGACAATATCTTACTGAACGGCATGTTCCAAGCTAAAAAATTTAAAAAGTACACGCAGTAGTGACAACAGACGGTGCTATACGTGTCTTGGATTTGACTGCCTTGATAATAATAAGTCTCACAATTCTTGTTCAGGAAAGTCACAAACTCGCTCGGAAAGATAGCGTTGTCAGCACATAATCCGTAGCTATAAAAAAATATGGCGTTCTTATCGTCACAGAGGAGGATTAATATCCAGTGCGGCCTGGTTGGCCAATTGTGCATATAGGATTTTATATTCTAGTTTATATTGTGTCATTATGACTCTCATCTTATAGTTTTATTCAGAGTTTATATATATTTATTTGCTAGTGAGTGTCTGTTTCTGCAGTGATTATGGGTCATATTATGTATATGGACAATTGTGCATATGGGATTTTATATTCTAGTTTATATTGTGTCATTATGACTCTCATCTTATAGTTTTATTCAGAGTTTATATATATTTATTTGCTAGTGAGTGTCTGTTTCTGCAGTGATTACGGGTCATATTATGTATATGGACAATTGTGCATATGGGATTTTATATTCTAGTTTATATTGTGTCATTATGACTCTCATCTTATAGTTTTATTCAGAGTTTATATATATTTATTTGCTAGTGAGTGTCTGTTTCTGCAGTGATTACGGGTCATATTATGTATATGGCCAATTGTGCATATGGGATTTTATATTCTAGTTTATATTGTGTCATTATGACTCTCATCTTATAGTTTTATTCAGAGTTTATATATATTTATTTGCTAGTGAGTGTCTGTTTCTGCAGTGATTACGGGTCATATTATGTATAAGTGTTATGAGACTTTTTCTGTGTGAGGTTTCAGTAGCATGTAATGACAGCTGATAGGGGTTTATATCTTAGTAGCTTATTTACAGGCTAAACAATAGGTTTTTGTGTGCTTTTCTCTAGCCTTCATCAGTGTCGCCGTTAGGATACACGGACCCCTAGAGCTCATCCCTATGGTGTAGTTACGTAGTTATGTACAATTGAGAGAAGGTCAGTGCTATTTACCTGTTGTAATTCAATTGCTAGAAAGTAGACTAAAAAGGCTTTTAATCCTAGCAGTAAGAATGTGGTTTTATATGAGACTTATAGGGCCCGGCTCATTGTACGTGCATATGGGATTTTATATTCTAGTTTATATTGTATCATTATGACTCTCATCTTATAGTTTTATTCAGAGTTTATATATATTTATTTGCTAGTGAGTGTCTGTTTCTGCAGTGATGACAGGCATGTTGGGACGTGTCCCGGCCTATTTTGGCACAGGACCACACCTATGCAACGATTTTGACCGGTATTCAACAAAAAAAAATTGCGTGCAAACTTTTTAGCATACCTGTACAAACTTTTTAACATACCTGTGTTTCGGACTCTCATGTCGTACCAGAAGCACCCAGTGCCATGTACTCTAGCTCATAATATTTCACATCGGGTATGGGACCTACATAGCTTTGTTTTCTCGACATGTCCGGGCATGCCCGGACAAGTCCCTTTGTTGCCGCTAGGATACACGGGCCCCTACAGCTCATCCCTATGGTGTAGTTTAATGTAGGGGGCAAACAGATCATTGCTGGTGTTTGGAAAATACCATATTTCATAGATGATGGTGATCTGCTGAATCATTTTTAAACATTTCACGCCACTCATGCACCCACAGCACACTTATGGTGTACCCGCACCGCTGCAGCTAGTGCTTTTTAGCTAAAAATGCATGATATAACTGCCCGCAGGGGATGTTTGTGACCTTATTTGCAACATTTTCATTATAGCACGACGGACAGCCGTGGAAAAAACAACCCTGAAATTCAAAAACTATGTGCTGTCCGTTAACATACACATAGGCATCTAGAAAATATTGAGCGAGTTGCTTCACAAACCCTCTCAAGGCGTGCTGAATGTCAATGTTCTCGGTATGCGCTACATACATGACCCAATGTATAGCCTGGGATGAGCAGCGTTCTTGCAGCACAGGCCTATTTTTAAAGACGCTAAGCCCCCTCAGATATAAAAGACAGGCATGTTGGGACGTGTCCCGGCCTATTTTGGCACAGGACCACACCTATGCAACGATTTTGACCAGCATTCAACAAAAAATTGCGTGCAAACTTTTTAGCATACCTGTACAAACTTTTTAACATACCTGTGTTTCGGACTCTCATGCCGTACCAGAAGCACCCAGTGCCATGTACTCTAGCTCATAATATTTCACATCGGGTATGGGACCTACATAGCTTTGTTTTCTCAGGTATTAAAAAAGTGTGGGTAACTGAAAATCCCAAGGCCTGAGGTAATTTACTGAGCTTCATGGGGATAAAATTTAGCGAGTCTATGAACCTTATAGACAAAACGGGTAGCGTCACACACAAGACGACGACACCTCGGGCTAGCACATTTACCGGTAGTTTTCAAAAACCACTGCCTTAACAATAAAGTAAGAATCGTGGCGCCATGCATTGTGGGCTATAAATGTATACCCTGAAAATTTACCGTTGGTAAAGTAAGTGGGCGAGATATAGGAAGAGCTACATGCCCCACTTTACTCTGATTCAACGCGATATTTGTAAAGCTACCAGCACCGATTATCTGTGAAACCATGCATGATTGTTTGTATAAGTACACTATAGAGCGGCCTAGACATATATACTTACAAGTATCCCCAGGGTGCTGATCTACAGAGAATGCTGAATTAACAGACATCTCGATGTCGGGCGCCGCCGTATGGGGCTGTTTTCTCCCTCAAACTGCAACCTCACGGGCGATACTTTAGCAGCTGTAAATAAAATATAACATACATGAATGCGCACAACACATTCACAAAGCTAACTTGACACACGTAAATAAAATATATCTACTAGTTACCGCAGAAATTTTTATCTGCATGTATAAGTACACTATAGAGCTACGTAGACATATATGCTTACAAGTATGAGACGTGTAGTGTAGTTCAGAGATTGGTGAATTAAACGGTGTGGAGGTGCTCGGTCGTTTTCGTATGGGGCTGTTTTCTTTTTCAAGCTGCAACCTCCGGCACATTAGTTTAACAGCTGTAAATAAAATATAACTATTAGTCGCCTCAGAAATGATATCTACACGGGCCACACGCACAAAGCTAAATTCGCAAAGCTATCGTAACGCGCGTAAATAAAATATAGCCACTAGTTATCGGTGGGGTCGCAGGGTACAGAGGATACAAACACATATCACCCGGGTTTCAAGGACCCGCTACCTTTTCTATTCCAGCGACGTGTGCTTAGCGAATCACCCCATCTTTTAGGAGCGTCGGGTATCGCGCGAGTTAGAGGATTATAGGCCGGTTCTATGAACTCGACATCTGAATCCTGGGGACCCTCCACGATCTCAACATCGGAATCGCGATGCTCGAGCGGCTCAGTCGCCACAGTGTTTCCAACCGCCCAGTCCGCTTGGAGTCGATCTGTATCTGTATGAGAAAATGTTTATATTATTAAAACATGTCTAGCTAACGACCCTGTCAGCTAAAATAAAATTAACTGTGTGGATTTTAGCTGCAGTCTATATTAATTATTAATATTAATAGTAGGCGTTATAAATTTACAGCTACCACGTTTACCCGTCTAGATACATAGGTTTAAAACATCTGATATAGCTATAGGTTTCTTGCCTGTGACAGACTGGTGAGAGCTGGAGGCTCGTAGCCCGCTAGCAGAGTTGCCATCCTCTAACAGGTTCGGCGTAATGAACCGGTTCTCGTAGGAGTAGCCTGAATGGACTCCCTCTTCTTAAATAAGAAAGAATGAAATATATCATTTATATATACAAAGTGCAGACTCAGACACTCCGAGACAATACGACGTACACTATATACGGTGTAAAACTTACCCGATTGTTCTGGTGAAAGCATAGCAGAATATTGACCGCGAGAATATCTGGACTCCATCTTGAATAAAAAGGGTCCGCTATTGAATTAAAGCAAATAAAGATCAAGTATGAAAACACGACTAACCTGTTCATGCAAATACTACACAAACTTAAATATAATTGAAACGAAAGACATAAAAATACTCACTTTAGCTCTAAAGATCTGCAGTGTGTCCTGTGAGGTGCGAACCCTTACAAGTGCGTGTTGTATTGCTTGTGAGCTGCCTGTATTTATTAGGGCTAGCAGAGAGAACACGTCCTCTGTCACTGCCCCCACGCTAGGGGCAGAAAAAAACATCCCATTCATGTTTTACAGAGGAATCATGGCGGCTAACCGCGTTGAAGCAATATTGGAGAAGTAATATTTCACGCCAGAACCCCCACCATCATTACCCTGTAGCTGTAAATTTATAACGCCTACTATTAATATTAATAATTAATATAGACTGCCGCTAAAATCCACACAGTTAATTTTATTTTAGCTGACAGGGTCGTTAGCTAGACATGTTTTAATAATATAAACATTTTCTCATACAGATACAGATCGACTCCAAGTGGACTGGGCGGTTGGAAACACTGTGGCGACTGAGCCGCTCGAGCATCGCGATTCCGATGTTGAGATCGTGGAGGGTCCCCAGGATTCAGATGTCAAGTTCGTAGAACCGGCCTATAATCCTCTAACTCGCGCGATACCCGATGCTCCTAAAAGATGGGGTGATTCGCTAAGCACACGTCGCTGGAATAGAAAAGGTAGCGGGTCCTTGAAACCCGGGTGATATGTGTTTGTATCCTCTGTACCCTGCGACCCCACCGATAACTAGTGGCTATTAGTGTTGAGCGATACGATAATGCAAATATCGGCTATCGGCCGATATTAGCTGTATCGGCCTTTCGATAATTAGTTTCGATATTTTCGTCATATCGGATACCGGAATCGGATTTGTCACTGTCACTGTCAGTGTCCGTCGGTCGGGTCTGTCACTGTCAGTGTCCGTCGGTCGGGTCTGTCAGGAGTCAGCGGCACTTACCTGGCAGAAGATCTCCGGCGGTCACATCCCAGACTGCTTCATGGCCGCCATCATCTTTCCCCGGCGGTCACATGCAGTTTCTCGCGATAACTGCAGTGACTGCTGGTAATCCCGGCCGTAAAGCAGTCAGTCCGATGACGTCACCGCCGGGGAAGCAGGTAAGCAGCTGTGCTGCGCCGGGATGTCAGGCTCTGCCTGTCATTGCGATGTAGCAGAGCTGGATCGTCGTGGGACAATCGTTACTATGGACTGCGTCGGACAGGTGGTATACTGTTGGTTTGTTTTTTTTCTTTTTTTACAGGAGATCGATGGCGTCGCAGGAATGAGAGTACAATAAAAGAAATGAAAACTGTGTTGTCTCTTTTATTTCATTAAAATACTTTTTTCTTGCTTTGTCTTTTTTTTATGCATTTAATAACTTTGGGATTAATAATGGATCGGTGTCTTATTGACGCCTCTCCATTAATAACCGGGCTTATTGTCACCGTGCAATCAACGGTGACATTAACCCCTTATTACCCCGCTTGCCACCGCTACAGGGCAAGTGGGAAGAGCCGGGTAAAGTGCCACAATTGGCACATCTTTTGATGCGCCAAATGTGGGGCTGCTGTAGCCTGGTATTATCAGCTGTTGAGGGCCAAAATCCATGGGCCTTGACAGTCTTTTAATACCAGGCCGCAGCAGTCTGCATTTTACTTGGCTGGTTAACAAAAATAGGGGGACCCCTACGCCGTTTTTTTTTTCGAGGGGATCCCCTATTTTTGTTAACCAGCCAAGCTAAGCAGACTGCTGTGGCCTGGTATTATCAGGCTTGCAAGGTCCATGGATATTGGATCCTTACCAGCCTGAAAAACCAGGCCTCAGCGGTCTGCTTCATCTGGCTGGTTAACAAAAATAGGGGGGACCCCACGCCAATTTTTTTCGAGGGGATCCCCTATTTTTGTTAATCAGCCAAGATATGCAGACTGCTGTGGCCTGGTATTATCAGGCTGGCAAGGTCCATGGATCTTAGCTCCTTAACAGCCTGAAAATCCAGGCCTCAGTGGTCTGCTTCATCTGGCTGGTTATCAAAAATATGGGGGACCCCACGCCATTTTTTTTCGAGGGGATCCCCTATTTTTGTTAATCAGCCAAGATATGCAGACTGCTGTGGCCTGGTATTATCAGGCTGGCAAGGTCCATGGATCTTGGCTCCTTAACAGCCTGAAAATCCAGGCCTCAGCAGTCTGCTTCATCTGGCTGGTTAACAAAAATAGGGGGGACCCCACGCCATTTTTTTTTCAAAGGGAACCCCTATTTTTGTTAACCAGTTCCCTCTGACGTCACTGATTGTTTCCCTGGCTGACCTGAAGTGAAAGTGGAAAGCAATCAATTAAGCTTTCCACTTCCTCTCCTGTCAGCCAGGAGAGGAACTCATTCATTTGGGGGTTTACTGTGAGGCTGCTGCATTAGCTGCGGTCCCTGCAGTAAACATTAACCCTTTCTGAAGGATTACACCGTGGGACCTGACTGTGCATCGGATTGGTAAGAATAATTTTGCTTTATTATTTTATTTTTATTATAGAAAATGGTTTTAGCAGGAAAATAAAATATGGTCAAAAACTGTGTGATTATTTCATTAAACTTCTTTTTTATTAAAGTGTGTGTGTTTGATTTTTCTTTCATACAATAGGATTAATAATTGATAGTTGTCTAATTGACAGCTCTCAATTATTAACCTGGCTTAAAGTGACCTTTCAATTGCAAGGTCATTTTAACCCCTTATTAACCCATTCGCCACCGCTACAGGGCAATGGGAATAGACGGGCAAAGTGCCAGAAAGGGCAAATCTAATTAGAGATTTGCCCTTTCTGGGGTGTCTGGGGGCAGATGTTAGTAGCCGGGGGGCCAAAAATAATGGTCCCTCTCTGGGCTATTATTATCTGCCCCCACTCACTGGCTTTGTCTGTCTGGTTGCGAAAATAGGGCGGGAGCCCACGCATTTTTTTTCAGCAATTTTACACCTCATATATATATATATATATATATATACATGTCATTAAATTTGTGACACATATATATATATATTTATATTTATAGTTCGTACACTTCTACATAGTATAATAGCCGCTAATTCAATTGCCGGCTTTTGTGAAAATGCAGAACCCGACATGAAATGACACTTGGTTTACATAGAGTTAACCATGTCTTTTCATGTAGTTTGATATCTGATTTGCACAAACAATTACATGAGTGTAAGTGTGCAAAATTTCACACCTGTAGGGGTTAATTAAAGGTGTAAATTCGTAGCAAAAAAGTCCGGTTTTTTTACAACGAATTTACACCTTTAATTAACCCCTACAGGTGTGAAATTTTGCACACATAGACTGATGTAATTGTTTGTGCAAATCAGATTGCAAACGACATGAAAAGACATGGTTAACCCTATGTACACCAAGTGTCATTTCATGTCGGGTGCTTCTGTCTTTTCACAGAAGCCGGCTTTACCCGGCAATTGAATCAGAGGATATTTTACTATGTAGAAGTGTATAAACTATACATATATGTATATATATATGTCACAATGACATGTATATATATATATTATGTATTCTATGTGAGTATAATTAGTGTTTACAAGGAAATAAAGGTTTTTTTTAGTTTCGATATTTTGTTCCCATAGACTTACATGGGACTTCCGCTATCGAAATCGGATATCGACGATATTTAGTGATATTTTAGATATCGAGCAATATCGCTCAACACTAGTGACTATATTTTATTTACGCGCGTTACGATAGCTTTGCGAATTTAGCTTTGTGCGTGTGGCCCGTGTAGATATCATTTCTGAGGCGACTAATAGTTATATTTTATTTACAGCTGTTAAACTAACGTGCCGGAGGCTGCAGCTTGAAAAAGAAAACAGCCCCATACGAAAACGACCGAGCACCTCCACACCGTTTAATTCACCAATCTCTGAACTACACTACACGTCTCATACTTGTAAGCATATATGTCTACGCAGCTCTATAGTGTACTTATACATGCAGATAAAAGTTTCTGCGGTAACTAGTAGATATATTTTATTTACGTGTGTCAAGTTAGTTTTGTGAATGTGTTGTGCGCATTCATGTATGTTATATTTTATTTACAGCTGCTAAAGTATCGCCCGTGAGGTTGCAGTTTGAGGGAGAAAACAGCCCCATACGGCGGCGCCCGACAGCGAGATGTCTGTTAATTCAGCATTCTCTGTAGATCAGCACCCTGGGGATACTTGTAAGTATATATGTCTAGGCCGCTCTATAGTGTACTTATACAAACAATCATGCATCGGTTTCACAGATAATCGGTGCTGGTAGCTTTACAAATATCGCGTTGAATCAGAGTAAAGTGGGGCATGTAGCTCTTCCTATATCTCGCCCACTTACTTTACCAACAGTAAATTTTCAGGGTATACATTTATAGCCCACAATGCATGGCGCCACGATTCTTACTTTATTGTTAAGGCAGTGGTTTTTGAAAACTACCGGTAAATGTGCTAGCCCGAGGTGTCGTCGTCTTGTGTGTGACGCTACCCGTTTTGTCTATAAGGTTCATAGACTCGCTAAATTTTATCCCCATGAAGCTCAGTAAATTACCTCAGGCCTTGGGATTTTCAGTTTCCCACACTTTTTTAATACCTGAGAAAACAAAGCTATGTAGGTCCCATACCCGATGTGAAATATTATGAGCTAGAGTACATGGCACTGGGTGCTTCTGGTACGGCATGAGAGTCCGAAACACAGGTATGTTAAAAAGTTTGTACAGGTATGCTAAAAAGTTTGCACGCAATTTTTTGTTGAATGCTGGTCAAAATCGTTGCATAGGTGTGGTCCTGTGCCAAAATAGGCCGGGACACGTCCCAACATGCCTGTCTTTTATATCTGAGGGGCTTAGCGTCTTTAAAAATAGGCCTGTGCTGCAAGAACGCTGCTCATCCCAGGCTATACATTGGGTCATGTATGTAGCGCATACCGAGAACATTGACATTCAGCACGCCTTGAGAGGGTTTGTGAAGCAACTCGCTCAATATTTTCTAGATGCCTATGTTAACGGACAGCACATAGTTTTTGAATTTCAGGGTTGTTTTTTCCACGGCTGTCCGTCGTGCTATAATGAAAATGTTGCAAATAAGGTCACAAACATCCCCTGCAGGCAGTTATATCATGCCTTTTTAGCTAAAAAGCACTAGCTGCAGCGGTGCGGGTACACCATAAGTGTGCTGTGGGTGCATGAGTGGCGTGAAATGTTAAAAATGATTCAGCGGATCACCATCATCTATGAAATATGGTATTTTCCAAACACCAGCGATGATCTGTTTGCCCCCTACATTAAACTACACCATAGGGATGAGCTGTAGGGGCCCGTGTATCCTAGCGGCGACAAAGGGACTTGTCCGGGCATGCCCGGACATGTCGAGAAAACAAAGCTATGTAGGTCCCATACCCGATGTGAAATATTATGAGCTAGAGTACATGGCACTGGGTGCTTCTGGTACGACATGAGAGTCCGAAACACAGGTATGTTAAAAAGTTTGTACAGGTATGCTAAAAA
>JARQOD010000001.1:632701307-632773684 GCA_033576555.1 Oophaga sylvatica
CAGGAAGGGAGGGGTTAAATAAAAAAAATAAAAACGGGTTTTGGGCTTTTTTTTTATTAAAAACTTTTTTTTGCTTTGTTTTTTTTTTTATGCATTTAATAATTTTGGGAAAAAAATTTAGGATGGTGTTTTTTGACCCCTCCCTTTTTTAAACCGGGTTTAAATTGTCCCCGAAAAAATAAACCGGGACATTCCCCCTTATTCCCCCGCTTCCCCCGCTACAGGGCAAATTTGGGAAGACCCGGGGGAAAAGTGCCACAATTGGAATTTTGTTTCCCCCCAAAGGGGGGGGCTGTGTACCCTGGTTTTAATGGGGGTTTTGGGGGCCCAAAAAAACCCATGGGCCTTGACAGTTTTTAATAAGGCCCCCGCAGTCTGTTTTTTTAAACTTGGCGGGTTTAAACCCAAAAATAGGGGGACCCCTACGCCGTTTTTTTTTTTCGAGGGGATCCCCTATTTTTGTTAACCAGCCAAGCTAAGCAGACTGCTGTGGCCTGGTATTATCAGGCTTGCAAGGTCCATGGATATTGGATCCTTACCAGCCTGAAAAACCAGGCCTCAGCGGTCTGCTTCATCTGGCTGGTTAACAAAAATAGGGGGGACCCCACGCCAATTTTTTTCGAGGGGATCCCCTATTTTTGTTAATCAGCCAAGATATGCAGACTGCTGTGGCCTGGTATTATCAAGCTGGCAAGGTCCATGGATCTTAGCTCCTTAACAGCCTGAAAATCCAGGCCTCAGCGGTCTGCTTCATCTGGCTGGTTAACAAAAATAGGGGGGACCCCACGCCATTTTTTTTCGAGGGGATCCCCTATTTTTGTTAACCAGTTCCCTCTGACGTCACTGATTGTGTCCCTGGCTGACCTGAAGTGAAAGTGGAAAGCAATCAATTAAGCTTTCCACTTCCTCTCCTGTCAGCCAGGAGAGGAACTCATTCATTTGGGGGTTTACTGTGAGGCTGCAGCATTAGCTGCGGTCCCTGCAGTAAACATTAACCCTTTCTGATGGATTACACCGTGGGACCTGACTGTACATCGGATTGGTAAGAATAATTTTGCTTTATTATTTTATTTTTATTACAGGAAATGGTTTTAGCAGGTAAATAAAATATGGTCAAAAACTGTGTGATTATTTCATTAAACTTCTTTTTTATTAAAGTGTGTGTGTGTTTGATTTTTCTTTCATACAATAGGATTAATAATTGATAGTTGTCTGATTGACAGCTCTCAATTATTAACCTGGCTTAAAGTGACCTTTCAATTGCAAGGTCATTTTAACAGAAAAGAAAGAAGCAAACAGCTCACCAACTACCACGACAGGTGCACGGAACGACGTCTGACAAACGTCCAGGAAGATCCAAGGAAAAGAAAATGTTCCAGCTCCTTAAAATTGCAAAATTTTATTCGTCCATTCGGTATAAAATACAAAGTGGTTGTAAAATGACCCACATCTCATAGGAAGGCTGATGAGCCTGCATTACGAGCAAGCATTTCGATTTCAGACGATACATTCATCTTTAAGGTCATTTTAACCCCTTATTAACCCATTCGCCACCGCTACAGGGCAATGGGAATAGACGGGCAAAGTGCCAGAAAGGGCAAATCTAATTAGAGATTTGCCCTTTCTGGGGTGTCTGGGGGCAGATGTTAGTAGCCGGGGGGGGGCAAAAATAATGGTCCCTCTCTGGGCTATTATTATCTGCCCCCACTCACTGGCTTTGTCTGTCTGGTTGCGAAAATAGGGCGGGAGCCCACGCATTTTTTTTCAGCAATTTTACACCTCATATATATATACATGTTTTGAATTTGTGACACATATATATATATATTTATATTTATAGTTCATACACTTCTACATAGTATAATAGCCGCTAATTCAATTGCCGGCTTTTGTGAAAATGCAGAACCCGACATGAAATGACACTTGGTTTACATAGAGTTAACCATGTCTTTTCATGTAGTTTGATATCTGATTTGCACAAACAATTACATGAGTGTAAGTGTGCAAAATTTCACACCTGTAGGGGTTAATTAAAGGTGTAATTCGTAGCAAAAAAGTCCGTTATATGTATTATATGTATTCTATGTGTGTATATTTAGTGTTTACAAGGAAATAAAGGTTTTTTTTTAGTTGCGATATTTTGTTCCCATAGACTTACATTGGACTTCCGGTATCGAAATCGGATATCGACGATATTTAGTGATATCGGCGATACCATTTCGATACGATATTTTTAGATATCGAGCAGTATCGCTCAACACTAGTAAATAGCACTGACCTCTCAATTGTACAATTGTACTTACAGTGAATGGCATTCTGCTAATACGTAACTACACCATAGGGATGAGCTGTAGGGGTCCGTGTATCCTAACGGCGACACTGATGAAGGCTAGAGAAAAGCACACAAAAACCTATTGTTTAGCCTGTAAATAAGCTACTAAGATATAAACCCCTATCAGCTGTCATTACATTCTACTGAAACCTCACACAGAAAAAGTCTCATATCACTTATACATAATATGACCCGTAATCACTGCAGAAACAGACACTCACTAGCAAATAAATATATATAAACTCTGAATAAAACTATAAGATGAGAGTCATAATGACACAATATAAACTAGAATATAAAATCCCATATGCACAATTGGCCATATACATAATATGACCCGTAATCACTGCAGAAACAGACACTCACTAGCAAATAAATATATATAAACTCTGAATAAAACTATAAGATGAGAGTCATAATGACACAATATAAACTAGAATATAAAATCCCATATGCACAATTGTCCATATACATAATATGACCCGTAATCACTGCAGAAACAGACACTCACTAGCAAATAAATATATATAAACTCTGAATAAAACTATAAGATGAGAGTCATAATGACACAATATAAACTAGAATATAAAATCCCATATGCACAATTGTCCATATACATAATATGACCCGTAATCACTGCAGAAACAGACACTCACTAGCAAATAAATATATATAAACTCTGAATAAAACTATAAGATGAGAGTCATAATGATACAATATAAACTAGAATATAAAATCCCATATGCACAATTGGCCATATACATAATATGACCCGTAATCACTGCAGAAACAGACACTCACTAGCAAATAAATACATATAAACTCTTTAATAAAAACTATAAGATGAGAGTCATAATGACACAATATAAACTAGAATATAAAATCCCATATGCACAATTGGCCAACCAGGCCGCACTGGATATTAATCCTCCTCTGTGACGATAAGAACGCCATATTTTTTGATAGCTACGGATTATGTGCTGACAACGCTATCTTTCCGAGCGAGTTTGTGACTTTCCTGAACAAGAATTGTGAGACTTATTATTATCAAGGCAGTCAAATCCAAGACACGTATAGCACCGTCTGTGGTCACTACCGCGTGTACTTTTTACATTTTTTAGCTTGGAACATGCCGTTCAGTAAGATATTGTCGCACTTTTCTACTGATAAACCGCGTAATGATACAATTGTGAGAAATTTTATTGCTGAGAGAAAATCAAATTTAAAAACACCGCACTATATCTGTTGGAATATTCATCAAACTTGCGACTGTCTAGAGAGAACACCATAACCGGACTGTATCGCCATTTGTAGAGTCGTTTTGTTGTCACAAGTAGTTCAATGCTTGAAATGTCTTTGAGATGTATTTATTTATTACAATAAAATCTTGTAATCATGTTTTACAATACTGTGTCATTGCTTTTTTAAAAATTCGAATAAAGCTTTCTGTAATATTGTAACATGGGCATATACATAATATGACCTTTTCATAATGTGACCTTGCCTTGACTTTCCCCACACAATAGAGTGGTCAAAGGATACATTTACTGATGACCTTAAAAGAAGCCCAAATAGATTGATCAAAGGTGCCAGGATTATGGCCTTCTATACACAATACAGCACTAATTAGTGTGTGTACTTTCTAGCAATTGAATTACCATATCTAAATAACCTGCTAATCTGCGACCTTCTCTCAATTGACTTTACAGATCCTGTCACAACACAACAATGCTACACCCCTTGCTAATACGTCACCTATCTTTAACAGATCCTGCCAAGATTCGCTCTTTAATTCACTAAAACTCCTTATATACTGGATAATACTAAGGTTAACCTATCTTTAACAGATCCTGCCAAGATTCGCTCTTTAATTCACTAAAACTCCTTATATACTGGATAATACTAAGGATAATACTATAGAATAATATCCTTTTAGTCTGTACATAGGCTGCTAAGATATAAATCAAATGTGTTATAAGGCGAAACTTCAAATAAAACCTGTCCTTCATTTCACAAACTCACTTCTGCGGCTGTGGCAGGCTAGAAAAGCCCTTTACATACATTTACTGCGGGACTTAAAAGTTCCCCCACAAAAAACACCCTTATAAAATCAAGATTCGCCTTGATACAACTTTCCCCACAGTCTGATCAAATCCACAAGGCGATGGATAATATATAAATTGTGGATAATATATAAGTAGAGACAAATAAATTCATGAATCACTTTGATTGAAATTCCCAGATTCAGCAGTCCTGATTTCCCAGGCAGATCAAATCACAGAGAGACGGATTAAATGATAGGGGGCGTGACGACCTGTCAGATTGAGTTTGACGAATGGTACCCCTCCTATACTACTCAGCTGGAAGTGCAGTTTCACTTTAAAATATAGACATTTAAGAAACATAACTTAACTGTTTGTTGTAAGTCTTCAACAATTTTTGTATTGTGCTAAGGAGTATTATTCTGCTGAAACAGGCCCTGAGGGATCTTGTAGTCATGGGGACATAAAATTTGTCTGCAACTACGTTTAGGTAGGTTTGAAAGTAACATGTAAATTAAGCTACACAAAGAAGCAGTGTGTTTCAGGTGTGCATTAAAATACATCTACAGGTCTGTCTCTAATTAACTCAGAAGCTTCTAAACACATGACATCATCATATGGTCAATTCAGAATTGTTTAACCCCTTCACCCCCAAGGGTGGTTTGCACGTTAATGACCGGGCCAATTTTTACAATTCTGACCACTGTCTCTTTATGAGGTTATAACTCTGGAACGCTTCAACGGATCTTCGCGATTCTGAGATTGTTTTCTCGTGACATACTGTACTTCACGTTAGAAGTATAATTTCTTCGATATAACTTGCGTTTATTTTTGAAAAAAACACAAATATGGTGAAAATTTTGAAAATTTTGCAATTTTCAAACTTTGAATTTTTTTTCCCTTAAAACAGAGAAATATGTCACACAAAATAGTTAAGAAATAACATTTCCCACATGTCTACTTTACATCAGCACAATTTTGGAACTAAATTTTTTTGTTGTTCGGAAATTATAAGGGTTAAAAGTTGACCAGTGATTTCTCATTTTTACAACAAAATTTACAAAGCCATTTTTTTAGGGACCACCTCACATTTGAAGTCACTTTGACGGGTCTATATAGCAGAAAATACCAAAAAGTGACACCATTCTAAAAACTGCACCCTCAAGGTACTCAAAACCACATTCAAGAAGTTTATTAACCCTTCAGGTGCTTCACAGGAGCTGAAGCAACGTGGAAGGAAAAAATTAATATTTAACTTTTTAGCCACAAAAATGATCTTTTACAAACTTTTTTTTATTTTGACAAGGGTAAAAGGAGAAAATGGGCAGATAAAGTTGTTGTGCAATTTCTCCTGAGTACGCCAATACCCTATATGTGGGGGAAAACCACTGTTTGGGCACACGGCAGAGCTCGTAAGGGAAGGAGCGCCGTTTGACTTTTTCAAACTAAAATTGGCTGAAGTTGAGGTTGGACGCCATGTCGTGTTTGGAGAGCCACTGATGCGCCTAAACAGTGGAAACCCCCCACAAGTGACACCATTTTGGAAACTAGACTCCCTAAGGAACTTATCTAGATCTGTTGTGAGCACTTTGAACCAAAGTGTTTCACAAAAGTTTATAATGCCTGGGTGTGAAAAAAAAAACAACAATTTTCCACAAAAATGATTTTTTAGTCCCAAATTTTTGATTTTTCCCAAGGAAATTGGACCCCAAAAGTTGTTGTCCAATTTGTCCTGAGTACGCTGATACCCCATATGTGGGGGGGGGGAACTGTTTGGGCGCACGGCAGGGCTTGGAAAGGAAGCAGTAATGTTTTGGAATGCAAACATTGATGGGGGTCATGTTCCGTTTGTAGTGCCCCAGATGAGCCTAAACAATGGAAACCCCCCACAAGTGACCCCATTTTGGAAGCTAGACCCCCTAAGGAACTTATCTAGATCTTTGGTGAGCACTTTGAACCCCCAAGTGCTTCACACAAGTTTATAATGCCAGGGCATGAAAATAAAAAATCCTATTTTTTTCCCACATTAATTATCTCTTAGTCACTAATTTTTTATTTTCCCATAGGTAACAGTCGAAATTGGACCTCAAAAGTTGTTGTCCAATTTGTCCTGAGTACGTTGATACCCCATATGTGGGGGGGCACCACTGTTTGGGCACATGGCAGAGCTCGGAATGGAAGTAGCACCATTTGACTGTTTCCAACCAAAATTGGCTGGAATTGAGATTGGACGCCATGCTGCATTTGGAGAGTCCCTGATGTGCCTAAACAGTGGAAACCCCCCACAAGTGACCCCATTTGGGAAACTAGACCCCTAAGGAACTTATCTAGATCTTTGGTGAGCAATTTGAACCCCCAAGTGCTTCACACAAGTTTATAACGTAGAGCCGTAAAATTAAAAAATCATATTTTTTCCACAAAATTGATCTTTTCACCCCAATTTTTATTTTCCCAAGGGTAACAAGACTCCAAAAGTTATTGTGCAATTTGTCCTGAGTACGCTGATACCCCATATGTGGGGGTAAACCACTGTTTGGGTGCATGGCAGAGTTTGGAAAGGAAGGAGCGCCGTTTGACTTTTTCAACGCAGAATTGGCTGGATGCCATGTCGTGTTTGGAGAGCTCCTGATCTGCCTAAACAGTGGAAACCCCCCACAAATGACACCATTTTGGAAACTAGACCAAAAAACTAAAACTCCTTATATACTGGATAATACTAAGGATAATACTATAGAATAATCTCCTTTTAGTCTGTACATAGGCTGCTAAGATATAAATCAAATGTGTTATAAGGCGAAACTTCAAATAAAACCTGTCCTTCATTTCACAAACTCCCTTCTGCGGCTGTGGCAGGCTAGAAAAGCCCTTTACATACATTTACTGCGGGACTTAAAAGTTCCCCCACAAAAAACACCCTTATAAAATCAAGATTCGCCTTGATACAACTTTCCCCACAGTCTGATCAAATCCACAAGGCGATGGATAATATATAAATTGTGGATAATATATAAATAGAGACGAATAAATTCATGAATCACTTTGATTGAAATTCCCAGATTCAGCAGTCCTGATTTCCCAGGCAGATCAAATCACAGAGAGACGGATTAAATGATAGGGGGCGTGACGACCTGTCAGATTGAGTTTGACGAATGGTACCCCTTCTATACTACTCAGCTGACTTTTCAGAAATTACCGTGTACACATTATTAGTAACTTTATTTATGGCACCTTTTATCTGTTGCTTTCCTCTGTATGTTATAATCGCAGAAGTTTCACTTTTTGTCTCATCTCTCTACAGATTTTGCTCCTCCCCTCTAGATAGACCTTTTAAAAGGCAGTTGGTGTAATTTGATCCATTATTCAAGAAATATTTGTAGACAAATTTGAGTTAACGATCAGCAGAGGGAGAAAAGAAGTGGCTGTAAAGTAGGGCAAGCATTTGTAATAAATTTAATAAATTTTTTTATAAAATTTGCTATCTTCAATTGTACTGTTAATGATGAAATAAAAGAAATGAGTGCAGTTATGATTTAGAACTTACTTACTTTACATAAACCAATTGTAAACCATAGATTGATGGATTAAAAACACTCAAACTTGGAGGCGTGTGCCTTTTATTAAATGTGGAACATTTTTTACTGTCATTAGGAATGAAATTGAAATTTAGACTTAGAGTAACCAAAAACATGTCATGTTCTATCTTCCTATTTAGTAAGTTTGCCAGAACTATACTGGCCATGCCCACTACAAAGCAACCATCCCTTATTTTATAACTTTTTACAAGAGTGGCACTAATAGCTTAATGTTTCTTTTTCTGATACATACGATGATTTGTACCATTTTTTGGCTTAATTTATAGAAAAATATGAAGAAAATTAATTGATAAATTGCACCCTTGCTGTCTTAATATATCATTCTGGTGCATTAATTAGCAACCCAACTTGAATGTACTAGATGTTTCTTGCTTTTAAGAATCTTTCTATGACCAGATATAGACCAGTTGTGAACTCAAAGAAACTTACTTTTTTACTTGAGTTTACTTGTTAATGAATCTCAGAAGACAAAGCTGATCTTTTTTTAAATCACATTTTTTGTGTCCATCCCTGGAATGAATAAATACTTTTAACAATTGACAGAATTTTTCAGCTCAAAAAAAGAGACAAACAATGTAGTTACAAATATATACCGTATATACTCGTGTATAAGCCGATCCGTGTATAAGCTGACCCCCTATTTTTGCCACAAAAAACTGGGAAAACTTATTAACTCGTGTATAAGCCGGGTGTATAAACTGCCCTCCTGCTCTGTGCTGCCCCGTCCTGCTCCTTGCTCCCCCATCCAGCGCTGTTGCTCCCCATTCTCCTCTGTACTCCCCCCCTCCTGCTCCGTCCTCCGCTGTGCTCCCCATTCCTTCTCCGTCCTCCTGTGCCCCCCCGTCCTGCTCCGTGCACCTCTGTGCCCTCCATCCTCTCCCCCGTCCTGCTCCGTGTTCCTTTGTGCCCTCCATCCTCCCCCCGTCCTGCTCCGTGCTCATTGTCCTCCTTCATGCTTCCCCCGTCCTCCGTTCTCCCCTCCGTCCTCCTCCATGCTTCCCCGTCCTCCGTTCTCCCCCCATCCTCCTCCATGCTTCCCCCTTCCACCGTTCTATCCCCCGTCCAGCTTCGTGCTCCTTGTCCTCTCCTCCATCATACTCACCCCTCCCCGTGCCATCGCTGAGCGTCCCTGCAATCCTGCGTTCTCCCCAGCTTCCTGCAGCTCTCCAGCACTGAGCGGTGATGTAATACCGCTCATTAAGGTCATGAATATGGAGGCCACACCCATGGGAGTGGCGTCGTGTCCATATTACATGACCTTAATGAGCGGGTATTACGTCACCGCTCAGTGCTGGAGAGCTGCAGGAAGCCGGGGAGAACGCAGGATTGCAGGGACGTTCAGCGATGGCACGGGGAGGGGTGAGTATGATCCCAGCCATCCGGCTCCTGCCACGGCATCCCCTCCCCCGCTGGTTTCTGCCCTATGACTCGTGTATAAGCCGAGGGGGCATTTTCAGCACGAAAAAAGGTGCTGAAAATCTCAGCTTATACACGAATATATACGGTATATAAAGAAAAGGGCAAAATGTCACAATGCAAAAGATGAAAGTGTTACTTCTCAGAAGAGAGACATCCCTGTATCAGAAGCCAATCGACCGTCCGACATACCTTAAGTGGGACAGTTTCCATCCAAAACACATAAAAAACTCTATTATCTACAGCCAAGCCATTAGATACAACCGTATATGTTCCAACCAAATGGATAGAGATGAACACCTTGGTCACCTCAGAAAGACCTTTTAAAATCAGGGCTACCATTCAAGAACAACTGAAAACCAAATTACAAGAGCCACCAGAATATCAAGGAATCACCTGCTACATTACAAAGCTAAAGAAGAAAATAACCGGGTGCCTCTAGTAGTCATCTACAATCCAAACATGCAAGTGCTAAGGAGAGCTGCACGGAAATTACAACCTTTACTACAAAAAGATGCCCGATTACAATCCATATTTCCAGACCCCCCACTACTTTGTTTTAGGCAGCCTCCAAATCTAAGAAGCATCATTGTCAGAAGCTCCCTGTCCTCCCCAACAGCTGCAGGAATCTTTCCTTGCAACTAGAAAAAATGTAAAACCTGTCCATTTATAATGACCACGGACAAGATAAAGATCCCCATCTCCCATCAGGACTACAAGATCCCAGGTACTTTCAGCTGCATCACATCTAAGGTGGTGTACCTAATTATATGTACTAAATGTCCAACTGGGGGTCTGTATGTGGGGGAGACCGGGCAAAAACTGAGAACTAGGATGAATTCTCATCGCCACACAATGAGAGAAAAGAGAATGGATCTACCTGTGGCCAAACATTTTTGTATCCCGGTCATAGCATGATGGACATGAAATGACTTATATTGAAGTGTAATTTCACATCTCAGAGACACAGGAAAGTTTGTGAATACAAACTGATGATGACCTTTGACACTCTCAATGATGGAATGAACTTATCACATGGATTTATGACTTTTTACATCAATTAAGGAATTTGCTCCCAGGACCCTGTGGGAACATCACAAAACATTACCAGACCTCAATCAGAGGGCAATAAAACTTTCACACTCCTTATCTATGAACTGGTCCAATATTTATTTTCACAACTGTTCATCCCTCTCCCATATGGATAGTTCTGCTTTACGTCACTTGTCTTATCCATTGCACTATTTCTGTGTCCTGTTATGTATAAATATGTGATTCTTCAGATGTTGTATTAGTCTTTGCCTGATGAAGAGACCTGAGTAGTCTCGAAAGCTTGCAACTTGTTACCATCTTTTCAGTTAGCCATTAAAAGGTATCAACCACTGAGGACTCTCAATTCTAAATATTTTACTTCTCAGAAGATACAACCAAGTTTTTGCTGAACATAAGAATTAACCTATTCAGTCCAGACTGGCACATAGCCAAAAAAGTCAACAGAGTCATTATTGAGTAATAACGTGTTCTAAGTCTATTTTGTCTTCTTAAGAAAATATCAGAGAATGTTCTAAACTGGATTGAAAGTTTTATGCTAAATAAAGTAATCCTAAAGAGCCAAAGAAGTAAAATTGGAAAAGATCACAAAATACAAAGTCTTTATTCACCAAGACCTACGTTTTCCATGCCGATCTTCATGAGGAGGCATGCGCTTCTGTGTGCGCCATACCCCAATATTTACAATTAGTAATTGGAATAAAATTTGGTGTAAGTTGCGACACCGTTCGTCATGAATTTTTATTAGGGGTGAAACCACCCTTGTACAGCCTTAGATTTGCCCCAGCTGTTCTCCCTTTACTGAAAGACATGACAATGCCAGACACCACATTTTTGTGCAGCCTTGTAATGTGGAAAATGTTTGTGACTTTAAAAAGCTTTTTGCCACCATTTTTCAGTGATAAACATGATAGATGCCAATAAAAAGATAAATTCATAATAAATAATGCATGCGTGAATATATTATTACTATTACACATAACTTAATTTATGGACATCTATGGTTTGATTTGCATGTCTGTGTGGATTGGATGGGTTGTTACGGCCTTCTGGTGAGAATTTCATGTCAAAAGCACCTTTAGAAATATATTTACTTAGACTTTGGTGATAAGTTTTATACTTCTTTCATTCCCTGTAAATATCAAAATGCAATACATAAAATTTGCCGATATAGACAAAAAGCTTCACAAACAGCTAAAATTAGGGGCAGACACTATGAAAAGTGGCATCAATTGACCCAAAGTAGAAATTAGCAAATGGCACAGCAGCAGTCAGCCATGGACCATGCAAGAGGCATCAGGGTCTGGCCCAGCATTTACAGCTTGGAATTCAGTTTCTATGAGGACTTGGTAGTGAAGGGAGAGTGTGAGCCTTTTTAGCTAGGAGCCCTGATACCTCATGCAACACCTCCAATTTTGTTTGTTTTTTCAGCTGCACTCAGATGGCACTCTGTGATAGCTTATTAGCTCTGGATTGCATTGAGGGTCCCGCCACTGGGCATCATGTACCTATTTATCTCTTGTTTATTATATGCGATTTTTTAGCTTATCTGTAATAAATTTAAATTTTTTATCTCATGTATGGACCTCTTCTATTTGCAAAGAAATGAAATGTAAGTCTGAATTGGGTTTTCAGTTTCATACAGTACTATTGCTAAAAAACGTAAAGAAAGTAACACAGGTACAGTACAAGCCAAAAGTTTGGACACACCTCATTCAAAGATTTTTCTGTATTTTCATGACTATGAAAATTGTAGAATCACGCTGAAGGCATCAAAACTATGAATTAACATATGTGGAATTATACATTACACTTTACAAAAAAGTGTGAAACAACTGAAAATATGTCTTATATTCTAGGTTCTTCAAAGTAGCCACCTTTTGCTTTGATTACTGCTTTGCACGCAGAAAAGGTGAACGGATGGACTCTACATGCCTGGTTCCCACCGTGAAGCATGGAGGAGGTGGTATGATGGTGTGGGGGTGCTTTGCTGGTGATACTGTTGGGGATTTATTCAAAATTGAAGAGGTGAGCGGTCCAGCTCACCCCAAACCATCTCGATTGATTTCAAGTCTGGTGACTGTGGAGGCCAGGTCATCTGGCGTAGCACCTCAACACGCTCCTCCTTGGTCATATAGCCCTTACACAGCCTGGAGGTGTGTTTGGGGTCATTGTCCTATTGAAAAATAAATGATGGTCCAACTAAACGCAAACCGGATGGAATAGCATGCTGCTGCAAGATGCTGTGGTAGAAATGCTGCTTCAGTATGCCTTCAATTTTGAATAAATCCCCAACACTGTCACCAGCAAAGCACCCCCACACCATCACAACTCCCTCCATACTTCACGGTGAGAACCAGGCATGTAGAGTCCATCCGTTCACCTTTTCTGCGTGCAAAGCAGTAATCAAAGCAAAAGGTGGCTACTTTGAAGAACCTAGAATAAGACATATTTTCATTTGTTTCACACTTTTTTGTAAAGTGTAATGTATAATTCCACATGTGTTAATTCATAGTTTTGATGCCTTCAGTGTGATTCTACAATCTTCATAGTCATGAAAATACAGAAAAATCGTTGAATGAGAAGGTGTGTCCAAACTTTTGGTCTGTAATGTATTTGACTGAAAGTAAGTGCAGGCCTTCCTCCCTTGGATCCCTACTTCTACAAGCAACAACTATGAGGTTTCTCTCTATTTCAAAAAAATATTGTCACACAACTAAAGTGACATCAATTTCCGCAGAGTAGGAACAGTATGATAGGCCTCTGACAAATTCAACTACAGGCAACCCACCAGATGGAGAACCAAATTGGAGTCTCCACATTTCAAAAAATTATTGTCACACACCACTAAGTGGCATCAATTTCCACAGAGTAGAAACAGTATAATAGGCCTCTGACACTCCTTCCACTACAGACCACCCACCAGATGGAGACCAACTTGGTGTCTCCACAATTCAAAAAATTGTTTGTAACTAGTGTTGAGCGATACGATAATGTAAATATCGGCTATCGGCCAATATTAGCTCTATCGGCCTTTCGATAATTCGTTTCGATATTGTCGTCTTATCGAATACCGGAATCGGAAGTTCCTATAATTCTTTGCGAGGCAATGTGATTTTAGTCAGCCAATGAGGAATCCTAAGAAGTGTGGGCACATCCTGTACTGCTGCGGTCATGTTAACTAATGGCATGGCTGTGATTGGATGCTGAAATGATGTCAGAATGCACTATAAAAGGCGCCGCCGCCATTTTAGTGTCACTGTGCTGTGAATTCAGTAAGGGACAGAACGCTGCTGTGCTGACTCTGAGGGACAGTTAGAGATTGCGATTTAGTGTACTGTGCTGTAGGCAGGCTAGCACCAACCGCTGTGTAAAGCTTCCTTTTGCCTACAGTGTTGTTTTAACAGCTCTGCAAGGTGTGTGTGAGTGCAGGTGACGCTGCAGTTTGCTCTGCATGCAACGCTGTCTGTAGGCATCTGCACATGTCACTCACAGACAATTTTTTTTTCCTTCAGTGTAATTCTTGCAGCTCCATGCAATTTAACTATTAGTGTGACGCGCTTCCATCCGTATCCAATACATTGGTTGCAAACACTATAGAAGTAGACAAAGGAGTAGCCTTTCACAGATTGTGGACAGTTGTGTTTCAGTGTTCACTTCAGTCTGTGTTTTTTATTTTTTGAGTGCACATCACGCTCCAGTTACTTGTTCAAGCACTGCTGCTTGTACTCTGCTGAGCGTGTCTCAGTGCCTCATCCTTTTCATTTCTCTCCAATTGGTTCTGCTCCATTCCATTTAAAATAAATATAATCTATTAGTGTGACGCGCTTCCATCAGTATCCAATACATTGGTTGCAAACACTATAGAAGTAGACAAAGGAGTAGCCTTTCACAGATTGTGGACAGTTGTGTTTCAGTGTTCACTTCAGTCTGTGTTTTTTATTTTTTGAGTGCACATCACGCTCCAGTTACTTGTTCAAGCACTGCTGCTTGTACTCTGCTGAGCGTGTCTCAGTGCCTCATCCTTTTCATTTCTCTCCAATTGGTTCTGCTCCATTCCATTTAAAATAAATATAATCTATTAGTGTGACGCGCTTCCATCCGTATCCAATACATTGGTTGCAAACACTATAGAAGTAGACAAAGGAGTAGCCTTTCACAGATTGTGGACAGTTGTGTTTCAGTGTTCACTTCAGTCTGTGTTTTTTATTTTTTGAGTGCACATCACGCTCCAGTTACTTGTTCAAGCACTGCTGCTTGTACTCTGCTGAGCGTGTCTCAGTGCCTCATCCTTTTCATTTCTCTCCAATTGGTTCTGCTCCATTCCATTTAAAATAAATATAATCTATTAGTGTGACGCGCTTCCATCAGTATCCAATACATTGGTTGCAAACACTATAGAAGTAGACAAAGGAGTAGCCTTTCACAGATTGTGGACAGTTGTGTTTCAGTGTTCACTTCAGTCTGTGTTTTTTATTTTTTGAGTGCACATCACGCTCCAGTTACTTGTTCAAGCACTGCTGCTTGTACTCTGCTGAGCGTGTCTCAGTGCCTCATCCTTTTCATTTCTCTCCAATTGGTTCTGCTCCATTCCATTTAAAATAAATATAATCTATTAGTGTGACGCGCTTCCATCCGTATCCAATACATTGGTTGCAAACACTATAGAAGTAGACAAAGGAGTAGCCTTTCACAGATTGTGGACAGTTGTGTTTCAGTGTTCACTTCAGTCTGTGTTTTTTATTTTTTGAGTGCACATCACGCTCCAGTTACTTGTTCAAGCACTGCTGCTTGTACTCTGCTGAGCGTGTCCCAGTGCCTCATCCTTTTCATTTCTCTCCAATTGGTTCTGCTCCATTCCATTTAAAATAAATATAATCTATTAGTGTGACGCGCTTCCATCCGTATCCAATACATTGGTTGCAAACACTATAGAAGTAGACAAAGGAGTAGCCTTTCACAGATTGTGGACAGTTGTGTTTCAGTGTTCACTTCAGTCTGTGTTTTTTATTTTTTGAGTGCACATCACGCTCCAGTTACTTGTTCAAGCACTGCTGCTTGTACTCTGCTGAGCGTGTCTCAGTGCCTCATCCTTTTCATTTCTCTCCAATTGGTTCTGCTCCATTCCATTTAAAATAAATATAATCTATTAGTGTGACGCGCTTCCATCTGTATCCAATACATTGGTTGCAAACACTATAGAAGTAGACAAAGGAGTAGCCTTTCACAGATTGTGGACAGTTGTGTTTCAGTGTTCACTTCAGTCTCTGCGTAATAACCACACTTAGGCCTTATAACTTTTCTGACTTTCTTTATCAATCTACCAAGATGAAGAAGTCAGTGAGTAAGGCACATGGTCGTGGCCGTGGAGTTTCAGCAGGGAGAGGACGTGGGGATTCTGTGTCTGCTGCCGCCCTCAGTGACACAGCATCCACCATTTATCCCCGTGAGCGTTCCTTTATTCGCACTTTGGTAGGAGCTCGGCGTGCCCCCTGCTGCGGGAAGAACAAATTGAAGCCGTTGTTGGTTGGATGGCAGCCAATGCATCGACTTCAATTCCTTCCACCTCCTCTCAGGAACACAACACTGTTGAGCAACCATCTGTCTGTTCACCGCCTGTCAAATTGCCAAGGCAGTCAGAGAGTTCTGTACAGGAGCCAGCTGAGTCTCTGCTTCTGTTCTCAGAAACTGTTGGCTCGCAAACACGGGCACAGGCAAGCAGCATTCTGCAATTTGAAGAAGAGGGAGTATGCAGTGATGCGCAACAGCTGTGTCTCTCCAATCTGAAGAGGCGGGTGACCCAGTGCCGATGGACAGCACACCGCAGAACGCATCTTATGATGATGATGAGACTCAGGTGCCAGGTTTTGTGGAGCATGGTGCTGCCCAGACCATCCAACAGCAGCAGGTGTTGGAAGAGGGTAGTGGAGATGATGAAGTCCGAGACCCAACATGGCGTGAGCAACAGGAAGGTGGTGGGAGCAGCTCTGAGGAAGAGATTGTCCCAACGGTACAAAGAGGAGGGAGAGGTAGGCTGCAGACTCGCTTGCCTGTAGCCTCCAGTTTGGCACCTGTTGGGAGCAGTTCTCTTAGAACTGTCAAAATTGGCGCTCCCATGACTTGCACTGCGTGGTCCTTTTTTGACAGACTTGTACATGATATTTGCTATGTTCAATGCAAGCTGTGTAAGCAAAAAGTTAAAAGAGGTAAAAATAGCAGGAACCTGAATACCACAAATATGTGGACACATGTACGGACAAAGCACATAGCTGAGTTACAATGACACACTGGAGATGTAGGCCAACCTACAGCAGCACCTACATCTTTAGGTCATGTTCGAGCCTCTACCTCCAGCTCTCACACACCTGTTTCGGCTTCCTCACAGGATCTCCATGGAAGAACCTCGGTCACTGTTGTCCATAGAGAAACTGTTATTCCACCCACTGCAGCAAGTTCACAGTCATCGTCACACTCCCAGAACAAAAAACAGCCATCGGTAACACAGGCATGGGATAAAAGACGGCCATACTCGGCAAACCATCCACGAGCACAGGCTCTGAATGCTGGCCTTGCAAAACTCCTGTCCCTTGAAATGCTGTCATTCAGGCTGGTGGAGACTGACAGTTTCAGGAACTTTATGGCATTGGCAGTCCCACAATATAATGTGCCAAGCCGATTTTATTTCAGCAGGCAAGCTGTCCCTGCTCTGCAAAAACATGTCGAGGGAAACATTAAACATGCGCTACTAAACGCCGTCAGTAGCAGGGTCCAACTGACCACCGATGTGTGGACCAGTACCCATGGCCAGGGACGATACCTTTCCCTCACTGCCCATTGGGTCAATGTTGTGGAGCTGGGTACAGATCTTGCCAGTGGCGCTGTACGTGTTCTGCCAACTCCAAGGATTGCAGGAATCCAGTCTGTGCACATTGATTCCTCCTCCTACTCCAGTTCCTCAGAATCATCGCTGCACGAGCCGTCACGGTATACCTCCACATGGACCCGTGAACGCTTACCTGTTGTGACCGATATGAGCACAGCCGTGGCCAGACGTCAACAGGCCGTACTGAAATTAATTTCCATGGGGAATCGAAGCCACACAGCGCAGGAGCTCTGGGATGCCATCAAGCAGGAGAGCGATGTGTGTTTTTTGTCAGCTAATCTCCAGCCAGGCTTGGTAGTGTGTGACAATGGCTGAAATCTGGTGGCAGCTCTGGGCCTTGGCAACCTCACTCACATACCATGTCTGGCACATGTGCTGAACTTGGTTGTGCAGAGTTTTTTGAGGGACTATCCGGATCTTGATGCACTGCTGCACAAGGTCCGCCTAGAGTGCACTCACTTGCGACGTTCCAGCATGGCCAGATCGCGCATTGCAGCTCTGCAAGTCAGATTTCCCTTCCTGAACATCGCATCATATGTGACGTACCCACCAGGTGGAATTCCACGTTACATATGTTGGAGCGGTTGTGTGAGCAGCAGCCAGCAGTAATGGAGTATCAGCTGCAACAGGCGCAATCAACTCGCAATTTGCGCCGTTCACACTTCACCACTACTGAGTGGGCCTCTATGAAGGACATCTGCGACGTTTTGCGGGCGTTTGATGTCTCAACGCGGATGGCGAGTGCAGATGATGCACTAGTCAGCATGACTGTCCCCCTTATCTGCCTGCTTCAGAAATCACTGAAAGCACTAAAGGAAGAGGTTTTGGAAGAGGTGGAGGATGAGGAGTCACAAATTCAATTACCTTCAGGACAGTCAGCGCAACGTGGTTCCTCACAAAGGGCTGGGCAGGGCTCACTTTGTGAGGAGGAGGAGGAGGAGGAGGAGTCAATGGAGGAGGAAGAAATCCCTACAGAGGGAGGTACACAACGCTCTAGTCAGTATGTAGAGCGAGGGTGGGGTGATGCAGAGGAGACAGAGATGACGCCTCTTCCAGAGGACAGCCTTTGTTGGCCAGTTGGGAGTCTGCAGCACATGGTTGATTTCATGCTTCAGTGCCTGAGAAACGACCGCCGCATCGCCCACATTCTCACCACGTCAGATTATTGGGTGTACACCCTCCTAGACCCTCGCTACCGGGACAATTTACAAACCCTCATCACACCGGTGAACCGGGACCGTAAAATGCAGGAGTACCAAGACACACTGGTGCAATCCATACTGTTGTACATTCCAGCCGAGAGAGGTGCTGCTGCTGCTGCTGCTACTGCTTTACAAAGCAGCTCTGTGCGTCGAGGCAGTGTAGACACCTCTACAACAAGAGGTATCAGAAGCAGCGCCTCTGCACAGGGCAAGAACTGTATGTTACAAATGTGGCAAAGTTTTGTGACAGCGCCAGCAAGGTCTACACCATCCGAGACGGCTCCAGTCACCAGGAAGAAACGTTTCCGTAAGATGGTGACAGACTACTTGGCTTTCCCTCTAAGTGTACTCCCAGATGCCTCTTCCCCTTTCAAATTTTGGGTCTCTAAGTTGGATACATGGCCAGAGCTTAGCCAGTATGCATTGGAGGTGCTGGCTTGCCCTGCTGCCAGTGTATTATCTGAGCGTGTCTTTAGTGCTGCAGGTGGTGTAGTAACAGACCGTCGCATGCGACTATCCTCAGAGAATGTAGACCGGCTTACTTTTCTGAAAATGAACAAGGCATGGATCTCACCTGAATTTGCCTGTCCGTTTTCAGATTAAATAACTGTTTGGCAACGTCTCCCATGTCTCCTGTTATGTTCATCTTTCTACCACCTGAACTCTACTCCCTGGGCTACAACACCGCCATTTGTTGCTTGTAAGTAATTGGCAGGGGTACTGACTCCTGGCCAGCCTGGTTACAGCACGACAGCTGTTTCCTGGCAGTGTGAACGTCAATTATCCTCCAATAAGTTGTGCTGTCGTGTTGCATTCGGGTTAGCCGACTCTATGGTGCCTGCAGTTTAGGTGATTCCTATGTGTGCTGTGGGATATGTAAATAAAGGCGGTTTCCATTGTGACAATAGGATAAGCACCCACTGTAGTACTGTGTGATTCGGTAACTGCGGACGGCTTGCGTCCTGTCAACTTACATTTTCATGGGTGCGTTCTTCTACCCGTCCGGGGTCCAGTACCGTCAAGTGGTTCTCCCCAGTGCCTTTGGCCTAGGTGCCTCCATCTCCGTATCCGAGTTCCAGCAACGTCTGCTGGTCCTTGGTAGTGCTTTGGAGCACAGGTACCACCTGCTTAGTAACCGTGTCACAGTAACGTCAGCTGGTACTCGGTTGTGACATTGCCTCTTTTCCTTCTGCTACCCGTCCGGGGTCCAGTACCGTCAAGTGGTTCTCCCCAGTGCCTTTGGCCTAGGTGCCTCCATCTCCGTATCCAAGTTCCAGCAACGTCTGCTGGTCCTTGGTAGTGCTTTGGAGCACAGGTACCTACTGCTTAGTAACCGTGTCACAGTAACGTCAGCTGGTACTCGGTTGTGACATTGCCTCTTTTCCTTCTGCTACCCGTCCGGGGTCCAGTACCGTCAAGTGGTTCTCCCAGTGCCTTTGGCCTAGGTGCCTCCATCTCCGTATCCGAGTTCCAGCAACGTCTGCTGGTCCTTGGTAGTGCTTTGGAGCACAGGTACCTCCTGCTTAGTAACCGTGTCACAGTAACGTCAGCTGGTACTCGGTTGTGACATTGCCTCTCTTCCTTCTGCTACCCGTCCGGGGTCCAGTACCGTCAAGTGGTTCTCCCCAGTGCCTTTGGCCTAGGTGCCTCCATCTCCGTATCCGAGTTCCAGCAACGTCTGCTGGTCCTTGGTAGTGCTTTGGAGCACAGGTACCTCCTGCTTAGTAACCGTGTCACAGTAACGTCAGCTGGTACTCGGTTGTGACATTGCCTCTTTTCCTTCTGCTACCCGTCCGGGGTCCAGTACTGTCAAGTGGTTCTTCCCCAGTGCCTTTGGCCTAGGTGCCTCCATCTCCGTATCCGAGTTCCAGCAACGTCTGCTGGTCCTTGGTAGTGTTTTGGAGCACAGGTACCTCCTGCTTAGTAACCGTGTCACAGTAACGTCAGCTGGTACTCGGTTGTGACATTGCCTCTTTTCCTTCTGCTACCCATCCGGGGTCCAGTACCGTCAAGTGGTTCTCCCCAGTGCCTTTGGCCTAGGTGCCTCCATCTCTGTATCCGAGTTCCAGCAACGTCTGCTGGTCCTTGGTAGTGCTTTGGAGCACAGGTACCTCCTGCTTAGTAACCGTGTCACAGTAACGTCAGCTGGTACTCGGTTGTGACATTGCCTCTTTTCCTTCTGCTACCCGTCCGGGGTCCAGCACAGTCAGCTGGTCCTCGTTACTTCCATTGTCTCTTGCTCCATCTGATACCCGTCAGGGTTCCAGTAACGTCAGCTGTTTCTCGGAAATTAGACGACATTAAAGACCACCCAGAAGAAGATGACGACAACAAGGACGACGAGCATGAAGCCAACCAGCCTGAACACCATCACAAAGAAAAAATAAAAGATTACCCAGAAGAAGATCACCAACAGGACAAAGAAGGTTAAGACAAACTACAAGATACAGAACAAGAGACAGAAGAACAATAAGCAAAAGATCAAAAAGCAGAAGAACATGAAGTATAAGACCAAAATGAAGAGCAAAATATATGCTCTAAATTCTAAGCAGAAGAAGACTAAGCAGTGTATGGGGTGGAGTCCGTTCCTCCTCGTGGTGCCCCTGGAAAATGCCTGCTGCTGCAGGCTAAACTGAACACGGACAAATACTGTTGTAATTTAAATCTTTTGTGACAGCAAGAACGGAAGGATGAACAATTCATACTTTTACAGATTACAAGTACAGGAATCTCTGTCACAAATAAGAATATGATGAAGAAGATGAAGAGGAAGAAGATGAAGAATTTGAATATGAAGAAGATTAATTAGTTTAATAATAACAATATGAGTAATGTAAACAAAAACATGAATAGCAAGAAGTTTAAGAAGAAGATTAAGAAGGTGAAGATGAAGAATAATTTGATGAGAAAGATGATGCTGCTGCTGAAGATTATGAAGGAGAAAGTGTGGCACTGGCAAAAGTTAAAAAGGTGAACAGCATGGAAGTTGTGAAACATACATATTTGCCAAAATAGAAAAAAGGTTAACAACATTGTCAATTTGTTAGTCAATCCAAACGTATTTCCAAAAAAAAATATATTAATGCTATTCCAATGCATTGGGTTAAACATGTATGCCTTTATTGTCTCCTCAACCTCCCCCAATACATTCTACATTAGTCTTTGTTTTTTTCCTTCATGTACAATTAACCAACAAGGCAAGAATGGTTTTTTTTAATTTCGATATTTTGTTCCCATAGACTTACATTGGACTTCCGGTATCGAAATCGGATATCGACGATATTTAGTGCTATCGGCGATACAATTTCGATACGATATTTTTAGATATCGAGCACTATCGCTCAACACTATTTGTAACATTAGCAGCAGTAGAATTAGCAGGCACAGAAGCAACAACAAAGGAGGCACAGACTGTAATAATGTGAGATGATTACATGACACTAAAAACTACACCTTCGGCAAGTCTGCCCAGTCTGTGACTGGTGTGCAAAAGCCATTGGAGATTCATGACAAATTAATTTTGATGAAAGTTAGGTGGTCTACACTTTCAGGGGACAGCTGTATGTGCTTATCCATCAGGACACCACCAGTAGCGCTGAAGACACGTTCTTAGAGAACACTGGCTGCTGGGCATGACAAAACCTACAAGGCATGACAGGCGAGCTCAGGCCACTCGTCTATTTTTGAAGACCAAAATGCAAAAGGGTTCAAACCCCCCGATGGCATTGATATTGAGCTACAGATACTCTTGCACTATCCTCTCCAGTCTTTCACAATGTGTCAGACTTGTACTCTGTTGTGCTGGTGCAACGGCTCATCTAAACAATATGTGAAATGGCTCACAGAAATTGCTTATGCCACTGACCCTGCTGCTGCTAATGTTTTTCTGATGAGTCTTTGACATTCCTGGGGCTGGATGTCTAGAACTGGGATGCACACTGTGTGTTGCACTGCTGCCTTGGTGAAAACCACTCTTAAGATTATCTACAAGCGTGTTTTGATATTGCAGCATGGGCGCATCTCTTTTCTAGGTGGGAAGCATCTAGCTAAATTTTCTATTGTACCATGGATGTAACAGAGTGGTAACCCAGTAGTCAGCACTATATCTAACCCTAAGAGTGCAGACATCATGTTGAAGATAGTGTTACAAGAAGTTGCTCATGTGTCGAGCACTTCCATGATGTTCAAGTTCATGGTGTATAAGTGGTGGAGTAAGGCCGGCGTCACACTGCCAAGTTTGATGTGAGTTAGTCGCACGACTTTCAACACCCGGCACGGCCGCCCGCTCTCGGACCCGAGTGCGCGGCGGCATAGAAATACGTGTAGCCGCACACTCGGGTCCGAGAGCGGGCGGCCCTGCCGGGTGTTGATGCGAGAAAGTCGTGCGACTAACTCGCATCAAACTCGGCAGTGTGACGCCGGCCTAACACTCAAGGTTGCGTCCTGCATCTCCTCCCACCAACCACAGACAACAGTGAGGGGATCATTATCCTCTTAATCTCCTGACTAAATAAATAAATAAAATTAAATTAGGAGCACCAGATAGAATGCTTATATAGAAAAATATATATATTTCTTATGTATATACAGTATATATATATATATATATATATATACATACATGTGCATCAATATTATATTATACCACCGATGCTCTGTGAAAATAGTGAGAGCACGGAGGATAAAAAAAGTATGAACAGCCAAGGAAAACCAAGCAAGGAATAATTAATAATGCGCCTTTATTAAATAATAGGTGACAAAATATATATAGTCATAATTAAAAATAATGTGCGCGTATCAGGACGAAATTTTACAAATCAACCAGCAAACCCAATTATATACAGGTATCACATATATTCCTCAAGTGAAAAATAAGAAAAAAACAATCTGTGCAAAAAAGATATGATCAAACCAATTTTTTAAAAATATATACTGTGCTGTATATTACAAGCATCATTAAAGTGCCTGTGCCTTACAAATTATTTTGTTCATAATAAAGTTCATCAAGGAATAATAGATACTGATACACAAAATATTTCAAGGATTGCAATGCCCAAAATTAAAGTGCTGAGTGGGTAATGTACCGTTAATGGTCACCACATCCCTTTGCCGCGCAGTCTGACGCGCGTTTTGGAAAACAGGTGAAGGCCCTAGAGGAGGTGAAGGAGCCAAAAGCAGTGGAGGAACTGTTAGATGCAGAGGTTAGTCCCACAAGCCTTGGGGATTCAAAGACTTGCGGAGAAGCCCCTTAACTGCCTGCCCCCACAGCCACCAGAGCCAACTAGTGCCAAGTCCTTGAGATGTAATGCTCCTGCCCATATTTGCTCATCCAGGTGTCAGTGGTAAAATGCACCCTGGCAGACATAGATTTTTTAAGGGAAAGGGTGATGTTTTCTACAACATGCTTTTGCTGCGCAGACACCTCTTTCTGAAACCGGCTGTATCATCCAGGCAGAAAGACAACATCTCCATGGCCAAAACATTGGAGATAATGAAGTTCAAGCTCTTGTCTTTGGCATGTGTAGGAGGAAACATTCTTTGACATGACCACAACTGAGGGACTGAGGGCTGGCTGCTGTGCTGAGAGAGCTTAGAGTATGGAGAGCAGGACAAACTGCTGAACTGTGAATGAGTTGCAGGCAGAGATTTTATAGTGGATTGAGAAAGATGTGTTGCACTAGGTGACACAAAAGCAGCAGTCATGTCCACTTCCATAACATTCGACAGGCTCTCACTCACTTCAACTGTAGCGGGTAAACAAGTGAAATTTCTGTGGCTGGAGACCAGTGTGAACAAACTTGGCACGGTGTTGGAGGAGGAAGAAGCAGCAGATGGGGTTGATGGGATGGCCAGTGATTGGCAAGGCCCGCTAGTCCACATTTTAGCATAGTGAGATTCCCAGACTAAGGCATGTTGATTGTGCATGTGTCGGTTCATGCATATAGTCATCCTTTGCAGTCTAAATAAAGGCCCAGTCTAAGCAACCTTTGGCGCACCTGCGTATTGCACACTTTCCATTAGCTGGCATCAGCCATAGTTGGGACTGAGGATGCAGGGCTTGCTGTGTTTGCATCACTTTGTGTCTGTGTAGGAAGCCGCAACATAACCTCCTTGTCTTTCTCCTCCTCCACTTCCTCTGCAGAGCTACTGCAGCTGCATACCTCTGGGTTCACAATAAGTGGGATCTACAACCTCTCATCATCCTCTCTGTTCTCTCTCCTTACCTTCTTCCTCTTCCTGCCCTGACACCACAGTACAGTTCACATGCACCTCTGGTATCTGAGTTTCATCAGTATCACCTCCAACTCCAGTGTTTAACCTCTAGTTGCGAGGGTTTGAATTCTGCTCGGACCCTACTTTGTTCGGCCACGGATCCAAAATGAAAAAAATTTGGGAATCTGTTAAAATTCTTTACACCTCTGGATTCTGTGATTCTTCGGAGCAGACCTCTGATGCCAATGGAATAGAATGTGTGAACAGCGCTGCAGAATGGCCCATCTGTAATTTCCCACATTCAGTTCGGTGTTTCGAATTTTGTGACACGGGGGGAACCAAAGGTAATTGCGGTGTCACCTCTGAGGATTGTACTGTGTGTGATGTCAAGATGGAGAAAGAAGAGGAGAAGCCACTTGATGCAGCTCTTGCAAACCACTGGAGCACATGCTCTTTTTGAGCCTCAACTACAAAACATACCACGGTGCATCTGCCAAAGAAAGGAAGTCGAGTAGCCCATCCAGTAACAGATGTTGTCAGCAATTTTTGGATTGAACAAGATGGTGTTTGTTCACTTGAGCTTTCATTAAAATTAATATCTAACCCATGTACACATTGAGCACCAACCCTATTCCTTCTTCCACCATGACATCGTTCTTGCCCATTCATGTTGTATGTAACTTTTTCTTTTTATATCCTGCTGTTTCACAACCTTAGACCCACGTCTGTCAGTCACCTGTCATGAAATGAACAATCTCTATTTATTTTCTTAGATAGTGTGCCTGAACAACACTGTTACACCTAAAACATTTTAAGTGGAAATCTGGACTTCTGATTTGTCTGTATTACACAGTTTTATCACAAATGATTTGGATTAGCTAATTGGGCCTCCTGACTGCACCCCAATATAAGGACTAAAGTTTTTTAAGTGGAAAACTGGTCTTCAGATTTTTCACTGAAGCACAGTTTTATCACAAACTATTTGGATTAGTAAATGGAGCCTTCCGAGACTGCCACACAGTTCTTGCATAATCTAGTTGGATGTTGGAAGATCGATTTCACACAGGACAAGATATTATTTAGCTAACTGACAAGCTCACTTGCAGCACTATCATGAGCGGCTTTCTGCACTGTGACACAGAGAAAATGGCACCAGCAAATCAAGATGTCCACTTTCCACTTTTTATATGGTCAAGAATATGTGACTTTGGCAGTCCATCACAGAAGACCTTGTGTCATGACGTTGTGCATGGTTTCTGCACACTGGCTGCCAGAATCAACACACATAAAGTTAATGTTAGGGTCTGCGGAACGCACCTAATAGATATCGTAGAGAGGTGCGTTCGCAGCCCGGGGTCCACCGTGCAGGCGAAACCCGCTGCTAGTAAGGTGGCGAAAGTAGCGAACTCTGTTATCCCGCAGAGTCGCTAAAATAAACGCGTAGCGCGCTGTGTCAGTTAGTGCGAACTCTGCTAATCCCCAGAGCCACTAACGGGAATGCCACAGCGCTATATGGCGATAAGTGCGAACTCACTTAGCTAGGGCGCTGAACCAGCGTTATAAAGCGAACCCTGTTGTGTCACAGAGCCGCTGAGAAAAAGACTGTGTCCTGTTAGACTCACAGGGAACACAGATGACTGCTAAATGGATTGCAGTCTGAGGTCATGCAGTCAGAACAAAAGCAACAATCTCCTCACTGGAGTAGCCAGTATTCTAATGGCGTTTTCAGCCGAGCCCTGAACACGTGCATACAATCTCCTCACCAGAGGTGCTGGTGTTCTAGGGGCTTATTTCAGCCAGCCCTAACCACATGCATACATGACCTCACTGGCGCAAGCACGTAACAGATTTGATACTAGCGCATGGCGGCCCAGCCATGCCACCCTTTTATAGTAACAGCTACAGGACCTGCCAGAAAAAGGACCAATGAGAAACTTTTCCAAAACACATGTAGTTTCAGGACCTTCCTGGCGGACCAATAGGAGCTGCTGCAGTACCTGAACATGTGACCCCTGATCTCCAATGAGAGATCTTACCCTGGGCATGCTCAGAAGGGGAAATGCAGGACTTCGTCATAAAGACGTCTGCTCCAGCACTGGCTATAATAGAAGATCCAGGAGGGGCAACAGCAAGCAGGCTCCACTGCGGCCGGAGATGGATGGGGGACCGCAGCGGGAATGGCTCGAGATTCCCGTTGTGCAGCATTGGGAACTCAAACCCTAACATGGCCCCCTTCTCTGGGACTCGCTGCGCTCAAAGGCAGCGATGAGCTGCAGAACGTGAACATGCTCGGCAGGCTCCCAAGACCTATCCTCAGGCCCATAGCCCCTCCAGTACACCAAAAAAAACTTTTTGCCCCGTACCACCTTACACCCTACAATGGCGTTCACCTCATGGTCGTCCGTAGATGATGTCCCTGCAGATGACTTGGAAAACCGGGACATGAGCACGGGTTTCAGGAGGGATACGTGAAAGGTGTCGGAGATACACAGGCGTGGTGGAAGAGCCAAACGGTATACCACAGGGTTAACCTGCTTGAGGACTTTGAAAGGACCCAGGTAGCGGGATGCCAACTTAGTGCACTCAACTCGCAGCCTAATGTTACGGGCGGAGAGCCACACCAAGTCCCCTGGAGCAAATATTGGAGCGGGGCGCCGATGTGCGTCGGCAGAGGACCTCATCCTCTCCTTGGACACCTGAATGGCATCCTGGGTATGGTCCCAAATGTCCCGTGCCTCCAGAGCCCTGTCTGCCACCCTGGAGTCGGCGGAAGACACGGGCATGGGCACCGGAACACGCGGATGCTGACCGTAGTTTAGGAAGAATGGCGTCTGTCCAGTGGAGTCAGCCACAGCATTGTTTAGTGCAAACTCAGCCCACGGTAGCAAGGATGCCCAGTCATCCTGCATGGCTGAGACAAAATGTCGTAGATAGGTGACCAAGGTCTGGTTGGCCCTATCTATCAACCCATTCGTCTCGGGATGATATGCTGAAGAGAGATTTAGCTCAATACTGAGTAGACGACAAAGCTCTCTCCAGAACCGAGACGCAAACTGGGGACCTCGGTCACTGACAATTTTGTCCGGCATGCCGTGTAGACGGAAGATGTGCCTAACGAACAACGCTGCCAGAGCCCGTGCAGAAGTTAACCGTGGTAGCAGCACCAGGTGTACCATTTTGGAAAAATGGTCGGTGATTACCCAAATGATGGTGCAACCCCGAGATTTGGGTAAGCCCACCACAAAGTCCATCCCAACCATTCCCAGAGTCTGTCTGCCACCGGCAAAGGGTAAAGTAACCCAGCTGGCCGTTGTCGGGGAGACTTATTCTTGGCACAGGAGACACACGCCCGAACATAGCCCCCAACGTCACCGACCATATGCGGCCACCAGTATGTCCTCGCCAGCAACTCAGATGTCCTCTTTGCCCCAAAGTGTCCACCAACCCTGGAAGAATGTGCCCAAGAGAGTACCTCCGGTCGCAAATTGGTAGGCACAAAAGTCTTGCCCGGGGCACAGACTCTAGCGAAACCGGGGCCACTGTTCTCAGGCTCTCTGTGGGGACAATAAGCCGAGGCTCCTCCTCCTCTTCAGAGGACACCACAGAGCGAGAGAGAGCGTCGGCACGAACGTTCTTCTCTCCCGAGAGAAAATGGAGTGTGAAATGAAACCGGGAGAAGAACAAGGACCATCTGGCCTGGCGAGAATTAAGCCGCTGGGCTGTCTGAAGATATACCAAATTCTTGTGGTCGGTGAAGACTTGGAAGGGAAAGCGAGCCCCCTCCAACAAATGTCTCCACTCAGAGAAAGCCAACTTCATTGCTAGCAACTCCCTGTCCCCGATGGAATAATTCCTCTCTGCTGGTGTGAAGGTCTTGAAGAAGAAGAAGCAAGGATGCTTCCGACCTTGAGCATCCTTTTGAAAGAGGACTGCTACAGCACCAATGGATGAGGTATCCACTTCCAATATAAATGGCTTATCAACATCAGGGCGGTGTAGGATGGGAGCGCTAGCAAAATGAGACTTAATTGAGGTGAAAGCCTTGGAGACTTCTTCGGACCACAATTTGGGATTTGCTCCCTTCTTGTTGAGGGCTACCAAGGGAGCTACCAAAGTTAAGAAATGGGGAATGAACTGGCGATGATAATTAATAAATCCCATAAAGTGCTGCACCGCTTTAAGGAAATGGGGTTCTTGCCAGTCCATCACAGCCTGTAATTTGGCAGGATCCATAGCCAATCCCTGGGCGGAGATGATATAGCCCAGGAATAGTAAAGACTAGTGTTGAGCGATACTGCTCGATATCTAAAAATATCGTATCGGAATGGTATCGCCGATATCACTAAATATCGTCGATATACGATTCCGATACCGGAAGTCCCATGTAAGTCTATGGGAACAAAATATCGCAACAAAAAAAACCCTTTCTTTCGTTGTAAACACAAAATATACACACATAGAATACATATTATATATATATATATATATATATATATAACATGTCATTGTGACATATATATATACATACATTTATAGTTTATACACTTCTACATAGTAAAATAGACTCTGATTCAATTGCCGGGTAAAGCCGTGACATACCCCATAGAAGTCGACGACTCGGTGCCGAGTACCCCCAAAACCTCTGGCTCTGTGCGACTCAACTTGGGCGTCACAAACAGGATTCTGTAGCTCGCTACAAGCGAGTCCTGTGTGCCTGAATTGAACTGGTTTTGTGCTTGAGAATTGCTAAAATCATCAGAGAATGTATTTGCCATTTTTCCGCCATATCTGCGTCACGACGAGGCACTGGTGAAGAAGAAGGGCGTGCTCTTCGTGGGTGTACACTCACTCAGTGGCGCAAAAACGATGGCTGACCACTCTAAGTGGTACTGCAATGTAAGATCGTGCCCCACAGCTCTTCAGTTCCGCCTCCTCATCCTCCTCAGTGTGCGGAAACTAACACGAAGGTCCCGCCTCACTACAAAAGAGGGGCCCTCTCCAGATGCTAATGACACATGTGACTTGGCAGAGATGGCTAATGGACACGAGCAGAAGTGTGAAGGGATGGAGCAGTCAGAGCTCTCCCCCCACGGAAGCGACCCGATCGCCACGGAACCACCGTTGGGCACCCGGCCTGGAAACCCTCCTACGCTGCAAGAAGCGGAGGATACCCTAAGAGGCCTGGCCCGGCACCGGGAGGAGGTCGCCAGGATGGAAGCCAGCTGGCGTGCCCTAAAACTAAACTTGTAGCGGCGCCAATCCCTCTTACCTGAAGTGTCTGTACCGGAAGGTGAGGCACCCGTTCTAGTAGAGGAGTCCGTGGGGCATCCCAGCCCTTGCAATGTGATCCGGTTGACGTTATCGCAGTGGAGGCACCCGTTCCTGCAAAAAACTCTGCACCGGCAGCACCCCAGATCCCGCTGTCTGCCCCCGTCGCTGAGACAGAAGAAGCGACACCCGTCCTCATGGAGGAGGCCGCGCAGGCACCAGAGGTCTACCTGTCTGTACCGGAGCCCCGACTGTCATCCGCAGGTGAGCGCCGCCAGGACTGGGGGGCGCCAGGAGAGCTGCCGCAAACCGGACATCGTAAGCTGCAGTTTGATGGTGGAGACATGGAGATGCTGGTGGAGGAGAATTACAACCGGCGTCAGGAGGAAGAGTGGAGACGTTGGGAGCGGGAAGCAGAGCGACAAAGGGAGCAGCGCGAATCCCAGAAGCTTCGCCAACGTCAGCTGGAGAAGGACCGGGCAGATAAGGACCGGATGAGAAAAGATAAAGGAACCCTGTGGGAGCCGCGGCGTAAGGGTGCAGTACGGAGCTTTAAATTGAAAGGTGGTTGGGGCTTCATCCAGGAGCCTGGACTTTATTTAGAAGTGTTTGTGACCCGGCGGGACGTGGAGACTCACCTCCCAGAAGGACACCGGGGAGGGACCTGTTGCCAGGAGACTTGGTGACTTACACCCGACACTGGGGTTACAATGGATGGTACGCCCTAAATGTTACCAGGTGCGACCCCTACTCCCAGAGTGTCAGGAACCTGTGAGACCCTCGGAGCCTTCAGTCTCCCACATCCAGGCCTCTGCACAAGTGCCCACCCCACGCTGTAAATCTCCCCAGCCTCCCTCAGTGGTCTCCTCAGCAGCCCCAGCTATGGACATGATAACTATAGCTGGCCCGTACCCGGCGCCTGTTAGGCCCCCTGGGGTTCGTTCAGTCCGGGACATAGGGCTCCAAACCCTGAGGGAGATGAAAGAGGTGGCCACACAGACACAGATAGCGGGTCACGACTTGACTGTACAGGCCACACGACGTCATCAGGTCCTGGTGGTCCTTGGTGTCTCGGATGTTTGGCAAGCATCAGAAGAGTACCAGGTGGTACCTGGAACACCCCTGCCAAAGAATTATAAATAACCCGGACAGGGTCCCTGTATGTAAATAGTTAAATTGTTGATGTACCCGGACGGGTGAATGTTCATAAAAAATTTTTTTAATTTAATAAAAAACACAACACAGTTTTCATTACTTTTATTAAGTCTCATCCTGCGACGCCATCGATCTCCTGTAAAAAAATGAAAAAAAAAACAGCAGTATACCACCTGTCCGACGCAGTCCATAGTAACGAGTGTCCCACGACGATCCAGCTCTGCTACATCAGAATGACAGGCAGAGCCTGTCATCCCGGCGCAGCACAGCTGATTACCTGCTTCCCCGGCAGTGACGTCATCGGACTGCTTTACGGCCGGGATTACCCTGCAGTCACTGCAGTTATCGCGAAAAACTGCATGTGACCGCCAGGGAGAAGATAATGGCGGCCATCAAGCAGTCCAGGACGTGACCGCCGGAGATCTTCTGCCAGGTAAGTGCCGCTGACTCCTGACAGACCCGACCGACGGACACTCACAGTGACAGTGACAAATCCGATTGCGGTATCCGATATGACGAAAATATCGGTACTCGGAATCGAAAGCCCGATACAGCTAATATCGGCCGATACCCGATATTTGCAGTATCGTATCGCTCAACACTAGTAAAGACTCCTGCTCAAACATGCATTTCTCCAACTTTGCATAAAGGGAATTTGCCCGCAAGAGGTCGAAAACTCGACTCTGCAGACATCTTTCCGGTGGGAGTCAATATCTGGAGAGAAGATGAGAATATCATCCAGATAGACCACGACCGAGGTGGAAAGCATATCCCGGAAGATGTCATTAACAAAGTCTTGGAAAACGGCTGGGGCATTACAGAGCCCGAAGGGCATCACCAGATATTCATAGTGCCCATCCCTGGTATTAAAAGCCGTCTTCCACTTGTCCCCCTCGCTGATGCGAATCAGGTTGTAAGCACCCCGCAGGTCTAATTTGGTAAATACCCTTGCTCCCGGAGCCTATCAAAGAGCTCAGAAATTAAATTCAGCGGGTATTTATTCTTAACCCCTTACTGCCATCGGACGTACTATCCCGTCCATGGTACCTGGGCCCGTATGACCATGGACGGGATAGTACGTCTCGTGCGATCGGACGCGCTCCCGGGGGGAGCGCAGCCGATCGCGGCCGGGTGTCAGCTGATTATCACAGCTGACACCCATGACTGTGTGTCAGGAGCGGTCACGGACCGCTCCCGGCACATTAACCCCTTGCACACCGCGATCAAATATGATCTCGGTGTACTGGGGGCACAGGGGAGGATCGCGCAGGGTGGGGGCTCCCTGCGCCCCCCTGAGACCCTCAGAGCAGCGCGATGTGATCGCGCTGTTCTGAGGGCTTCCTCCCTCCCAGGACCCAGATCCAAGATGGCGCCGGGGTCCTGGAGGGAGGCGGCTTCCTCAGTGCCTGCTGAGAGCAGGCACTGAGAAGCCTGCAGCTATGCCTGAGCGATCGCTGGTGTGACAGAGTGCTGTGCACACTGTCACACCAGCGATCTGACAAAATACAGTGATGTCCCACCCTGGGACAAAGTAAAAAAGTTAAAAAAATAAAAATAAACATGTTTTAAAAAAAAATCCAAAATAAATTTAAAAAAAAAAAAATATTCCCCAATAAATTCACTTCTTCCTGTAAATAAAAAAAACAAAGCAATAAAAGTACACATATTTGGTATCGCCGCATCCATAACGACCCCCCCTATAAAATTGTCCCACTAGTTAACCCCTTTAGTGAACCCATTAAAAAAAAAAACGAAGCAAAAAATCAATGCTTTATCATCATACCGCCGAACAAAAAGTGGAATAACACGCGATAAAAAGACCGATATAAAAAATCATGGTACCGCTGAAAACTTCATCTTGTCCCGCAAAAAACGAGCCGTCAAACAGCATCATCAGCGAAAAAATAAAAAAGTTATAGCTCGCAGAATAAAGCGATGCAAAAATAATTATTTTTTATATAAAATTGTTTTTATTCTATAAAAGCGCCAAAACATAAAAAAATGATATAAATGAGGTATCGCCATAATCGTACTGACCCGAAGAATAAAACTGCTTTATCAATTTTACCACACGCGGAACGGTATAAACGCCTCCCCCAAAAGAAATTCATGAATTGCTGATTTTTGTTCATTCTAACCTCCCAAAAATCGAAATAAAAGCGATCAAAAAATGTCACGTGCTCAAAAATGGTACCAATAAAAACGTCAACTCGTCCCGCAAAAAATAAGACCTCACATGACTCTGTGGGCCAAAATATGCAAAAATTATAGCTCTCAAAATGTGGTGATGCAAAAACTATTTTTGCAATAAAATGGTCTTTTAGCGTGACAGCTGCCAATCATAAAAACCCGCTATAAATAGTAAATCAAACCCCCCTTTATCACCCCCTTAGTAAGGGAAAAATAATAAAATTTTAAAAAAAGTATTTATTTCCATTTTCCCATTAGGGTTAGGGTTAGGGTTGCGGCTAAAGTTAGGGTTAGGGTTGGCGCTAAAGTTAGGATTAGGGTTAGGGTTGGGATTAGGGGTGTGTTAGGGTTAGGTTTGTGGTTAGGGTTGGGACTAGGGTTAGGGGTGTGTTGGGGTTAGGGTTGGAGTTAGAATTGGGGGGTTTCCGCTGTTTAGGCACATCAGGGGCTCTTCAAATGTGACATGGCGTCTGATCTCAATTCCAGCCAATTCTGCGTTGAAAAAGTCAAACGGTGCTCCTTCACTTCTCAGCTCTGCCATGCGTCCAAACAGTAGTTTATCCCCACATATGGGGTATCAGCGTACTCTGGACCCCAAGAGTTATTGTGCAATTTGTCCTATTTCTTCTGTTACCCTTGGGAAAATAAAAAACTGGGGGCGAAAATATAATTTTTGTACAAAAAAATTATTTTTTTGTTTTTACGGCTGTACATTATAAACTTCTGTGAAGCACTTGGGGCTTCATAGCGCTCACCACACATCTAGATAAGTTCCTTGTGGGGTCTATTTTCCAAAATGGGGTCACTTGTGGGGGTTTCCACTGTTTAGGCGCATCAGGGGCTCTCCAAATGCGACATGACGTCCCCAGACCATTCCATCAAAGTCTGCAATCCAAAACGTCACTACTTCCCTTCCGAGCCCTGACGTGCGCCCATACAGTAGTTTTCTCCCACATATTGGGTATCAGCGTACTCAGGACAAATTGGACAACAACTTTTGGGGTCCAATTTCTCCTGTTACCCTTGTGAAAATAAAATATTGGGGGCGAAAAAATCATTTTTGTAAAAAAAAAAAGATTTTTTATTTTTACGGCTGTACGTTATAAACGTCTGTGAAGCACTTCAGGGTTCAAAGTGCTCACCACACATCTAGATAAGTTCCTTGTGGGGTCTATTTGCCAAAATAGGGTCACTTGTGGGGGGTTTCCACTGTATAGGTGCATCAGGGGCTCTCCAAATGTGACATGACGCCCCCAGACCATTCCATCAAAGTCTGCAATCCAAAACGTCACTACTTCCCTTCCGAGCCCTGACGTGCGCCCATACAGTAGTTTTCTCCCACATATTGGGTATCAGCGTACTCAGGACAAATTGGACAACAACTTTTGGGTTCCAATTTCTTCTGTTACCCTTGTGAACATAAAATATTGCGGGCGAAAAATCATTTTTGTAAAAAAAAAAAGGATTTTTTATTTTACGGCTGTACGTTATAAACTTTAGTGAAACACCTGGGGGTTAAAAGTTCTCACCACACATCTAGATAAGTTCCTTGAGGGTCTAGTTTCCAAAATGGTGTCATTTATGGGGTTTCCACTGTTTAGGCAGATCAGGAGCTCTCCAAACACGACATGGCGTCCAGCCAATTCTGCGTTGAAAAAGTCAGACGGCGCTCCTTCCCTTCCAAACTCTGCCATGCACCCAAACAGTAGTTTACCCCCACATATGGGGTATCAGCGCACTAAGGACAAATTGCACAATAACTTTTGGAGTCTTGTTACCCTTGGAAAAATAAAAATTGCGGTGAAAAGATCATTTTTGTGGAAAAAATATGATTTTTAAATTTTACGGCTCTACATTATAAACTTGTGTGAAGCACTTGGGGGTTCAAATTGCTCACCAAAGATCTAGAAAAGTTCCTTAGGGGGTCTAGATTCCCAAATGGGGTCATTTGTGGGGGGTTTCCACTGTTTAGGCACATCAGGGGCTCTCCAAATGCAACATGGCATCCAATCTCAATTCCAGCCAATTTTGGTTGGAAAAAGTCAAATGGTGCTCCTTCCATTCCGAGCTCTGCCGTGAGCCCAAACAGTGGTTCCCCCCCACATATGGGGTATCAGCTTACTCAGGACAAATTGGACAACAACTTATGTGGTCCAATTTCTCCTGTTACCCTTGGAAAAATAAAAAATTAGTGACTAAAAGATAATTTTTGTGGGAAAAAAATAGGATTTTTTATTTTCATGCCCGGGCATTATAAACTTGTGTGAAGCACTTGGGGGTTCAAAGTGCTCACCAAAGATCTAGATAAGTTCCTTAGGGGGTCTAGTTTCCAAAATGGGTCACTTGTGGGGGGTTTCCACTATTTAGGCTCATCTGGGGCACTGCAAACGGAACATGACCCCCATCAACGTCTGCATTCCAAAACGTTACTACTTCCTTTCCAAGCCCTGCCGTGCATCCAAACAGTTTTCCCCCCCCCCACATATGGGGTATCAGCGTACTCAGGACAAATTGGACAACAACTTTTGGGGTCCAATTTCCTTGGGAAAATTCAAAAATTTGGGACTAAAAAATCATTTTTGTGGAAAATTGTTTTTTTTTTTTTTTCACACCCAGGCATTATAAGCTTTTGTGAAACACTTGGGGTTTAAAGTGCTCACAACAGATCTAGATAAGTACCTTAGGGGGTCTAGTTTCCAAAATGGTGTCACTTGTGGGGGTTTCCACTGTTTAGGCGCATCAGGGGCTCTCCAAACACGACATGGCGTCCAATCTCAATTCCAGCCAATTTTAGTTTGAAAAAGTCAAACGGCGCTCCTTCCCTTACGAGCTCTGCCGTGTGCCTAAACAGTGGTTTTCCCCCACATATTGGGTATTGGCGTACTCAGGAGAAATTGCATAACAACCTTATCTGTCCATTTTCTCCTTTTACCCTTGCGAAAATAAAAAAAAGTTTGTAAAAGATCATTTTTGTGGCTAAAAAGTTAAATATTCATTTTTTCCTTCCACGTTGCTTTAGTTCCTGTGAAGCACCTGAAGGGATAATAATCTTCTTGAATCTGGTTTTGAGTACCTTGAGGGGTGCAGTTTTTAGAATGGTGTCACTTTTGGGTATTTTCTGCCATATAGACCCCTCAAAGTGACTTCAAATGAGAGGTGGTCCCTTAAAAAAATGGCTTTGTAAATTTTGTTGTAAAAATGAGAAATCGCTGGTCAAATTTTAACCCTTATAACTTCCTAACAAAAAAAAATTTTGGTTCCAAAATTGTGCTGCTGTAAAGTAGACATGTGGGAAATGTTATTTCTTAACTATTTTATGTGACATATTTCTCTGTTTTAAGGGAATAAAAATTCAAAGTTTGAAAATTGCAAAATTTTAAAAATTTTCGCCATATTTGCGTTTTTTTCAAAAATAAACGCAAGTTATATCGAAGAAATTTTACTTCTAACGTGAAGTACAATATGTCACGAGAAAACAATCTCAGAATCGCGAAGATCCGTTGAAGCGTTCCAGAGTAATAACCTCATAAAGAGACAGTGGTCAGAATTGTAAGAATTGGCCCGGTTATTAACGTGCAAACCACCCTTGGGGGTGAAGGGGTTAACGGTAATTGCGTTAAGACCCCTGTAATCTATGCAGGGACGTAATTCTCCGTTCTTCTTTTGCACAAAGAAGAACTCTGCCCCAGCAGGTGACACTGACTTCCTAATGAACCCTCTTGCCAGATTTTCCTGAATGCATTGGGACATAGCTTCCGTCCCTGGGAGAGAGAGAGGATAGACCCTTCCCCGGGGAGGTTCTGCTCCAGGCAAGAGGTCAATAGGACAGTCATAGGGGCGGTGAGGCGGAAGCGTCTTCGCAGCCTTTTTGGAGAACACATCTATATAGGACCAATAACACTTGGGCAGGGAAGTGAGATCTGCGGGTATCCCTGTAGTAGCAACCTGAACACACTCCCTCACACGTCTACCTCTACAAGACTCACTCCAACCCCATATCTTTCCAGAGAACCACTCAATATGTGGGGAGTGAAGATGAAGCCAGGGTACTCCCAGGAGAGCCTTATCTATACCCTCAGGAAGGACAAGGAAAGAAATAATCTCCTGATGGGAAGGAGACATAGCTAATGTGAGAGGGATTGTCTGATGTGTGATCTGTGAGGGCAGTATGGAGCCATTCACCATTCGAACAATCACCAGTTTGGCGAGCATCACCTGAGGTATTGTGTGGCGGAGAGCAAAAGCAGAGGACATAAAGTTCCCCTCTGCTCCAGAATCCACACAAAGCTCAACTGTTAGAGTGGATGGACCAAAAGAGATTGTCCCTTTAAAGGACAGCTTGGAGGCAAATGCTGCTGACTCCAGTGAAACTCCTCCCATGGTCACTAGACGCAATCGTGTTCCCGATCGCTGGGGACATCTATTGGCATAATGTCCTAACTGCTGACAATTGTTACAAACCACGGGCCGAGACTTAGGTCCCGTTCGAACAACCTCCATGACCTCCGGGGAGTCGGGCGCTTGAATGGGAGGTTCTAGAGGTTTGGCAAAGGTGGGAGCTAGCCGAAACCTCCGTCTACACTGGGCCCGATCCAACCTCCGCTCGTGAAAGCGAATTTCGATGCGGTAGATATGGAGATAAGCTTCTCCAGTGAGGTAGGAATCTCCCTGGTGGTCAAGGCATCCTTTACATGGTAAGCCAGACCTCTCCATTATACCGGTATAAGGACCTTATCCGGCCACTCTAACTCGGAGGCCAGAGTTCGAAATTGGACTGAAAACTGACTGACCAAGCTCGAACCCTGTGACATTGCCAGCAGTTAGAGCGCTGAATCGTGGGTGACCTGAGGGCCTAAAAAGACCTTTTTAAGAGCCTCGAGAAACCGAGGAGCACTCCGCACTACGCGATCATCACGCTCCCACAGCGCCATTGCCAATTCCAAAGCTCTGCCCGACAGAAGTGACACTATGAAACCCACTTGTGACCGCTATGTGGGAAAACGTGTGGCCAGAAGCTCAAGTTGTATAGAGCACTGACTCATGAATCCCCGACAATGGTTGCCGTTGCCAGAAAACTTGTCTGGAAGCGGAAGTTGGGACAAGGTCGGAGCAGAGGTGTTGGAGGACAAACTAGCTGCCGCTGTGCTAGCAGCCTGAACAGCGACTGCGGTCACATCCACAGCTGAGGTTGTGCTCTCGAGAGCCGCCAACATACCCTCCAGCTGCTGAATGAACTGCTGTAGGCGCTGGTCGTCCGCCATTTTACTAGCCAGACCCTGGCGCTAGTATTATGTTAGGGTCTGCGAAACGCACCTAATAGATATCGTAGAGAGGTGCGTTCGCAGCCCGGGGTCCACCGTTCAGGCGAAGCCCGCTGCTAGTAAGATGGCGAAAGTAGCGAAATCTGTTATCCCACAAGTCGCTAAAATAAACGCCGTAGCGCGCTGTGGCAGTTAGTGCGAACTCTGTTAATCCCCAGAGCCGCTAACGGGAATGCCACAGAGCTATATGGCGATAAGTGCGAACTCACTTAGCTTCAGTGAGCCGCAAAGTAAAATGCTAGGGCGCTGAACCAGCGTTATAAAGCGAACCCTGTTGCGTCACAGAGCCGCTGAGAAAATCACTGTGTCCTGTTAGACTCACAGGGAACACAGATGACTGCTAAGCGCATTGCAGTCTGAGGTCATGCAGTCAGAACAAAAGCAACAATCTCATCACCGGAGTAGCCGGTATTCTAATGGCGTTTTCAGCCGAGCCCTGAACACGTGCATACAATCTCCTCACCGGAGGTGCCGGTATTCTAGGGGCTTATTTCAGCCAGGCCTAACCACATGCATACATGACCTCACTGGCGCAAGCACGTAACAGATTTGATACTAGCGCATGGCGGCCCAGCCATGCCACCCTTTTATAGTACCAGCTACAGGACCTGCCAGAAAAGGACCAATGAGAAACTTTTCCAAAACACATGTAGTTTCAGGACCTTCCTGGTGGACCAATAGGAGCTGCTGCAGTACCTGAACATGTGACCCCTGATCTCCAATGAGAGATCTTACCCTGGGCATGCTCAGAAGGGGAAACGCAGGACTTCGTCCTAAAGACGTCTGCTCCAGCACTGGCTATAATAGAAGATCCAGGAGGGGCAGCAGCAAGTCTCTGCACAGTATTGGAATGGGCAAGACGCTGGGGCCGACATCTCTGCTAAGCAGGCTCCACTTTGGCTGGAGACGGATGGGGGACCGCAGCGGGAATGGCTCGAGATTCTCCTTGTGCAGCATTGGGAACTCGAACCCTAACAGTTAAGGGGAAAAAAAGAGCATGCCGCTCTTTTAACCTCTCCATAACATCTGCTCCCCTCATCAAACACGTCCCCCCTGTAGCACCACTATCCTAGCCAAAGTAATAAATACATAAGTGGAAATGCAATGATTTACCGAAATGTGACCGAATTTTTCCTACTTTGAGTAAAAATGCTCAGGAAACCGAACACAAATTCGAATGTGCTACATTTGTGCCGAATTTGAGATTGGCTAACACTTTCCAAACAAGTTCGCTTATCTCTATTCCTGACATGCATTTTGTAGTTGCTTCATCAAGGGGCTGATAACACTAAAGGGTTCCAAATGTATTTACATTGTTGACAGCCAGGTAAATTCATTATCATTTCATACCTCATAGCTGTATTGCTTTATGTATGGGGGACCCAAATTATGTTACACCCGGTTCCAATTCTGGCCCCTCACCGGCTCCTGCTCCCGAGGCTGCCTCTGTAACTCTGAGAAGTCCCTGTCAGGATCTTCATTCTCTGTCTGTCCCTCGGCGTCCTGCTGCTGCTGCTCTCTCCTCTACTTCCTGGCATGCTGCCAGCAGGCCTCCAGGGAGAATGCTTAAGACAGGAGTGCGTGTCCCTCTGGTCTCTTAAAGGGACAGCACGCATTTTTTGACAGTATCAATTAACCTATGGCAGCACACTGATTACTATTTCTGGCCACTCCGCCATAGGAGGAGTGTCGGAGCAACGAATATCTACTATTGCTAAACCCGGTTCTGTTCTTGCTCTGTCTGCGCTGTTATAGCATTCCGTTTGGCACTCTGCTTATACTGTTTGTCTCCGCAGAATATCAGTGACCTGTTGTTCGGCTATCCTAGACGACCTCTGTACCTATACACTCAGTGCCATCCCATTCCATCACTCGCTGTCCAAACCTGTGGACAAAGCTAAAGTTGCTGGAGCCAGCTTCCTACCATCTACCCGGAACCTGACGATCTTCGCCAGAGCCAGCTTCACTTCATATATCCGTTGTCTGCCGGTCTGCTCCACAATATCTGTATTACCTATTTACCCGTTTGTCCCGCTGGGACAGCTGCCACATGTCCGGGGTCTAACTGGAGGTAGCACCTGTGTCCCCCAGGTATTCCTTTCTGGTTCTGTTCGAGGGACCTTACTACGGACACCTGGGGCTCACTAGTTACACCCCCTTCGGAGCCCCCCAGACTGAGGTCTCGAGGTTCCACTCAAAAAATAAAATACAAATGTGAACTTCATCACCTGTCACTCCGCTTCCATTCGTTGCAAATTACATGTAGGGCCTTCTCCATCTACACCTTCGGCCTGGGCAGCTCATAGAACCCCATGGTTTGCAGTATCATCTCTACGCCGATGACATGCAGATCTACCTATCTGGACCTGACCTCACCTCCTTACTGACCAAAATCCCACAATGTCTGTCTGCTATTTCCGCTTTTTTCTCTGCTCGCTTTCTAAAACTGAACATGGACAAAACAGAATTCATCATCTTTCCCCCATCTCACTCTACCCCCCAACAGACCTATCCATCAATGTCAATGGCTGCTCACTTTCCCAAGTCCCCCATGCTCGGTGCCTCGGGGTGATCCTCAACTCTGCCCTCTCTTTCAAGCCACATGTCCAAACCCTTGCCTCCTCCTGCCGTCTCAAACTCAAAAATATTTCCCGGATCCGTGCATTCCTTGACCATGAAAATACAAAAACACTAGTGCATGCCCTCATCATCTCCCGCCTCGACTACTGCAACCTCCTACTTTCTGGCCTCCCCTCTAGCACTCTGGCACCACTCCAATCCATCCTGCACTCTGCTGCCTGACTAAACCACCTGTCTCCACGTTATTCCCCAGCCTCTCCTCTCTGCCAAGCCCTTCATTGGCTTCCTATAGTCCAGAGGCTCCAGTTCAAAACCCTAACTATGACATACAAAGCCATCCACAACCTGTCTCCTCCATACATCTGTGACATGGTCTCCTGGTACATACCCACATGCAACCTTCGATCCTCTCAAGATCTCCTCCTCTACTCCCCTCTTATCTCTTCTTCTCACAACCGCATACAAGACTTCTCCCGTGCCTCCCCCATACTCTGGAACTCACTACCCCAACACATCAGACTCAAGCCTACCATGGAAACCTTCAAAAAGAACCTGAAGACCCACCTCTTCCGACAAGCCTACAACCTGCAGTGATCCTCAGTCTACTGAACCACCGTACGACCAGCTCTACACTCTCCTAGTGTATTCTCGCCCATCCTTGTAGACTGAGCCCTTGCGGCCAGGGTCCTCTCTCCTTCTGTACTGTGTGTGCCTTGTATTGCTCACATTTATTGTACTTGTCTACATTTGCCCATTTTCACATGTAAAGAGCCATGGAATAAATGGCGCTATAAAAAATGTATAATAATAATAATAATTTAACCAGAACATCCAGTTATAGAAGGTAAAATGCATGAATAATCTAAATTACATAGCAATCTTCTTTACTTGATCTTCCAGCTCATGGATTAACAACCCTCGTTGCCAGAACCTCCAGTTTGCTGTGATGTGTCAGGACCAGAACTCATGACTACCATATGGTGGAACTTAATAAAGAGTTGGATGAGAAATGTAAAGCTTATCAGTTAGACAAAAGCTTTCAATGTGATATCCAGGATGCATAACTAAATTAAGTATAGAAATAGAAATATAAAGATGAATGTAGACGAATGAGAAGCAGCTCAGTATAATTTTATGCATCCATGTGTACTGAGTCATTATCTTCTGTTAGTCACATCAAAAGATAGAATTTAAGAGGTGTTAAGAAGAAATTTGACTCCAAGAAATGACCATCTGGAAAACTTGGAGGACATCATTGGTTAGAAATTGCAGTGAAAGCTGACAGCAGTGGATCTTGATCATTTACATGCCCAACTGCTTTTTGTATGGTAGAAAATTCCTAGTATAACTATTAATAAACTCATTGCCAAAGCTTGTGTATATTTTTACACATGGATCTGGTATGGAATAAACTGAGATATTTTTTAAAAATTTGTTTCCTTTTTTTGGAAAAATATTTAGACTTGAGAGTCCTCAGTGGTTGATACGTTTTAATGGCTAACTGAAAAGATGGTAACAAATTGCAAGCTTTCGAGACTACTCAGGTCTCTTCATCAGGCTAAACTAATACAACATCTGAAGAATCACATATTTATACACAAGAGGACACAGGAATAATGCAATAGGTAAGACAAGTGACGTGAAACAGAACTGTCATTATGGCAGAGGGATGAACATAAATATTGGAACTGTTCATAGATAAGGAGTGAAAGTTTTATTACCCTCTGATTGGAGTCTGCTATTGTGTTTTGATGCCCCTAGAAGGTCAGAGAAGCAGATTCCTTAATTGATGTACATAGACATGAATCGTGTGATATATTCATTCCAGCACTAAGAGTGTCGAAGGTCATCATAAGTTTATATTCCCAAACCTTTCTATCTTTCTCAGATTTGAAGTTAGATTTTAATACAAGTAATTCCATATCCATCATGCTATGACCGGGCATACAAAAGTGTTTTGCCACAGGTAAATCCATTTTTTTTCTCTTATTGTGTGGCGATGAGAATTCATCCTTGTTCTCAGTTTTTGCCCGGTCTCCACCACATACAGACCCCCAGTTGGACATTTCGTACAAATAATTATAATTAGGTACACCACATTAGATGTGATGCAGCTGAAAGTACCTGGTATCTTGTAGTCCTGATGGGAGTTGGGGATCTTTATCTTGTCCGTGGTCATTATAGATGCACAGGTTTTGCATTTCTTCTGGTTGCAAGGAAAGGTTCCTGCAGCTGTTGGGGAGGATAGGGAGCTTCTGACAATGATGCTTCTTAGATTTGGGGGCTGCCTAAAACATAGTAGTGGGGGGTCTGGAAATATGGATTGTAATCGGGCATCTTTTTGTAGTAAAGGTTGTAGTTTCCGTGCAGCTCCCCTTAGCATCTCCAGATTTGGATTGTAGGTGACCACTAGAGGCACCCGGTTTTTTTGATCATTTTCATATCATTAACATGTCTTTCAATCCTATGATTTCTATTCCTTTACATCTTTTCCTTCATGGGTTTTGCAATTTCAGTGATTAGGAGGGTGTGTGATTGCAACACTTTAGTTTGCACTAGTTTTGATAAATGTCCCTCATCTTGTTTTTGAGCAACTTTGAAACAGTAATGTACTTGTCAAACACAATAATGGATTTGCCAGGCTACTGGACGGCTGCTGACCTGAGGTTTCTCACTGCTGACTCAATGCTTCTAGGTATTAGTCTTTGCCATGTCTGACCATTTATTTATTTTTTGCCTTATCTATCATTGTACTAATATACTGTAGTATTATCACAAATTTCAATGTAAAGCCATTCTACGGTACAGAAAAAAGGTCTTCTACAAATTGCTATTGCATTGTATATTTCATCATGCTTTGCTGGAATATTCTTAAGTCATATTTTGGGATGAATATCTACAAAAACTATGTGTTTATTTTAGTATAAAAATACTTCTGGGATTCTTGCCTTTTAATCAATAATTGCATTCCAGGACCATTTGCTTCTTATTCAGTTTATTATTTGGTGGCAAGCAAATTCTAAAAGTGCCCTAAGGTAAAAGAACACAATAAGATGAAATGTTGATCGATGTTTTACTTTCAATGAGTTCTCTATGGTTTTATATAAGCTATTCTTAGATAAAACATAACTGCAGAACTATAAAAAAAAACACATGTTGGAATTTCATTCTTAAAGGTCTATAATTTAAGACGCATAATTACTGTAGAAAAGCAACAAGGTAGTGTATAATTTAAGATATTGCAGTTTTCCAATGTAAAAAAAATCATTTAATTGGTTACTGTCACTTCAATAAACTTTGTACAAGTCAAAAGTACAAGCAAATATAGGAAACTTTGTAATATATCTTTAAGGAAATATGTTTTATTCCTCCATTTATGAGCCACTTTTTCCCCTCCCCCAGTTTCCAGAACTTATAATTCATTCAGTACAGTAAGAGACATGGCAAATACAGGCAAACTGTGTTGGTGATTCTAGCAAATGTATTTTACTTTAGTTCTGGTTTCACATCCACACAGCTAAGTTCTGCTGCGTAGTGTCTTCCATGCTGTTTTGGCTAATGTATGAGTGCAGCAAAGAAAACAAAGTAGGAATATATCTCTTTGTGTATATTATGCATAGCCGCTAATCTCCAACAATGATGTCAAAAAACAACCAAAAAATTTAGGATTTAACCTGCACAGGGAAAAAATGGTGAAATGCATGACACAAGTCATATACAGTCATAGCCAAAAGTGTTGGCACCCCTGAAGTTATTCCATAAAATTAAGTATATCTCCCAGAAAATTATTGCAATTACACATATACATTATACACGTTTACTTTCTTTGTGTGTATTGGAACAACACACAAAATAAAACAGAGAAACAAAGGCAAATTGGACACGATTTTGGCACCTTTCCAAAATTGTGGGTAAAGAACTTTGTTTTAAGCAATCTGATGCTCCCTCAAACTCACCAGTGTCAAGTAACAGGTGTGAGCAATAGGAAAATCACATCTTAAACCACATAAAAAGGAGAAAAGTTGAGAACCAAAATTGTTGAAAAATATCTACAATATCAAGGTTACAAGTCCATCCCAAGAGAGCTTGATGTTCATTTGTCCATGGTGCACAACATAATCAAGAAGTTTACAACCCATGGCATTGTAGCTAATCTCTCTGGACGTGGACGGTGGAGAAATATTGATGAAAGGTTGCAATGCAGGATAGTCTGAATGGTGGACAAACAGGCCCAATCAAGTTCCAAAGAAACTCAAGCTGTCCTGCAGGCTCAGGATGCATCAGTGTCAGAGCGAACTATCTGTCGACATTTGAATGAAATGAAACATTATGGCAAGAGGCCCAGGAGGATCTCACTTTCAAACATAAAAAAGCGAGACTGTAGTTGGACAAAATGTATGTGAGTAAGCCATAATCCTTCTAGCAAAGCATCTTATGGACAGATGAGACCAAGCTATAGTGCTTTAGTTAACCAAATCATTCTACTGTTTACTGAAAATGGAATGAGGCCTTCAAATAAAAGAACACAGTACCTACATTCAATTATGATGGAGATTCAAAAATGTTTGGGGTTTTTGTGCTGCCTCTGGCAGTGAGTGCCTTGAGTGTGAGCAAGGCATCATTTTGTCCAGCTCATTTTTGGATTTTAATGTGAAATTATGTCCAGTTTATCTTGTTTTCCGTTTTGGTTTGTGTTGTTCGAGTACACAATATACAAAGGAAATAAAACTGTGGATAACAAAACATGTGTAATTGCAATCATTTTCTTGAAGAAATACTCTTCTGGGAAAAATTACATTTTCTCCAACAACTTCAAGGGTGACAACAGTTTCGACCATGACTGTAATGCCCCATAATAGTTTTATTCCTTATGTACGTAAACATGAAAGCTTATCTTGAAAAGTTACCGAAAAGGACAGGTTCACTTTAACTATGGCTACTCTCTTTGTAATGTGCTTGAAGAAGTAAAGAAAATTTCAGCAACACTGGAAACAATGTCTTTGATATGGATGCCAGAAATAAATATATATCTTTGTACCGTGTTAGCCAGTAGATAGAAAAATATTTCAGAGTCCTCAATTGTTGATAGCTTGCAATTTGTTACCATCTTTTCAATTAGCCATTAAAACGTAACAACCACTGAGGACTCTCTAATTTCAATATTTTGATATGGATGGTAATTTGACTCTTTGTATTGCAAATCATCAGAGAATTAACCAGTACATTTTTTTATAGGGTGTAGGTGTAAAAGACATATGTTTCACAAACTCATATAGTTCATCTTACATAATTTAATGACTAAATGATTTAATATTAAACACAGCAAAAACTTATTATTTTCATCCCACTATTGGATAAGAAACTGAAATAAATGCGATGAAAAAGTTGCGTGAAAGCAAAAATTATATCACTGAGTATATCATTTGTTGCAAAAATCAAGTTGGCTTAACCCCTTAATGACCCAGCCTATTTTGACCTTAAAGACCTGGCCATTTTTTGCAATTCTGACCAGTGTCACTTTATGAGATAATAACTCAGGAAAGCTTCAACGGATCCTAGCGATTCTGAGATTTTTTTTGTGACATATTGGGCTTCATGATAGTGGTAAATTTAGGTCGATAATTTTTGCGTTTATTTGTGAAAAAAATGGAAGCTTGGCAAAAATTTTGTAAATTTCGCAATTTTCTAATTTTGAATTTTTATTCTGTTAAACCAGAGAGTTATGTGACACAAAGTAGTTAATAAGCAACATTTCCCACATGTTTACTTTACATCAGCACAATTTTGGAAACAAAATTTATTTTTGTTAGGAAGTTATAAGGGTTAATAGTTGACCAGCGATTTCTCATTTTTACAACAAAATTTACAAAACCATTTTTTTAGGGACCACCTTACATTTTAAGTCAATTAGAGGGGTCTATATGGCAGAAAATACACAAAAGTGACACCAATTTAAAAACTGCACCCCTCAAACTACTCAAAACAACATTCAAGAAGATTATTAACACTTCAGGTGCTTCACGGATACTAAAGCAACGTGGAAGGAAAAAATGGACATTTTAATTTTTCCAACAAAATTTTTTTTTTGCCATTAATTTTTTCATTTTTACATGGGCAACAGGATAAAATGGATCCTAAAATTTGTTGGGCAATTACTTCTGAGTACACCGATACCTCATATGTGGTCATAAACCACTGTTTAGGCGCACGGCAGGGCTCAGAAGGGAAGGAGCGTCATTTGACTTTTTGACTGGAAAATTTGCTGGAATATTTAGCTGTTGCCATGACACATTTGGAGAGTCCCTGTGTGTCTAAACATTGGAGCTCCCCCACAAGTGACCCCATTTTGGAAACTGACCCCCCCAAGGAACTTATCTAGATGCATAGTGAGCACTTGGAACACCCAGATGCTTCACAAATTGATCCGTAAAAAAAAGAAAGTACTTTTTCTTCACAAAAAAAATTTTTTAGCCTCAGTTTTTTCATTTTCACATGGGCAACAGGATAAAATGGATCCTAAAATGTGTTGGGCAATTTCTCCTGAGTACACCGATACCTCATATGTGGTCATAAACTACTGTTTGGGTGCACGGAAGGGCCCAGAAGGGAAAGAGCGCCATTTGGCTTTTTGAATGGAAGATTAGCTCCAATCGTTAGCGGACACCATGACGCATTTGGAGAACCCCTGTGTGCCTAAACAGTGAAAAAAAACCACAAGTGACCCCTTAAGGAACTTATCTAGATGTGTTGTGAGCACTCTGAACCACCGAGTGCTTCACAGAAGGTTATAACGCAGAGCAGTGAAAATAAAAAAATCATTTTTTTCCTCAAAAATGATTTTTTTAGTCCACTATTTTTTATTTTCACAAGGGTAATAGGAGAAATTGGACCACAAAAGATATAGGGTACGCTGGTACCCTATATGTGGGGAGAACCACTGTTTGGGTGCACGGCAGGACTCAGAAGGGATGGAACGCCATTTGACTTTTTGAATGGAAAATTAGCTCCAATCGTTAGCGGACACAATGTTGTTTGTAAAATGCCCCTGTGTGCCTAAACTTTGGAACTCCCCACAAATGACCCCATTTTGGAAACTAGACCCCCTAAGGAACTTACCTAGATGCATAGTAAGCACTTTGAACCCCCAGGTGCTTCACAGAAGTTTATAACGCAAAGCCGTGAAAATAAAAAATCACTTTTTTTCCTCAAAAATAGATTTTGAGCCTGCTATTTTCTATTTTCACAATGGTTACAGGAGAAATTGGACCCCAAAATTTGTTGTCCAGTTTGTCCTGAGTACGCTAATATCCCATATGTGGGAGAAAACTACTGTATGGGCACACGTCCGGGCTCGGAAGGGAAGTAGTGACGTTTTGAAATGCCGACTTGATGGAATGGTCTGCGGGCGTCATGTTGTGTTTGGAGAGCCCCTATGTGCCTAAACTTTGGAGCTCCCCACAAATGACCCCATTTTGGAAAATAGACCGCCCAAGGGTGGTATTTTCACAAGGGTAACAGGAGAAATTGGACCCCAAGAGTTGTTGTCCTGTTTGTCCTGAGTATTCTGGTGCCCCATATGTGGGAGGGAACCTCTGTTTGGGCACACGTCGGGGCTTGGAAGGGAAGTAGTGATTTTTTGAAATGCCGACTTGATGGAATGGTCTGCGGGCCTCATGTTACATTTGCAGAGCCCATCATGTGCCTAAACAGTAGAAACCCCCACAAGTGACCCCATTTTGGAAACTAGATCCCCCAAGGAACTCATCTAGATGTGTGATGAGCACTTTGAAGCTCCAAGTTCTTCACAGAAGTTTATAACGCAGAGCTGTGAAAAAAAATAATCATTTTTTTTCCACAAAAATAATTTTTTTAGTCCCCAATTTTTTATTTCCCAAGGGTAACAGGAGAAATTAGACCCCTAAAGTTGTTGTGCAATTTTTCCTGAGTACGCTGATACCCCATATGTGGGGGTAAACCACTGTTTGGGCACACGGCTCGGAATAAAGGGAACACTGATTGACTTTTTAATGCAAAATTTGCAGGAATCAATGGTGGCGCCATGTCATGTGTGGACATCCCCTGATGTGCCTAAATAGTGGAAACCCCTCAATTCTAACTCTAACCCTAACCCCAACTCACCCCAACCCTAATCCCAACCCTAACCATAACTCTAACCCCAACACACCCCTAACTCTAATCCCAACCCTAACCATAACCATAACCACAAGCCTAACCCTGATCCCAACTCTAATCCCAACACACCCCTAACCCTTATCCCAACTCTAACCCTAACCACAAGCCTAACCCTAATTCCAACCCTAACCCTAATTCCAACCCTAACCCTAATTCTAACCCTAAACCTAATTCTAACCCTAATTCCAACCCTAACCCTAATTCCAACACTAACACTAGTTCTTACCCTTACCCTAATTCCAATTCTAACCCAAATCCTAATGCTAACCCTAACTGAAAAATAAAATATATTTTCTTTATTTTATTATTTGTCCCTACCTATGGGGGTGATAAAGGGGGTGTTTATTTACTTTTTTTATTTTGATCACTCTGAGAGTTTATCACAGTGATCAAAATAAATGAATGGAACCTGCCGGCCGGCGGGCACACTGCGCATGAGCCCGCCATTTTGCAAGATGCGGAGCCCATGAAGTATCGTAGGGGGACATTGGGACGGACGCAGGGACATCGCAGGTACCAGGGGAGGTGAGCGGGGATCGGAAGGCGGGGGAGTGGAGGGAAGGGGGAGGAGAGCAGAAACTGGACCGGGGACGGCCTGGTCACTTGGTTGTGGGGGGGGTCGGATCTCGGTCTCCAGCCATGGCAGATGCTATTGCAAAGAATTATCAAAATTGATCCAAATAGTGTATCTAACCGTTAAATCATATATATCCCTTCAAAATATCTTTATTGATTAAAAACCTTATTGAATGGTTCACACCAAAAAACAAACGTGCATAAACAAAAAGAAAACCGTGTTCAAAATTACCATTAAAATGGGTGGATCTAGGAGTCCCTCTTACGTCAACTAGGCTGTCGCCTTCCTGGCTGAGGAGGTTGGCACCCTAGGGGGGAACGTTGTGGCTCCTCCACTCCACGATGGCTGACCCTGGGAGCCCTATAATTCCCTACAGCCACTAGGTGAACCCTCCTACCCGATATACTAAAGGAGCCCCTATCAATAGACATAAACGATCCTATATCTAAAAGAGGACCCAATAGTTGGCATAGATGAAAAATAATGCTCAGACAAAATACCTTTATAACGATCATCCAGTCATACCGGTTTATCATTCGTTCCCGAAAATACATAAGAATGGTTTCCCACCACCACTAAGACCCAATGTATCAGGAAATGGCTTCCTGGGTGAAATGCTGGGAGCATGGGTGGATCATTACCTGCAATCCTTGGTCCAGGAAACCCCCAGCTATATTAGATACTTTAAATATATCACTGGTGTCTCCAATAAGTTTTCCTGGTCCAATGATTTTTCTTGGCTCTCATGTGATGTAGTTGGACTGTACCCTTCTATTCCACATTGTGTTGCCCTATCTAGTTTGTCATATAATTTGGATACTTTCAATAATTATGATTAAGGATAAAAGATTGTCTAATCTCTGCTGTTATTTCAGCTTTGACAACATTTATTTTTTGCAGAAAAATTGAGTGAGCATTAGAGATGAGCAAATATTTCAATATTTGGTTCAGCTCACAATTGCCAAATTTGCAATATTCACCAATTAAATCGTCAATTAAATCAACAAATATAGCCGAACATACACAGCACAAAGCCAATGTTCCCACGCTGTGTGACAGCAAGGGAAACACCGGTGTAGCGCTTTTGATCGGCAGTGAAATTATCCCTGTCAGTCAGGGAGCCTTGGTTCCCACACTGTCAGAAGACAGCATGAGTGCTCAGCTGTGATCAGAGGTATAAAGTTTACCTCCGGTCACCGGTGTCATCTGGTGGGACTACAGCTCCCAACAGCTAACACATGCTGCCGCTAATAACAGTGAGAGCAGGAGTGGTGGATGAGAGTATTCATCAGCCATTCCTGCACTGGAAATAAATAATTAGAAAAAAAAACTGCCTGGGTTCCCCTGTATTTTTGATAACCAGCCAGGCAAAACTCACAGCTGGGGGCTGCAACCCTCAGCTGTTAGTTTCAGCAGGTTAGTTATCAAGAATAGAGGGGTCCCCATACCGTATTTTTAATTATTTAAAAAAATAATACAAAAGCATGGAGTCCACCCCATTTTTGACAACCAGCCTTGCTCAATCATACAGCTGGTGGCTGGTATTTTCAGGCTGGTAAGGCACCATGGATATTGTCCCTCCAAGCATAAAAATAGCAGCCTGCAGCAGCCCAGAAACAGCACATTTGTTAGATGCACCAATTCTGGCACTTTGCCCGGCTCTTCCCACTTGCCCTGTAGTGGTGGCAAGTGGTGTTCATATTTGTGGGGTTGATGCCACCTTTGTATTTTCCGGTGATATCAAGCCCACAGATTACTAATGGAGAGGTGTCTATAAGACCACTATCCATTACTAATCCTACAGTTACATGGTAAATAAAGAGAGCCAAAATAATGTTCTTTATTAGAAATAAACAAAACACAGTTTTACATTTTATTTAAAAATAACAGTTATACTCACCAAACGCCTAATTCCACCAAAGCCCTCGTTCTCCTGTAATAAAACTAAAATAAAAAAACAACAGTATCTCTCACCTGCCAGTCATTCTGTTCCACGTCATTATCCATGTCTGGGGGATTAATAGTTTTCAACCTGGATGGTGCCAAAATGCGACCATCCAGGCTGAGAACCACTGGTGAATGAACTGCCTCTTTGACTAGCGTTGACATCATCAAGGTTACCTCAGGTCACTGAGGCTGCATTCCCATGGCCAATGAACTTACTTCCCCTATGTGATGTCAGCGAGAGCGCCATAGGTAATTTTCCCACTGCTCTTGCATTTACGTCAGAAAAGTTAAGTGAGTTCATTGGCTGTGAACTCGCAGGACTTCTCTGATGGCACGGTGACCAGGAGAAATTTCTCACGCTCGCGGTGCCCTCAGACAGGGAATAGCAGCTCACAGGCATAAACTGAGCACATGGTGCTCAGTGTCTACTAGATGTCAGGCTGGATGGATGCATCATGAAACCATGCAGCCTGTCATCTATATGTAGCAGAGCTAGACCCGATGTGGGACAAATAGATTAAAAACATTTCTGTGAAAAGATGAGGAACATTGTTGTTTGTATTTTACCTCTTTTGAAGATGATGAGGCCATCGGTGGAATAGGCGAGGTCATAAGTATGGTTTAATTAAGATTATGAAAGGAATCTGTGTTTTTCTTTCAATTAAAGGACTTTTTTCTGTTTTTTTCTGTTTTCATACAATGTGACTATGAAGTTAGTAAAGGGGCATCTTGACACCTCTCCATTACTAACCTCAGTGCTTGATGTCACCTGACAATACAAAGGTGACATCAACCCTCCCAACTATCACCTCATTTGCCACTGCTACAGGGCAAGTGGTAAGAGTAAAGCTAAGTGCCAGAATTGGCGCATCTTAGAGCTGAGTCTTTTCTGTGGCAGCTGAGAGCTGATGTTTTTAACCTGGGGGCAGTATCAATGGCCCCTTCCTAAGCTATTAATATCAGCCCACAGTTATCTGCTTAGCCTTTGCTGGTTGCTAATTATAGGGGGATCCTATATTCTTTTTTATGGTCCCCCATTTTAATAGAAAGTAGTGGCTATGTATACAGTTGTGAGCTGATATTAAATAGACTGGGATTCTCCATGGGTATTACCCTCTTCCCAGGCTTTAAACATCGGCTTTCCCTCTGCTAGTTACGAAATTTACACAGGAGCCCACACCATTTTTTTCAGAAAATCAATCTTTTATTAATTAAATACATGTACAGTAAGCTGCACACACACTGTACTTATTGTATTTGTCACAAACATCTGTATATCTATTCTATGTGTATATACTTTATGTAATCCATTTCTTCTATCCAGTAGGCTCCTACAGTGATTTTATACTATGTGGCTTCTGAATTGCCGGCTTTTCTTCTATCTATCTATCTATCTATGTAATATATATACATGTATATGTGTGTGTCACTGACATCTATATAACTTTTTCTCTACAATGATAATTATTATTATTATTTATTTATATAGCGCCATTAATTCCATGGTGCTGTACATGAGAAGGGGTTACATACAAAGTTATAGATATCGTTTACAGCAAACAAATTTTGATAACACTTATAGTCAATATATTGTTTGGTATGGTCGCTTCATCGACGACCTCCTCCTGGTGAGGGAGTGTTAAGGGCCTGCGGAACGCACCTAATAGATATTAAGGAGAGGTGCGTTCGCAGCCCAGGATCCACCATGCAAGCAGAGCCTGCTGCTAGTAAGATGGCGCAAACAGGCAGTATGAGCGAACTCTGTTATCCCGCAGAGTCGCAGATGTAAACGCCGTAGCACTATATGGCAGTATGGGCAAACTCTGTTATTCCACAGAGTCGCTAACTAAAATGCTGTAGCGCTATATGGCGATATAAGTGGACTCTGTTAATTCACAGAGCCGCTGTGACAAAGACTGTGTCCTGTCAGACTCACAGGGGACACAGATGACTGCTAAGCGGATTTCAGTCTGTGGTCATGCAATCAGAACACAAGCAATAATCTCCTCACCGGAGTAGCCGGTATTCTAATGGCGTTTTCAGCCGAGCCCTGAACACGTGCATACAAAACTCCTCACCGGAGGTGCCGGTATTCTAGGGGCTTATTTCAGCCGGACCTAACCACATGCATACATGACCACACTGGAACAAGCACGTAACAGATTGATACTAGCGCACGGCCGTGCGGTTATGCCACCTTTTTATAGTAGCAGCTACAGGACCTTCCAGAAAAGGACCAATGAGAAACTGTTCCAGAACACAACCAGTTTCAGGACCTTCCTGACGGACCAATGGGAGTCGCTGCTGTAACCGAGCATGTGACCCCTGATCTCCAATGGGAGATCTTGCCCTGGGCATGATCAGATGGAGAAAGCGAGGACTTTGTCCCAGGACTGCCTGCTCCAGCACTGGTTATAATAGAGGAACCAGGAGAGGCAGCAACAAGCCTCTGCACAGTATTAGACCGAGCGTGACGCTGGGACTGATGTCTCTGCTGAGCAGGCTCCACTGCGGCTGGAGATGGATGGGGGACTGCAGCGGGACTGGTTCGAGATTCTCCCTGTGCAGCAGCGGGAACTCGATCCCTAACAGGGAGGGGGGCTGTTATGTTTCGGTAACTGAGGAGAAAAAGCAAAAAATAGCAAAAGCGGTAATACACCAGAGAGGCTGGAACCTATTGGATTGCAGTAACCTGAACTAACCACACAAATAGAGGTAGCCGTGGAGCGTTCCTACGTTGATCCTAGACACCTCGTCACAGCCTGAGAGATAACTACACCTAAAGGCAGAAAGATGAAAGCTATCTGCCCCGGAGCAGATCCCCAAAGAAAATAGGAAGCCTCCAAACATGTAATGGCGGTTAGACAAGAAGAAAGCACGGATACAGACAGAAAATAGAATGAGCAAATGCTGGGGCCCAATCTGTCCAGACAGAAAAGTACAGGAAAGAATTCTGACTGCAATCCAACAAAACCCTAACAAAAATACCAACACTTCTGATTGCCAAAAAACCTGAGATCACACGTTCTCATCCACCTTAATCAGATCTCTGGTGTAACAAAACGCTATTCAGCAAATAAAAAGTAACAAAAGAGCAAAGCAAAAGTGCAGACACAAACGGAGCACAATAGCAGCGCCAGACCCCCAAAAGGGAAAAGGCTGCAGTCCACTGCAGGCAGCAAACCAGCAGAGAAAATCAAACAGAGAAAAAAAACAGCAAACACTTATCTGAAGGAGAGCAGGAAAGTAGCAGTGCTTCAAGCAAGACCAGAAGGAACAATTGATAACCGGCAAGGCTGCTAGGAACACAGGCAACTTATATCCTACCATTCAGTGCCATCTGAAGGCCAGTCATTAATCAGTTCATTACTCTCAGCAACCACCGGAGGGAGTCCCAGCTCAGAAGCCGCCTGCAGCATATTCACAACAGGGGGCAAACAGGAGTAGGCCGTCGCATTTAACGACTTCATCAACAATAATAATTTCAACTTAAAATTTTCTTTTTCCTACCAGGTAGAGAGCATTAATTTTCTTGATTTACAACTTACAGGTGGTCTGAATAACCATATAGTAGTTACTTCACTTTACTACAGAAAATCCACAGTTATCAACTCCATTCTCATAGCAAAATCTCGTCATTCCCTCACATCATTAACAACATCCCATATGGCGTTTTAATTAAAACAAAACGCAACTGCTCCGTGGAAGATACATTTGCAATAAAATCTGAAAAAACTTGCTCTAGACTAACACAATGAGGTTATCTGAAATGGTCTCTTAATAAAGCATAGAAAATTATATCTAATATGGATCGAGAAAAGCTGTTAGAAAATAAAGTTATATTGAATTCGGCAATTAATAAAGATGAACATATGATTACATTCAACACCAATTATAGTATACAATACAGAGATATTTTTGTCATTATAAAAGAAATATATACCCTTGCTTAACCAGGACAAGAAACTCAGAGAAAATTTAAAAAATGACATTCGCAGCAAAATGTGCATCCACTTTGGGTTCTGTTCTATCTCCCAATCTTTTTACCAGTAATCCCAACAAGCCTTTAAACCAAGGAACTTGGCTTAATGCCAAGGGTTTTTTTTAAAATGTGGAGTAAATCACTGTAAAGCATGTGAACATGCACATGAAGCCAATAAATTCTATTCTACATATAACTCATCGACTTACCCGATACGTGACGTCATTAATTGTAACACTTCCAAAGTTGTATATTTAATGGAATGCACAGAAAGCAAACTACAATATACAGGATGTACAACCTATCCAATAAAGGTCCATATCAGACGGTATCTCTCAGATACAGCGAGCTCCACGGCAGTTGCGATATCGGCAGCATCAAATAAACTTGCAAATAAACACAAAGGTAATACAACCCACTTTAACTTCCTTGGGATAGAAAAAGTGCAGAAGCCATACAGGGGTGGGAACCATAAAAGAAAGCTACAGAGCAGAGAATCATATTTGATGTTCATACTGGATACTCATGTTCCAAATGGCCTCAATGCTAGACAGGACTTATTCACACAATATTGAACCTATTCTGTTTAGAAAAAAACTTCTAAGAAATTGAGTCTTTGTATTTTAATTGTTTTTTTAGTAACTGTCTTGTATATATTAATTGCTTTTTCATCTATCAAACATGTTCGTATAATTTTCTTTAATTGACAAAATTAGCATATATGTAAATCTTTTTAGAGATAAATCAATGAGACACTCTGAAAGTGCAATAAAACTGGCAACAATATGTTCCCAGGTCAGATTATGAATAAGACGCAAGTTGAAACGCGTTGATAGTTCGCTTCCTGCTAGTGTGTTTTGGTACTGGATGCCATATGTTGGTTAATTTTACTCACATGGAATAAAAGTTACTTTTTATCAACCTACACCTATTGCTGGATTTTTTTTCTCTTTTGGATTACTCTGTGGTTGCCTCATCCTTATCTGTGCGAGGCATCAGCTCACAATTGGACGGTCAAAACACTTGGACTGGTAAGCTGACTTTTTCTATATACTTTTTAAAAATGGTATAAAACACATATTCATTCAGAATTAGAGGTTAAAGGTTCACCAGAAAAAGCACATTTGCAGAACAAAGAGCAAGAATTGCACATCATTTTACCAATGGCATGTGTCAGGCAGATTGCATTGTGACATATGTGACATTCATAATTAGAAATCTTTGTGTCCGCTTTCCATGCACAGGTGGTGCATCTCCTTCTTATGGGAGGTGGTAGAGTTGGTGGATTTTCACTGTCATCTTCTGGGCAGAATCTTTTGAGCCGAACTGGAAGGCTAGAGGGGACGCCGATAGTTTTCATACTTTTCCTGCATAGCTCTCCAAGCACTAGTTCATGGGCCAATTTTTTCAACTAAGCTCTTCTACAGAGTGTTTCAAGCTGATTTTCAAGGAAAATCACTTGTGAATTTATACCACCCAAATTTAAGATATTGAAAACTATGACCATTAGCCAGCACCTTGAGTTTCTGTTGATGCTGAAAGTTGAGCACATCTGATCAGCTGTATCAACAACCCCTTTGCTTGCATAAAATGTAATTATTTGCATATTTTTTTGTGCTTCAGATCCAGGATCGATGGCATCATCATCATGAAGTGTTGAGACAAGAATTACATGTTTCTTTTCGCAAGGTACATAGGAAACCGAAACCTTTCCATTATTGAATGCAAACATACTGCTGTACTGTTTTCTCCCTTTCACATTTACAAACTGTGGCGGCAATTCTTTATTTTTTCTTACAGTACCTATATATGAAAGATTCTGCATTTTCAGATAATCAGATCACAATTTGAAAACTAATTGTAAGCTATTATATTGCCACCCTATCCAAAAAAGGGCTCAGCCATTCTTTTCTCAACATCACTTGGTGTGTTGCTGACATGGTATGGACCTTCTGGCTATTTCCAGCATACAGTACAGGCCAAAAGTTTGGACACACCTTTTCATTCAAAGATTTTTCTGTATTTTCATGACTATGTGCAATTTTCATTCACACTGAAGGCATCAAAACTATAAATAAACACATATGGAATTATATACTTAACAAAAAAGTGTGAAACAACTGAAAATATGTCTTATATTCTAGGTTCTTTAACCCCTTAATGTCCATTGACGTGCACAGTCCGTCATGGCAAGGTGTCAGTTTTGGCACCTTGATGGACTGTGCACGTCATCCCTTTGAACTACCACTGCGTGTAAACACGCAGTGGTAGTTCAGTGCCGACAGCTGTCACAGACAGCTGACAGGCACGGCAAGTGGTGCGGGGACCTTTGCCGTCGGTCCCCGCACCTACAGCGCTGTGATTGGTCAGTCAATCTGACTGACCAAACACAGCAGCGATTGCGCAGGAGAGGCTGAAATTTCAGCTTCTCCAGCACGATCAGTGCAGGAGCTTGGCGCTGCAGTGGCCAAGCTTCCTGCACTGACAGCCAGGAGTGGCGTCCCCGCCGCTCCTGGCTGTTAACCCTCTGACTGCTGCGATCGAGCGCGATCGCAGCACTCTGGGGGGGAGGCAGAGGCTCGGGAGCTCCCTCTGCCTCAGATCGGCGCCCTGCAATTTATTTGCAGGGCCCAATCTCTGCCTTGATGACCCGGGGGTTGTCATGACAACCTCCGGGTCATCTAGCTACGGAAAGCTGCTGTGATCATGGTCACAGCAGCTTTCACTATAGTTGCAATGCATTGCAATGCTAGGGCATTGCAATGCATTGTAACTGCAATCAAAAGTAAAAAAGTGAAAGTCCCATAAAGGGACAAGTTAAAAAATAGCATTTTTTAAAAAAAATTGTAAAAAAATATTAAAAAATAATTTAAAAAAAATCCCCTAAAAAATACACATTTTTATGCAATAAAAAAAACAAAAAAACAAAAAAACACACTTTAGGTATCGCCGCGTCCGTAAAAATCCCATCTATAAATGCGCATCCCTAGTTAACCCCTTCAGTGAAAGCCGTAAAAAAAAACACAAAAAAGTAGTAAATTATACTTTTTCCAAGCGGTATCATCATACCGCTTGGAAAAGTGCAATAACACGCGATCAAAAAGTGGAATATAAATAATCATGGTCCCGCTGAAAACGACATTTTGTCCGCAAAAAACAAGCCGCTATACAGCATCATCAGAGAAAAAATAAAACAGTTATAGCTCGCGGAATAAACTGATGCAAAAATAATTATTTTTTTCTATAAAACTTTTTATTGTGTAAAAAACGCCAAAACATAAAAAAATATATAAATGAGGTATCGCTGTAACCGTAGTGACCCGAAGAATCAAGCTGCTTTATCAATTTTACCACACGCGGAACGGAGGAAAAAAAAAAACAATTACTGAATTGCTGGTTTTTGTTCATTCTGCTTCCACAAAAATCGGAATAGGAAGCGATCAAAAAACGTTATGTGCCCGAATATGGTACCAATAAAAACGTCAGCTCGTCCCGCAAAAAATAAGCCCACAGATAACTCTGTCGGACGAAATATGGAAAAATTATAGCTCTCAAAATACGGCGATGCAAAAATTTCTTACAAAAAATTATTTTAAAAAAAAGCGTCTTTTAGAGTGTGACAGAAGCTAAACATGAAAAAAGGGCATAAATCTGGCATCGCTGTAATCGCGAGGAATAAAGTCGCCTAATCACTAATACCGCACGAGGAACGGCGTAAAAAAGAAAACCAATTCTTCACCTTTTGTGGATTTGTTCATTCTGCCTCCCAAAGATCGCAGTAACTCAAGACAAAATGCACTTCAACTTTTGGGGTCCTATTTCTCCTGTTACCCTTATAAAAATAAAAATTTGAGGGGAAAAAAGGTCATTTTTGTGGAAAAAAATATGATTTTTTTATTTTCATGGCTCTACGTTATAAACTTCTGTGAAGCCCTTGGGGTTCAAAGTGCTGACCACACATCTAGATAAGTTCCTTGGGGGGTCTAGTTTGCAAAATGGGGTCACTTGTGGGGGGTTTCTACTGTTTAGGCACATCAGGGGCTCTCCAAGCGCGACATGACACCCGCAGACCATTCCATCAAAGTCTGCATTTAAAAACGGTGCTCCTTCCCTTCCGAGCTATGCCATGCATCAAAATAGTGGTTCCCCCCACATATGGGGTATCAGCGTACTCAGGACAAATTGCACAATAGCTTTTGGGGTCCTATTTCTCCTGTTACCCTTATAAAAATAAAAATTTGAGGGGAAAGAAGGTCATTTTTGTGGAAAAAAATATGATTTTTTTATTTTCATGGCTCTACGTTATAAACTTCTGTGAAGCCCTTGGGGGTTCAAAGTGCTGACCACACATCTAGATAAGTTCTTTGGGGGTCTAGTTTCCAAAATGGAGTCACTTGTAGGGGGTTTCTACTGTTTAGGCACATCAGGGGCTCTCCAAACGTGACATGACACCCGCAGACCATTCCATCAAAGTCTGCATTTGAAAAAGGCACTCCTTTCCTTCCGAGCTCTGCCATGCGTCAAAATAGTGGTTTACCCACACATATGGGGTATCAGCGTACTCAGGACAAATTGCACAATAACTTTTGGGGTCCTGTTACCCTTTGGAAAATAAAAATTGGGGTTGGAAAGATAATTTTTGTGGAAAAGATATGATTTTTTAATTTTACAACTCTACGTTATAACGTTCTGTGAAGCCCTTGGGGTTCAAAGCTCTCACCACACATCTAGATAAGTTCCTTGGGGGGTTCTAGTTTCCAAAATGGGGTCACTTGTGGGGAGTTTCCACTGTTTAGGCACATAGGGACTCTCCAAATGCGACATGGCATCCAATCTCAATTCCAGCCAAAAAAGTCAAATGGCGCTGCTTCCCTTCCAAGCTCTGCCATGCGCCCAAATAGTGTTTTATCCCCACATATGGAGTATCAGTGTACTCAGGACAAATTGTACAATAACTTTTGGGGTCCTGTTACCCTTTGGAAAATAAAAATTGGGGGTGGAAAGACAATTTTTGTGGAAAAGATATGATTTTTTAATTTACGGCTCTACGTTATAACCTTCTGTGAAGCCCTTGGGGGTTCAAGCTCTCACAACACATTTAGATAAGTTCCTTGGGGGGTCTAGTTTCCAAAATGGGTCACTTGTGGGGGTTTTCCACTGTTTAGGCATACAGGGACTCTCCAAATGCGACATGGCGTCCAATCTCAATTCCAGCCAAAAAAGTCAAATGGCGCTGCTTCCCTTCCGAGCTCTGCCATGCGCCCAAATAGTGGTTTACCCCCACATATGGGGTATCAGCGTACTCAGGACTAATTGCACAATAACTTTTGGGGTCCTTTTATCCTTTGGAAAATAAAAATTGGATGTGGATTTGTTCATTCTGCTCCCAAAGACGCAGTACTCAACAAAATGCACTCAACTTTGGGTCCTATTTCTCCTGTTACCTTATAAAAAAAATTTGAGGGAAAAAATCATTTTGTGAAAAAAATGATTTTTTAATTTTACAGCTCTACGTTAAAACCTTCTGTGAAGCCCTTGGGGTTCAAAGCTCTCACAACACATTTAGATAAGTTCATTGGGGGGGTCTAGTTTCCAAAATGGGGTCACATGTGGGGGGTTTCCACTGTTTAGGCATACAGGGACTCTCCAAATGCGACATGGCGTCCAATCTCAATTCCAGCCAAAAAAGTCAAATGGCGCTGCTTCCCTTCCGAACTCTGCCATGCACCCAAATAGTGGTTTACCCCCATATATGGGGTATCAGCGTACTCAGGACAAATTGCACAATAACTTTTGGGGTCCTGTTACCCTTTGGAAAATAAAAATTGGGGGTGGAAAGATAATTTTTGTGGAAAAGATATGATTTTTTAATTATACGGCTCTACGTTATAACCTTCTGTGAAGCCCTTGGGGGTTCGAAGCTTTCACAACACATTTAGATATGTTCATTGGGGGGGTCTAGTTTCCAAAATGGGGTCACTTGTGGGGGTTTCCACTGTTTAGGCATACAGGGACTCTCAAATGCGACATGGCGTCCAATCTCAATTCCAGCCAAAAAAGTCAAATGGCGCTGCTTCCCTTCCGAGCTCTGCCATGCACCCAAATAGTGGTTTACCCCCACATATGGGGTATCAGCGTACTCAGGACTAATTGCACAATAACTTTTGGGGTCCTTTTATCCTTTGGAAAATAAAAATTGGGATGAAAAGATCATTTTTGTGGAAAAAATATGATTTTTTAATTTTACGGCTCTACGTTATAACCTTCTGTGAAGCCCTTGGGGGTTCAAAGCTCTCACAACACATTTAGATAAGTTCCTTGGGGGGTCTAGTTTCCAAAATGGGGTCACATGTGGGGGTTTCCACTGTTTAGGCACACAGGGACTCTCCTGTTATGTTTCGGTAGCTGAGGAGTGCAGGTAAAAAAGGCAATACACCAGAGCAGTTGGAATCTATGGAATTGCAGTACCCTGACTAACCACCACAACTAGAGGCAGCCGTGGAGCGTTCCTACGTTGGTCCTAGACGCCTCGTCACAGCCTGAGAAACTAACTACACCTAAAGATAGAAATAGGAAAGCTATCTGCCCCGGAGCAGAACCCCAAAGATAATAGAAAGCCCCCAAACATGTAATGGCGGTTAGACAAGAGGAAATACTGACACAGAAAGAAAATAGAATGAGCAAACGCTGGGGCCCAAACTATCTAAATAGAAAAGGACAGGAAGGGTACTTACTGCAATCCCAGAAAACCCTGAAAAACACCAACTCTACTAATTTCAAAATCACCTGAGATCACACGACCTCTACCACCTAAATTAGCTCTCTGGTGTAACAAAATCAAAACAGCAGCCACTGAAAAAACTGGAAAAAGCAAAAGAACAAAACTCAGTGGCTGAACTAAACTGAGAAGGCAAAAGCCCCCGGAGGGACCCAGAAGGCCCCCAAAGAAGTGCAGGACAAAATGCAAAAATATAGCAACAACACAAAAGAAGAAAAATTCTTATCTGGTAGCAGGAGATGCAGACACGACACAGCAGGCTACAAGGGAAACTGGAATGAAGGATTAAGACCAGAACAATTGATCACCGGCAACCCTGATGGGAAAATGACTCCCTTATATAAGACCAGTCAGTAACACCTGATTCCCAGTCCTCACAATCTTCACTAGTACCGCTTGTAACCACCAGAGGGAGCCTCTGCTCAGAACTCATCTCAAACCCATTCACAACAGTACCCCCCCTTGAGGAGGGGTCACCGAACCCTCATTTGAGCAACCAGGTCGGTCAGGATGAGTTCTATGATACGCACGGATAAGTCTCCTAGCATGGATGTCCGAAGCAAACACCCAAGAATTGTCTTCCTGACCATAACCTCTCCATTTAACCAAATACTGGAGTCTTCGTCTAGAAAAACGAGAATCCAATATTTTCTCAACCACATACTCCAGATTGCCCTCAACCAAAACAGGGTCAGGAGGCACAGTAGCAGGAACCACTGGCTCAACAAACCTCTTCAACAAGGACTTGTGGAACACGTTATGGATCTTAAATGTCCCTGGAAGAAGCAAACGAAAAGAAACAGGATTAATAATCTCCATGATCTTATAAGGTCCAATGAACCTAGGCTTAAATTTAGGAGATGCTACTCTCATAGGAATATTCTTTGAGGACAACCAGACCAAGTCCCCCACTTTAGACCGAGGACCATCAGTCCTATGCCGGTTAGCAAACCGCTGGGCCTTCTCCTGAGAGAGGGACAACCTCTCCACTACCTGGTCCCAAATCCGCTGCATACGCTCCACAACAGAGTCAACACCCGGACAGACAGAAGCCTCCGTCTGTCCTGAAGAAAATCGAGGGTGAAACCCAGAATTACAGAAAAACGGAGACATCAAAGTGGCAGAGCTAGCCCTATTATTAAGAGCAAACTCAGCCAAAGGCAAAAAAGAGACCCAGTCATCCTGATCAGCAGACACAAAGCATCTTAGATAAGTCTCCAATGTCTGGTTTTTTCTCTCAGTTTGACCATTGGTCTGAGGATGAAATGCCGAGGAGAAAGACAATTGAACACCCAGTTTAGAACAAAAAGTCCTCCAAAATCTGGAAACAAACTGGACTCCTCTGTCAGACACAATGTTCTCAGGAATGCCGTGTAAACGAACCACGTGCTGAAGGAACAACGGCACCAATTCAGAGGAGGAAGGCAACTTAGGTAATGGCACAAGATGTATCATTTTGGAAAACCTATCACAAATTACCCAGATGGTGGTCATTCTCTGAGAAACAGGAAGATCGGAAATGAAATCCATAGAGATATGGGTCCATGGTCTCTTGGGCACAGGCAATGGCATCAACAAACCACTAGAGCGAGAGCAAGGCTTGGAGCGAAAGCAAGTCCCGCAGGACTGCACAAATTCCCTGACATCGCGAGACAAGGTAGGCCACCAAAAGGACCGACTAACCAAGTCTCTGGTACCAAAAATTCCGGGATGCCCAGCCAATGCGGAACAATGAATCTCAGACATCACACTCTTTTTCCATTGGTCCGGGACAAACAATTTTCCAACAGGGCAGCGCTCGGGCCTATCCTCCTGAAACCCCTCCAGAGCAAGTCTCAAATTGGGCGAGATGGCGGAAAGAACTACACCCTCTTTCAAAATAACAGAAGGATCAGATAACTCAGGAGAGTCCGCAAGGAAACTCCTCGAGAGGGCATCCGCCTTAACATTCTTAGTGCCAGGAAGAAAGGAAACCACAAAATTAAAACGTGTGAAAAACAAGGCCCACCTGGCCTGTCTAGGATTGAGTCCCTTGGCAGATTCCAGATAGACCAGATTCTTATGGTCCGTAAGGACCACCACCTGATGTTTGGCTCCCTCCAGCCAATGTCTCCACTCTTCAAAAGCCCACTTCATGGCCAATAACTCCCGATTACCCACGTCATAATTACGTTCAGTAGGAGAAAATTTTCGAGAGAAAAAGGCACAAGGGTTACTTTTAGAGGTCTCTGGATCTTTTTGGGACAAAACGGCACCTGCCCCAATTTCAGAGGCATCAACCTCCACCTGAAATGGCAGAGAAATATCAGGCTGCCGTAGAACAGGAGCAGAAGTGAATCTCTGCTTAAGATCCTGAAATGCAGAGACTGCCTCAGGAGGCCAATTCACCACATCAGAACCCTTTCTGGTCAAATCAGTTAATGGTTTAACAATAACCGAGAAATTACCAATAAATTTACGATAAAAATTGGCAAAACCCAAAAATCTCTGAAGAGCCTTTAATGAAGTAGGTTGGACCCAATCACAGATGGCCTGAACCTTGACCGGGTCCATTTCAATAACAGATGGGGACAAAATGAATCCCAGAAATGAGATCTTCTGTACGCCAAAAAGACACTTTGATCCCTTCACATACAGAGCATTATCCCTCAAAATCTGGAACACAGTCCGAACATGTTTCACATGAGAGTCACAGTCATTAGAAAAAATTAAGATATCATCCAAATAAACAATCAGAAATTTGTCCACAAAATCCCTGAAAATGTCATTCATGAAGGACTGGAAGATGGAAGGGGCATTAGTGAGCCCAAAGGGCATCACTAGGTACTCAAAATGCCCTTCAGGGGTATTGAATGCCGTCTTCCATTCATCCCCGTGCTTAATGCGAATAAGGTTATACGCCCCCCTGAGGTCAAGCTTGGTAAACCAAGTAGCGTTTTTCACCCTGGAAAACAGGTCAGAAATCAAGGGTAACGGGTATTGATATTTCACAGTAATATTGTTCAAGAGACGATAATCAATACACGGCCTTAATGAACCATCTTTTTTGGCCACAAAGAAAAAACCGGCACCTAAGGGTGAAGAGGATGGTCTGATATGACCCTTCTCCAATGATTCCTTGATATAAGACTGCATAGCGTCATGTTCAGGTACAGACAAGTTAAAAAGGCGACCTTTAGGGAATTTACTACCCGGCACTAATTCAATAGCGCAGTCATAGCTCCTATGGGGAGGTAAGGATGCAGATTTACTTTCGCTAAACACATCAGAAAAATCAAACAAAAAGTCAGGAACATCCTGAGCTTGGGGGGAGGCAGAAAAAACAGGAGTGTTGGTATTAACACATTGGCAGCCCCAACTGGTTACAGACACAGATTTCCAATCCAAAACAGGATTATGAGACTGTAACCAAGGGAAACCCAGCACGATAATGTCATGCAGATTATATAGAACCAAAAATTTGCAGCACTCCTGGTGATCAGGTTCAACCCTCATTATCACCTGAGTAGAAAACTGGGGTTTATTCTCAGCCAAAGGGGTAGAATCGATCCCCAGTAGGGAATAGACTTCTGTAGGGGTATCAAGGGAAACCCACAACGTTTAGCAAAATCATAATCCATCAGGTTAATAGCTGCTCCAGAATCAACGAAAGCCTGAGCAGAAAATGAGGACAGAGAGCATATCATAGTGACAGTTAATAAAAACTTAGTCTGAACACTACCCAAGACAACTGAGCGTGCAAAACGTCTTCCCCGCTTAGGGCAGACTGAAATAGCATGAGAGGCATCACCACAGTAGAAACATAACCTATTGCGCTTTCGAAACTCATGACACTGTGCCCCAGACACCACTCCATCACACTGCATGGGCTCAGAAGCTGGCTCACAAGGCAACACCACTCCACGCATACTTCTCCGCTCACGCAAACGTCTGTCAATTTGAATCGCTAATGACATAGAATCATTGAGACCAGAGGGGACAGGGAATCCCACCATAACATCCTTTACATTATCCGACAGACCCTTCCGGAAAAGGGCCGCCAAAGCGTCGTCATTCCATTTGGTCAGGACTGCCCACCTACGGAATCTCTGACAGTATAACTCAGCGTCATCAAGCCCCTGATTTAATGCCAACAAGGCTTTTTCAGCTTGATCAGTGACATTAGGCTCATCGTACAATAACCCCAAAGCCTGAAAAAACGCATCAACATCACTCAAAACAGGATCCCCAGGTATCAGGGAAAAAGCCCAATCCTGAGGATCGCCGCGCAGGAGAGAGATGATAATTTGAACCTGCTGCGCTGCGTTTCCTGAGGACTTAGATTTTAAGGCAAAAAACAATTTACAATTATTTTTGAAATTCTGAAACTTAGCTCGATCCCCTAAAAACAAATCTGGCATGGGGATCCTAGGTTCCACAACAGGCAACCCAGCAAGATAGATAGCAATACTCCGAACCTCAGTGGCAAGCTGATCCACACGGCCAGACAACTGTGCAAACTCCATTGGGAGAAAAGATCCTCCCCAGCACCCAGAGATACAGAGGAAAAAAAAAAAATGCAACAAACAGAAAAATATCTCTGACAACTCTGACAACCTTTTTTCTATCACAATATTTTTTCCCTTCTGTGAGTACCATACAATTTTCAATTTTTAGGCCGGTGATACTGTTATGTTTCGGTAGCTGAGGAGTGCAGGTAAAAAAGGCAATACACCAGAGCAGTTGGAATCTATGGAATTGCAGTACCCTGACTAACCACCACAACTAGAGGCAGCCGTGGAGCATTCCTACGTTGGTCCTAGACGCCTCGTCACAGCCTGAGAAACTAACTACACCTAAAGATAGAAATAGGAAAGCTATCTGCCCCGGAGCAGAACCCCAAAGATAATAGAAAGCCCCCAAACATGTAATGGCGGTTAGACAAGAGGAAATACTGACACAGAAAGAAAATAGAATGAGCAAACGCTGGGGCCCAAACTATCTAAATAGAAAAGGACAGGAAGGGTACTTACTGCAATCCCAGAAAACCCTGAAAAACACCAACTCTACTAATTTCAAAATCACCTGAGATCACACGACCTCTACCACCTAAATTAGCTCTCTGGTGTAACAAAATCAAAACAGCAGCCACTGAAAAAACTGGAAAAACAAAAGAACAAAACTCAGTGGCTGAACTAAACTGAGAAGGCAAAAGCCCCCGGAGGGACCCAGAAGGCCCCAAAGAAGTGCAGGACAAAATGCAAAAATATAGCAACAACACAAAAGAAGAAAAATTCTTATCTGGTAGCAGGAGATGCAGACACGACACAGCAGGCTACAAGGGAAACTGGAATGAAGGATTAAGACCAGAACAATTGATCACCGGCAACCCTGATGGGAAAATGACTCCCTTATATAAGATCAGTCAGTAACACCTGATTCCCAGTCCTCACAATTTTCACTGGTACCGCTTGTAACCACCAGAGGGAGCCTCTGCTCAGAACTCATCTCAAACCCATTCACAACACTCTCCAAATGCGACATGGCGTCCAATTTCAATACCAGCCAAAAAAGTCAAATGGCGCTGCTTCCCTTCCGAGCTCTACCATGCGCCCAAATAGTGGTTTACCCCACATATGGGGTATCAGCGTACTCAGGACTAATTGCACAATAACTTTTGGGGTTCTTTTACCCTTTGGAAAATAAAATTGGGGTGGAAAGATAATTTTTGTGGAAAAGATATGATTTTTTAATTATACGGCTCTACGTTATAACCTTCTGTGAAGCCCTTGGGGTTCGAAGCTCTCACAACACATTTAGATAAGTTCCTTGGGGGGTCTAGTTTCCAAAATGGGGTCACTTGTGGGGGGTTTCCACTGTTTAGGCATACAGGGACTCTCCAAATGCGACATGGCGTCCAATCTCAATTCCAGCCAAAAAAGTCAAATGGCGCTGCTTCCCTTCCGAGCTCTGCCATGCGCCAAAATAGTGGTTTACCCCCACATATGGGGTATCAGCGTACTCAGGACTAATTGCACAATAACTTTTGGGGTCCTGTTACCCTTTGGAAAATAAAAATTGGGGGTGGAAAGATAATTTTTGTGGAAAAGATATGATTTTTTAATTATACGGCTCTACGTTATAACCTTCTGTGAAGTCCTTGGGGGTTCAAAGCTTTCACAACACATTTAGATAAGTTCCTTGGGGGGTCTAGTTTCCAAAATGTGGTCACTTGTGGGGGGTTTCCACTGTTTAGGCACACAGGGACACTCCAAATGCGACATGGCGTCCAATTTCAATTCCAGCCAAAAAAGTCAAATGGCGCTGCTTCCCTTCCGAGCTCTGCCACGCGCCAAAATAGTGGTTTACCCCCACATATGGGGTATCAGCGTACTCAGGACTAATTGCACAATAACTTTTGGGGTCTTTTATCCTTTGGAAAATAAAAATTGGGATGAAAAGATCATTTTTGTGAAAAAAATATGATTTTTTAATTTTACGACTCTACGTTATAACCTTCTGTGAAGCCCTTGGGGGTTCAAAGCTTTCACAACACATTTAGATAAGTTCCTTGGGGGGTCTAGTTTCCAAAATGGGGTCACTTGTGGGGGGTTTCCACTGTTTAGGCACACAGGGACTCTCCAAATGCGACATGGCGTCCAATTTCAATTCCAGCCAAAAAAGTCAAATGGCGCTGCTTCCCTTCCGAGCTCTGCCATGCGCCCAAATAGTGGTTTACCCCCACATATGGGGTATCAGCGTACTCAGGACTAATTGCACAATAACTTTTGGGGTCCTTTTATCCTTTGGAAAATAAAAATTGGGATGAAAAGATCATTTTTGTGAAAAAATATGATTTTTTAATTTTACGGCTCTACGTTATAACCTTCTGTGAAACCCTTGGGGGTTCAAAGCTCTCACAACACATTTAGATAAGTTCCTTGGGGGGTCTAGTTTCCAAAATGGGGTCACTTGTGGTGGGTTCCACTGTTTAGGCACACAGGGACTCTCCAAATGCGACATGGCGTCAAATCTCAATTCCAGCCAAAAAAGGCAAATGGCGCTGCTTCCCTTCCGAGCTCTGCCATGCGCCCAAATAGTGGTTTACCCCCACACATGGGTTATCGGTGTACTCAGGAGAAATTGTACAACAAATATTGTGGTTCATTTTCTACTGATACCATTGACAAATTTTAAAAAAAATTGTGTCGAAAGAAAAATTTTTGGAAAAAAAGTTAAATGTTCATTTTTTCCTTCCACATTGCTTCAATTCTTGTTAAGTACCTAAAGGGTTAATAAACTTCTTGAATGTGGCTTTGAACACCTTGAGGGGTGCAGTTTTTAGAATGGTGTCACTTTTGGTATTTTCTGTCATATTGACCCCTCAAATTCACTTCAAATGTGAGGTGGTCCCTAAAAAAAATGGTTTTGCAAATTTTGTTGGAAAAATGAGAAATTGCTGGTCAACTTTTAACACTTATAACTTCCTAACAAAAAAAATGTTGGTTCCAAAATTGTGCTGATGTAAAGTAGACATGTGGGAAATGTTATTTATTAACTATTTTTTGTGACATATCTCTCTGATTTAATGGCATAAAAATAAAAATTTTGAAAATTGCAAAATTTTCAAAATTTTTGCCATATTTCCATTTTTTTCATAAATAAACGCAAGTTATATTGAAGAAATTTTACCACTATCATGAAGTACAAAATGTCACGAGAAAACATTCTCAGAATCGCCAAGATCCGTTGAAGCGTTCCAGAGTTATAAGCACATAAAAAATGACAATGGTCAGAATTGTAAAAATTGGCCTGGTCTTTAACCTACAAAATGGCTTGGTCGTTAAGGGGTTAAAGTAGCCACCTTTTGCTTTGATTACTGCTTTGCACACTCTTGGCATTATCTTGATGAGCTTCAAGAAGTAGTCACCGGAAATGGTTATCACTTCACAGGTGTGCCCTGTCAGGTTTAATAATGTGATTTCTTGCCTTATAAATGGGGTTGGGACCATCAGTTGTGTTGTGCAGAAGTCTGGTGGATACACAGCTGATAGCGCTACTGAATAGACTGTTAGAATGTGTATTATAGCAAGAAAAAAGCAGCTAAGTTAAGAAAAACGAGTGGCCATCATTACTTTCAGAAATGAATGTCAGTCAGTCCGAAAAATTGGGAAAACTTTGAAAGTGTCCCCAAGTGCAGTTGCAAAAAACCATCAAGTGCTACAAAGAAACTGGCTAACATGAGGACCACCCCAGGAAAGGGTCATCTGAAGTCAATTGTCTATGCTGTGAAGATAAGAGATGTGCAGCATCTGAAACAACGGATACTGGAAGCCTGTGCTAGCATTTCTTCTGTGGTGTTGCTATCAGTGTCTCAAGAGTGGGAGAAGATGGTTGCACTGACAATCCAACACAATAGGCAGCACTTTGAACCCCATTTTATAAGTGGTCATAAACTTGTAAATAACTCATGAAAGAATAAGGTTTACATTAAATATTTACATTAAAACCAAGCACACCATTGTTTTTCTGTGAAATTCTCAATAAGTTTGATGTGTCACATGACCTTCTTCCCATTGAAAAAAATAAAGTTGGCCGCCATGGTCACCACCTATCTTTAAAAGTTTTCTCCCTCCCATATATTAATGTGCCACAAACAGGAAGTTGATATCACCAACCATTCCCATTTTATGTATGTGTATCCATATAAATGGCCCACCCTGTACTGATGAAATGCACATCTGCCACGAAAACAAGGGAGCATTTCATCAATAGTGATGTTCTCCCAAGGGCAATAGCTTTTCTTACTGTGTTCAAAAAAATTTTTTGGAATAAATCGCGAATCGGAGCAAGCCTGTCATATGTTTTACGTTGGTTCATGTTGTACTGTCGTCAAATTGAAGGCAATGAATTAGAATCTTGAATCTTTTTAAACACATAACAAGGCCAAATTTTTTATTCCATCACCATCTATACCCCAACATTCCTCCAAACTTTGGCGATTTGCCCTATAAGCTCCTGCAAGGAGTTCTATTTCATCTGTGGGCTTGATGATTCTGTTGTAGATGAATTTGTCCCTTATAATATCTATAAATTGATCTGTGTATGTGACAATAGAGTCCAGTCTGTCATCTGTGAATAAAGTATTCCAGCATTCATTTGCAGTTTTAGCATTCCTTGCTGTTCCTTTAACTGCAGGAAGGTGAGTGAGAATGTTTTGAAATTCCCTACATTTAGTTTGCTTGGGTGGCTTATTGCTCCCTTTGTTTTTTTTTTTCTCTTCCCATATAATATGTTTCTATATCTTCTTCATCCTCATCAATCTCACCATCTTGCTCTATTTTAGAATCAATTTCACATACTTCCACCTCATCATGAGAATCAATCTCACTTTATTCTCCTAAATTTGAAACCAATGACACAGCAAGGAAGGACCTACTGACAATCTACAAGGACTTTGAAGATTTGGGGATGAAAGTAAAGGAACTGGATGCACAGGTAGTTTTTTCTTCTATCCTGGTATCGGCCCCTGGCTCTAGGGCAACCCCATTTATCACAGTCACATTTTCAAGTACATTTTATAAAGCTGGATTCTGCATTTGGGCAGTCGCAAATTTCCCGCCTGAAACCCCCAGTTCAGGAATTTCAGCCTCACTGGTTACCATCTCATCCTCGT
>JARQOD010000001.1:632773784-632824996 GCA_033576555.1 Oophaga sylvatica
GGGGGTCTAGTTTCCAAAATGGGGTCACATGTGGGGGTTTCCACTGTTTAGGCATACAGGGACTCTCCAAATGCGACATGGATCCAATCTCAATTCCAGCCAAAAAAGTCAAATGGCGCTGCTTCCCTTCCAACTCTGCCATGCACCCAAATAGTGGTTTACCCCCATTATGGGGTATCAGCGTACTCAGGACAAATTGCACAATAACTTTTGGGATCCTGTTACCCTTTGGAAAATAAAAATTGGGGGTGGAAAGATAATTTTTGTGGAAAAGATATGATTTTTTAATTATACGGCTCTACTTTATAACCTTCTGTGAAGCCCTTGGGGGTTCGAAGCTCTCACAACACATTTAGATATGTTCATTGGGGGGTCTAGTTTCCAAAATCGGGTCACTTTGGGGGGTTTCCACTGTTTAGGCATACAGGGACTCTCCAAATGCGACATGGCGTCCAATCTCAATTCCAGCCAAAAAAGTCAAAATGGCGCTGCTTCCCTTCCGAGCTCTGCCATGCGCCCAAATAGTGGTTTACCCCCCACATATGGGTATCAGCGTACTCAGGACTAATTGCACAATAACTTTTGGGGTCCTTTTATCCTTTGGAAAATAAAAATTGGGATGAAAAGATCAGTTTTGTGGAAAAAATATGATTTTTTAATTTTACAGCTCTACGTTATAACCTTCTGTGAAGCCCTTGGGGGTTCAAAGCTCTCACAACACATTTAGATAAGTTCATTGGGGGGGTCTAGTTTCCAAAATGGGGTCACATGTGGGGGGTTTCCACTGTTTAGGCATACAGGGACTCTCCAAATGCGACATGGCTCCAATCTCAATTCCAGCCAAAAAAGTCAAATGGCGCTGCTTCCTTCCGAACTCTGCCATGCACCCAAATAGTGGTTTACCCCCATATATGGGGTATCAGCGTACTCAGGACAAATTGCACAATAACTTTTGGGGTCCTGTTACCCTTTGGAAAATAAAAATTGGGGGTGGAAAGATAATTTTTGTGGAAAAGATATGATTTTTTAATTATACGGCTCTACGTTATAACCTTCTGTGAAGCCCTTGGGGGTTCGAAGCTTTCACAACACATTTAGATATGTTCATTGGGGGGGTCTAGTTTCCAAAATGGGGTCACTTGTGGGGGGTTTCCACTGTTTAGGCATACAGGGACTCTCCAAATGCGACATGGCGTCCAATCTCAATTCCAGCCAAAAAAGTCAAATGGCGCTGCTTCCCTTCCGAGCTCTGCCATGCACCCAAATAGTGGTTTACCCCCACATATGGGGTATCAGCGTACTCAGGACTAATTGCACAATAACTTTTGGGGTCCTTTTATCCTTTGGAAAATAAAAATTGGGATGAAAAGATCATTTTTGTGGAAAAAATATGATTTTTTAATTTTACGGCTCTACGTTATAACCTTCTGTGAAGCCTTGGGGGTTCAAAGCTCTCACAACACATTTAGATAAGTTCCTTGGGGGGTCTAGTTTCCAAATGGGGTCACATGTGGGGGGTTTCCACTGTTTAGGCACACAGGGACTCTCCTGTTATGTTTCGGTAGCTGAGGAGTGCAGGTAAAAAAGGCAATACACCAGAGCAGTTGGAATCTATGGAATTGCAGTACCCTGACTAACCACCACAACTAGAGGCAGCCGTGGAGCGTTCCTACGTTGGTCCTAGACGCCTCGTCACAGCCTGAGAAACTAACTACACCTAAAGATAGAAATAGGAAAGCTATCTGCCCGGAGCAGAACCCCAAAGATAATAGAAAGCCCCCAAACATGTAATGGCGGTTAGACAAGAGGAAATACTGACACAGAAAGAAAATAGAATGAGCAAACGCTGGGGCCCAAACTATCTAAATAGAAAAGGACAGGAAGGGTACTTACTGCAATCCCAGAAAACCTGAAAAACACCAACTCTACTAATTTCAAAATCACCTGAGATCACACGACCTCTACCACCTAAATTAGCTCTCTGGTGTAACAAAATCAAAACAGCAGCCACTGAAAAAACTGGAAAAAGCAAAAGAACAAAACTCAGTGGCTGAACTAAACTGAGAAGGCAAAAGCCCCCGGAGGGACCCAGAAGGCCCCCAAAGAAGTGCAGGACAAAATGCAAAAATATAGCAACAACACAAAAGAAGAAAATTCTTATCTGGTAGCAGGAGATGCAGACACGACACAGCAGGCTACAAGGGAAACTGGAATGAAGGATTAAGACCAGAACAATTGATCACCGGCAACCCTGATGGGAAAATGACTCCCTTATATAAGACCAGTCAGTAACACCTGATTCCCAGTCCTCACAATCTTCACTAGTACCGCTTGTAACCACCAGAGGGAGCCTCTGCTCAGAACTCATCTCAAACCCATTCACAACAGTACCCCCCCTTGAGGAGGGGTCACCGAACCCTCATTTGAGCAACCAGGTCGGTCAGGATGAGTTCTATGATACGCACGGATAAGTCTCCTAGCATGGATGTCCGAAGCAAACACCCAAGAATTGTCTTCCTGACCATAACCTCTCCATTTAACCAAATACTGGAGTCTTCGTCTAGAAAAACGAGAATCCAATATTTTCTCAACCACATACTCCAGATTGCCCTCAACCAAAACAGGGTCAGGAGGCACAGTAGCAGGAACCACTGGCTCAACAAACCTCTTCAACAAGGACTTGTGGAACACGTTATGGATCTTAAATGTCCCTGGAAGAAGCAAACGAAAAGAAACAGGATTAATAATCTCCATGATCTTATAAGGTCCAATGAACCTAGGCTTAAATTTAGGAGATGCTACTCTCATAGGAATATTCTTTGAGGACAACCAGACCAAGTCCCCACTTTAGACGAGGACCATCAGTCCTATGCCGGTTAGCAAACCGCTGGGCCTTCTCCTGAGAGAGGGACAACCTCTCCACTACCTGGTCCCAAATCCGCTGCATACGCTCCACAACAGAGTCAACACCCGGACAGACAGAAGCCTCCGTCTGTCCTGAAGAAAATCGAGGGTGAAACCCAGAATTACAGAAAAACGGAGACATCAAAGTGGCAGAGCTAGCCCTATTATTAAGAGCAAACTCAGCCAAAGGCAAAAAAGAGACCCAGTCATCCTGATCAGCAGACACAAAGCATCTTAGATAAGTCTCCAATGTCTGGTTTTTTCTCTCAGTTTGACCATTGGTCTGAGGATGAAATGCCGAGGAGAAAGACAATTGAACACCCAGTTTAGAACAAAAAAGTCCTCCAAAATCTGGAAACAAACTGGACTCCTCTGTCAGACACAATGTTCTCAGGAATGCCGTGTAAACGAACCACGTGCTGAAGGAACAACGGCACCAATTCAGAGGAGGAAGGCAACTTAGGTAATGGCACAAGATGTATCATTTTGGAAAACCTATCACAAATTACCCAGATGGTGGTCATTCTCTGAGAAACAGGAAGATCGGAAATGAAATCCATAGAGATATGGGTCCATGGTCTCTTGGGCACAGGCAATGGCATCAACAAACCACTAGAGCGAGAGCAAGGCTTGGAGCGAAAGCAAGTCCCGCAGGACTGCACAAATTCCCTGACATCGCGAGACAAGGTAGGCCACCAAAAGGACCGACTAACCAAGTCTCTGGTACCAAAAATTCCGGGATGCCCAGCCAATGCGGAACAATGAATCTCAGACATCACACTCTTTTTCCATTGGTCCGGGACAAACAATTTTCCAACAGGGCAGCGCTCGGGCCTATCCTCCTGAAACCCCTCCAGAGCAAGTCTCAAATTGGGCGAGATGGCGGAAAGAACTACACCCTCTTTCAAAATAACAGAAGGATCAGATAACTCAGGAGAGTCCGCAAGGAAACTCCTCGAGAGGGCATCCGCCTTAACATTCTTAGTGCCAGGAAGAAAGGAAACCACAAAATTAAAACGTGTGAAAAACAAGGCCCACCTGGCCTGTCTAGGATTGAGTCCCTTGGCAGATTCCAGATAGACCAGATTCTTATGGTCCGTAAGGACCACCACCTGATGTTTGGCTCCCTCCAGCCAATGTCTCCACTCTTCAAAAGCCCACTTCATGGCCAATAACTCCCGATTACCCACGTCATAATTACGTTCAGTAGGAGAAAATTTTCGAGAGAAAAAGGCACAAGGGTTACTTTTAGAGGTCTCTGGATCTTTTTGGGACAAAACGGCACCTGCCCCAATTTCAGAGGCATCAACCTCCACCTGAAATGGCAGAGAAATATCAGGCTGCCGTAGAACAGGAGCAGAAGTGAATCTCTGCTTAAGATCCTGAAATGCAGAGACTGCCTCAGGAGGCCAATTCACCACATCAGAACCCTTTCTGGTCAAATCAGTTAATGGTTTAACAATAACCGAGAAATTACCAATAAATTTACGATAAAAATTGGCAAAACCCAAAAATCTCTGAAGAGCCTTTAATGAAGTAGGTTGGACCCAATCACAGATGGCCTGAACCTTGACCGGGTCCATTTCAATAACAGATGGGGACAAAATGAATCCCAGAAATGAGATCTTCTGTACGCCAAAAAGACACTTTGATCCCTTCACATACAGAGCATTATCCCTCAAAATCTGGAACACAGTCCGAACATGTTTCACATGAGAGTCACAGTCATTAGAAAAAATTAAGATATCATCCAAATAAACAATCAGAAATTTGTCCACAAAATCCCTGAAAATGTCATTCATGAAGGACTGGAAGATGGAAGGGGCATTAGTGAGCCCAAAGGGCATCACTAGGTACTCAAAATGCCCTTCAGGGGTATTGAATGCCGTCTTCCATTCATCCCCGTGCTTAATGCGAATAAGGTTATACGCCCCCCTGAGGTCAAGCTTGGTAAACCAAGTAGCGTTTTTCACCCTGGAAAACAGGTCAGAAATCAAGGGTAACGGGTATTGATATTTCACAGTAATATTGTTCAAGAGACGATAATCAATACACGGCCTTAATGAACCATCTTTTTTGGCCACAAAGAAAAAAACCGGCACCTAAGGGTGAAGAGGATGGTCTGATATGACCCTTCTCCAATGATTCCTTGATATAAGACTGCATAGCGTCATGTTCAGGTACAGACAAGTTAAAAAGGCGACCTTTAGGGAATTTACTACCCGGCACTAATTCAATAGCGCAGTCATAGCTCCTATGGGGAGGTAAGGATGCAGATTTACTTTCGCTAAACACATCAGAAAAATCAAACAAAAAGTCAGGAACATCCTGAGCTTGGGGGGAGGCAGAAAAAAACAGGAGTGTTGGTATTAACACATTGGCAGCCCCAACTGGTTACAGACACAGATTTCCAATCCAAAACAGGATTATGAGACTGTAACCAAGGGAAACCCAGCACGATAATGTCATGCAGATTATATAGAACCAAAAATTTGCAGCACTCCTGGTGATCAGGTTCAACCCTCATTATCACCTGAGTAGAAAACTGGGGTTTATTCTCAGCCAAAGGGGTAGAATCGATCCCCAGTAGGGGAATAGACTTCTGTAGGGGTATCAAGGGAAACCACAACGTTTAGCAAAATCATAATCCATCAGGTTAATAGCTGCTCCAGAATCAACGAAAGCCTGAGCAGAAAATGAGGACAGAGAGCATATCATAGTGACAGTTAATAAAAACTTAGTCTGAACACTACCCAAGACAACTGAGCGTGCAAAACGTCTTCCCCGCTTAGGGCAGACTGAAATAGCATGAGAGGCATCACCACAGTAGAAACATAACCTATTGCGCTTTCGAAACTCATGACACTGTGCCCCAGACACCACTCCATCACACTGCATGGGCTCAGAAGCTGGCTCACAAGGCAACACCACTCCACGCATACTTCTCCGCTCACGCAAACGTCTGTCAATTTGAATCGCTAATGACATAGAATCATTGAGACCAGAGGGGACAGGGAATCCCACCATAACATCCTTTACATTATCCGACAGACCCTTCCGGAAAAGGGCCGCCAAAGCGTCGTCATTCCATTTGGTCAGGACTGCCCACCTACGGAATCTCTGACAGTATAACTCAGCGTCATCAAGCCCCTGATTTAATGCCAACAAGGCTTTTTCAGCTTGATCAGTGACATTAGGCTCATCGTACAATAACCCCAAAGCCTGAAAAAACGCATCAACATCACTCAAAACAGGATCCCCAGGTATCAGGGAAAAAGCCCAATCCTGAGGATCGCCGCGCAGGAGAGAGATGATAATTTGAACCTGCTGCGCTGCGTTTCCTGAGGACTTAGATTTTAAGGCAAAAAACAATTTACAATTATTTTTGAAATTCTGAAACTTAGCTCGATCCCCTAAAAACAAATCTGGCATGGGGATCCTAGGTTCCACAACAGGCAACCCAGCAAGATAGATAGCAATACTCCGAACCTCAGTGGCAAGCTGATCCACACGGCCAGACAACTGTGCAAACTCCATTGGGAGAAAAGATCCTCCCCAGCACCCAGAGATACAGAGGAAAAAAAAAAATGCAACAAACAGAAAAATATCTCTGACAACTCTGACAACCTTTTTTCTATCACAATATTTTTTCCCTTCTGTGAGTACCATACAATTTTCAATTTTTAGGCCGGTGATACTGTTATGTTTCGGTAGCTGAGGAGTGCAGGTAAAAAAGGCAATACACCAGAGCAGTTGGAATCTATGGAATTGCAGTACCCTGACTAACCACCACAACTAGAGGCAGCCGTGGAGCATTCCTACGTTGGTCCTAGACGCCTCGTCACAGCCTGAGAAACTAACTACACCTAAAGATAGAAATAGGAAAGCTATCTGCCCCGGAGCAGAACCCCAAAGATAATAGAAAGCCCCCAAACATGTAATGGCGGTTAGACAAGAGGAAATACTGACACAGAAAGAAAATAGAATGAGCAAACGCTGGGGCCCAAACTATCTAAATAGAAAAGGACAGGAAGGGTACTTACTGCAATCCCAGAAAACCCTGAAAAACACCAACTCTACTAATTTCAAAATCACCTGAGATCACACGACCTCTACCACCTAAATTAGCTCTCTGGTGTAACAAAATCAAAACAGCAGCCACTGAAAAAACTGGAAAAACAAAAGAACAAAACTCAGTGGCTGAACTAAACTGAGAAGGCAAAAGCCCCCGGAGGGACCCAGAAGGCCCCCAAAGAAGTGCAGGACAAAATGCAAAAATATAGCAACAACACAAAAGAAGAAAAATTCTTATCTGGTAGCAGGAGATGCAGACACGACACAGCAGGCTACAAGGGAAACTGGAATGAAGGATTAAGACCAGAACAATTGATCACCGGCAACCCTGATGGGAAAATGACTCCCTTATATAAGATCAGTCAGTAACACCTGATTCCCAGTCCTCACAATTTTCACTGGTACCGCTTGTAACCACCAGAGGGAGCCTCTGCTCAGAACTCATCTCAAACCCATTCACAACACTCTCCAAATGCGACATGGCGTCCAATTTCAATACCAGCCAAAAAAGTCAAATGGCGCTGCTTCCCTTCCGAGCTCTACCATGCGCCCAAATAGTGGTTTACCCCCACATATGGGGTATCAGCGTACTCAGGACTAATTGCACAATAACTTTTGGGGTTCTTTTACCCTTTGGAAAATAAAAATTGGGGGTGGAAAGATAATTTTTGTGGAAAAGATATGATTTTTTAATTTTACGGCTCTACGTTATAACCTTCTGTGAAGCCCTTGGGGGTTCGAGCTCTCACAACACATTTAGATAAGTTCCTTGGGGGGTCTAGTTTCCAAAATGGGGTCATTTGTGGGGGGTTTCCACTGTTTAGGCATACAGGGACTCTCCAAATGCGACATGGCGTCCAATCTCAATTCCAGCCAAAAAAGTCAAATGGCGCTGCTTCCTTCCGAGCTCTGCATGCACCCAAATAGTGGTTTACCCCCACATATGGGGTATCAGCGTACTCAGGACAAATTGCACAATAACTTTTGGGGTCCTGTTACCCTTTGGAAAATAAAAATTGGGGGTGGAAAGATAATTTTTGTGGAAAAGATATGATTTTTTAATTATACGGCTCTACGTTATAACCTTCTGTGAAGCCCTTGGGGGTTCGAAGCTCTCACAACACATTTAGATAAGTTCCTTGGGGGGTCTAGTTTCCAAAATGGGGTCACTTGTGGGGGGTTTCCACTGTTTAGGCATACAGGGACTCTCCAAATGCGACATGGCGTCCAATCTCAATTCCAGCCAAAAAAGTCAAATGGCGCTGCTTCCCTTCCGAGCTCTGCCATGCGCCAAATAGTGGTTTACCCCCACATATGGGGTATCAGCGTACTCAGGACTAATTGCACAATAACTTTTGGGGTCCTGTTACCCTTTGGAAAATAAAAATTGGGGGTGGAAAGATAATTTTTGTGGAAAAGATATGATTTTTTAATTATACGGCTCTACGTTATAACCTTCTGTGAAGCCTTGGGGGTTCAAAGCTTTCACAACACATTTAGATAAGTTCCTTGGGGGGTCTAGTTTCCAAATGGGGTCACTTGTGGGGGGTTTCCACTGTTTAGGCACACAGGGACACTCCAAATGCGACATGGCGTCCAATTTCAATTCCAGCCAAAAAAGTCAAATGGCGCTGCTTCCCTTCCGAGCTCTGCCACTGCGCCAAAATAGTGGTTTACCCCCACATATGGGGTATCAGCGTACTCAGGACTAATTGCACAATAACTTTTGGGGTCTTTATCCTTTGGAAAATAAAAATTGGGATGAAAAGATCATTTTTGTGAAAAAATATATGATTTTTTAATTTTACGACTCTACGTTATAACCTTCTGTGAAGCCCTTGGGGGTTCAAAGCTTTCACAACACATTTAGATAAGTTCCTTGGGGGGTCTAGTTTCCAAAATGGGGTCACTTGTGGGGGGTTTCCACTGTTTAGGCACACAGGGACTCTCCAAATGCGACATGGCGTCCAATTTCAATTCCAGCCAAAAAAGTCAAATGGCGCTGCTTCCCTTCCGAGCTCTGCCATGCGCCCAAATAGTGGTTTACCCCCACATATGGGGTATCAGCGTACTCAGGACTAATTGCACAATAACTTTTGGGGTCCTTTTATCCTTTGGAAAATAAAAATTGGGATGAAAAGATCATTTTTGTGAAAAAATATGATTTTTTAATTTTACGGCTCTACGTTATAACCTTCTGTGAAACCCTTGGGGGTTCAAAGCTCTCACAACACATTTAGATAAGTTCCTTGGGGGGTCTAGTTTCCAAAATGGGGTCACTTGTGGTGGGTTCCACTGTTTAGGCACACAGGGACTCTCCAAATGCGACATGGCGTCAAATCTCAATTCCAGCCAAAAAAGGCAAATGGCGCTGCTTCCCTTCCGAGCTCTGCCATGCGCCCAAATAGTGGTTTACCCCCACACATGGGTTATCGGTGTACTCAGGAGAAATTGTACAACAAATATTGTGGTTCATTTTCTACTGATACCATTGACAAATTTTAAAAAAATTGTGTCGAAAGAAAAATTTTTGGAAAAAAAGTTAAATGTTCATTTTTTCCTTCCACATTGCTTCAATTCTTGTTAAGTACCTAAAGGGTTAATAAACTTCTTGAATGTGGCTTTGAACACCTTGAGGGGTGCAGTTTTTAGAATGGTGTCACTTTTGGGTATTTTCTGTCATATTGACCCCTCAAATTCACTTCAAATGTGAGGTGGTCCCTAAAAAAAATGGTTTTGCAAATTTTGTTGGAAAAATGAGAAATTGCTGGTCAACTTTTAACACTTATAACTTCCTAACAAAAAAAAATGTTGGTTCCAAAATTGTGCTGATGTAAAGTAGACATGTGGGAAATGTTATTTATTAACTATTTTTTGTGACATATCTCTCTGATTTAATGGCATAAAAATAAAAATTTTGAAAATTGAAAAATTTTCAAAATTTTTGCCATATTTCCATTTTTTTCATAAATAAACGCAAGTTATATTGAAGAAATTTTACCACTATCATGAAGTACAAAATGTCACGAGAAAACATTCTCAGAATCGCCAAGATCCGTTGAAGCGTTCCAGAGTTATAAGCACATAAAAAATGACAATGGTCAGAATTGTAAAAATTGGCCTGGTCTTTAACCTACAAAATGGCTTGGTCGTTAAGGGGTTAAAGTAGCCACCTTTTGCTTTGATTACTGCTTTGCACACTCTTGGCATTATCTTGATGAGCTTCAAGAAGTAGTCACCGGAAATGGTTATCACTTCACAGGTGTGCCCTGTCAGGTTTAATAAGTGTGATTTCTTGCCTTATAAATGGGTTGGGACCATCAGTTGTGTTGTGCAGAAGTCTGGTGGATACACAGCTGATAGCGCTACTGAATAGACTGTTAGAATGTGTATTATAGCAAGAAAAAAGCAGCTAAGTTAAGAAAAACGAGTGGCCATCATTACTTTCAGAAATGAATGTCAGTCAGTCCGAAAAATTGGGAAAACTTTGAAAGTGTCCCCAAGTGCAGTTGCAAAAACCATCAAGTGCTACAAAGAAACTGGCTAACATGAGGACCACCCAGGAAAGGGGTCATCTGAAGTCAATTGTCTATGCTGTGAAGATAAGAGATGTGCAGCATCTGAAACAACGGATACTGGAAGCCTGTGCTAGCATTTCTTCTGTGGTGTTGCTATCAGTGTCTCAAGAGTGGGAGAAGATGGTTGCACTGACAATCCAACACAATAGGCAGCACTTTGAACACATTTTATAAGTGGTCATAAACTTGTAAATAACTCATGAAAGAATAAGGTTTACATTAAATATTTACATTAAAACCAAGCACACCATTGTTTTTCTTGTGAAATTCTCAATAAGTTTGATGTGTCACATGACCTTCTTCCCATTGAAAAAAATAAAGTTGGCCGCCATGGTCACCACCTATCTTTAAAAGTTTTCTCCCTCCCATATATTAATGTGCCACAAACAGGAAGTTGATATCACCAACCATTCCCATTTTATGTATGTGTATCCATATAAATGGCCCACCCTGTACTGATGAAATGCACATCTGCCATGAAAACAAGGGAGCATTTCATCAATAGTGATGTTCTCCCAAGGGCAATAGCTTTTCTTACTGTGTTCAACAAATTTTTGGAATAAATCGCGAATCGGAGCAAGCCTGTCATATGTTTTACGTTGGGTTCATGTTGTACTGTCGTCAAATTGAAGGCAATGAATTAGAATCTTGAATCTTTTTTAAACACATAACAAGGCCAAATTTTTTATTCCATCACCATCTATACCCCAACATTCCTCCAAACTTTGGCGATTTGCCCTATAAGCTCCTGCAAGGTATTACAATCCAAAAAATTGAGTTCTATTTCATCTGTGGGCTTGATGATTCTGTTGTAGATGAATTTGTCCCTTATAATATCTATAAATTGATCTGTGTATGTGACAATAGAGTCCAGTCTGTCATCTGTGAATAAAGTATTCCAGCATTCATTTGCAGTTTTAGCATTCCTTGCTGTTCCTTTAACTGCAGGAAGGTGAGTGAGAATGTTTTGAAATTCCCTACATTTAGTTTGCTTGGGTGGCTTATTGCTCCATTTGTTTTTTTTATCTCTTCCCATATAATATGTTTCTATATCTTCTTCATCCTCATCAATCTCACCATCTTGCTCTATTTTAGAATCAATTTCACATACTTCCACCTCATCATGAGAATCAATCTCACTTTATTCTCCTAAATTTGAAACCAATGACACAGCAAGGAAGGACCTACTGACAATCTACAAGGACTTTGAAGATTTGGGGATGAAAGTAAAGGAACTGGATGCACAGGTAGTTTTTCTTCTATCCTGGTATCGGCCCCTGGCTCTAGGGCAACCCCATTTATCACAGTCACATTTTCAAGTACATTTTATAAAGCTGGATTCTGCATTTGGGCAGTCGCAAATTTCCCGCCTGAAACCCCCAGTTCAGGAATTTCAGCCTCACTGGTTACCATCTCATCCTCGTTACCAGCCAGGACTCACAAGTGGAACTTATCCACCACAGACTACGATGGGGTTTCATTTGGGTTGAGCTGACTCCTGTCTGCATCCCTTGGTATCCCTGCCTTTCTCCAAAAGTCACAGAAAAGGCTGTAGTCCCGCCCAATTATCACGGTGTGTAGCAAACCTTTGACTACCCCGACCTCATGGAACTCAGTACCCCAGCTCGATTTTATCGACACTTTGGCAATGCAATAAACCTTGGTGTCCCTTTGCATATAGCGGATGCCCACGTGTTTCCCTGGGATCAACTAGTTGGGGAGTGTGGCCCTTATCAGGGCCACCAAGCTCCATGAGTCTAAAAGTCCTGACACTTGCACACCATTTATTGACACGAGACATACCTGTGGCCCCCAACCAGGTTGACAATGAGCGGCTATATGTCCCAGACTGTAACATCGCCAGCAAAGCAAGTTTTTACCCAAGGCCTTTGACAACCCCTCAGCGACTCACTGGCATCTAGGACTCCCCCAGTGGTGACTCTGTTACCCTTCTTTTGCAGCTCAGTTTCCTGCTGGTTCCCCAGTATGAGGATGCGTAACCCCCTGGATTTCTTAGGTAATTTTCAACCACCTGGTACCGTTCCATTAGGCTCACCAGTTCGTTTGCATTCGGGGGATCTCCCTGGGAACCCAGATTAGCAGTGGCCTAGAAAGGGAGTGCATGAACATGTCCATGACAACCCACTCAGCCATCTTTACTGGAGAGGAGGATTCCAGCTGCAACAATTTTTTCATAAGATACAGTAGATGAAACATTAGGGATTGAGGCGTTTTGTCCCCATAATATGCCCAAAAGTGAACCATTTGTGCTCTGACAGTCACTCCTGCATGTGCCAAAATTTAAGTTTTTAATTTGGCATACTCCTGTGCATCCTGTAATGCCAAATCATAATAGGCTTTCTGGGGCTCACCAGTCAGATAGGGATCCAGCACCTTCGCCTACTGCTCTGGCGGTAGCTTCTCAAGCTCCGACACCCGGTCGAACACAGTCAAAAATGCCTCCACATCATCACACGGGTTCATTTTTTGTATGGCTCATCTTACCACCTTCCAGACGTACGTGTCATCACCTAGACTTGGGGAAGGGCCTACCAGCCTTCCATGATCCACCTCTGTGAGCAAGTCAATCTGCTGCTGGCGCAGTATAAGCAGCTTACTGGTCTCTTGTTGCACCATCTGTTGCTGCTGTAATTGTTGCTGGTGTTACTGGTGCTGTTGTTGCTGTGCTTGTACCAGATGTTTGAGCAGGTCCTCCATTTTGCCTGACCTTGTATGCTGGCTTCATCCAGGGTATGCAGTACCTCTTGTAGCCGTCACACGTGTTCGCTGAGAATGCTGCTCGCACTTCGAACAAGATCTGTGGTAGATCAGATCACTCGGCTGAACACAGAGATAGAAATAGAACACTGTTTCTTTAAGAATGTGCTTGGTTTATTAAATATAGCATAAGCCAACCAGAAAAAGTAAACATGACCCTCTGGGCAAAACAGCAAAACAAAACAGAGTCCTTTTCTTAGCAGAAATCAGCCCACTTAGGGTTAGCAATTTCCACGGTTCAGGTCCTTTAGTACAGGCACAAACACTTCCCTGGAGTGCTCCTCTCCAGACACTGACCACTGTTGCCTTTGGAGGCCAGCTACTTAAGCCCCATACCATACCCTGGTGTGATATAAGGTGGACATCCTCCACCCGCTTTATGGATGTCCACATAAAAGCCAGCCATTATGCAAATAACTTAACCCCTCATAACACTTAGTGTGCTGGAGAAAAAACTCTGGGTTTTATATCACTGACGCCATTAGGTGTAGTGAAACATATCTCCCTTCCAGTACTATACCAGTGACTTAGTCAAAATATATATATCTATATATATAATATATATATATAGATATATATACAGTACAGACCAAAAGTTTGGACACACCTTCTCATTCAAAGATTTTTCTGTATTTTCATGACTATGAAAATTGTACATTCACACTCAAGACATCAAAACTATGAATTAACACATGTGGAATTATATACTTAACAAAAAAGTGTGAAACAACTGAAATATGTCTTATATTCTAGGTTCTTCAAAGTAGCCACCTTTTGCTTTGATGACTGCTTTGCACACTCTTGGCATTCCCTTGATGAGCTTCAAGCGTTAGTCAACAGAAATGATCTTCCAACAGTCTTAAAGGACTTCCCAGAGATGCTTAGCACTCGTTGGCCCTTTTGTATTCACTCTGTGGTCCAGCTAACCCCAAACTATCTCGATTGGGTTCAGGTCTGGTGACTGTGGAGGCCAGGTCATCTGGCATAGCACCCCATCACTCTCCTTCTTAGTCAAATAGCCCTTACACAGCCTGGAGGTGTGTTTGGGGTCATTGTCCTGTTGAAAAATAAATGATAGTCCAACTAAACGCAAACCGGATGGAATAGCATGCCGCTGCAAGATGCTGTGGTAGACATGCTGGTTCAGTATGCCTTCAATTTTGAATAAATCACCAACAGTGTCACCAGCAAAGCACCCCCACACCATCACACCTCCTCCTCCATGCTTCACGGTGGGAACCAGGCATGTAGAGTCCATCCGTTCACCTTTTCTGCGTGGAACAAAGACACTGTGGTTGGAACCAAAGATCTCAAATTTGGACTCATCAGACCAATGCACAGATTTCCAATGGTCTAATGTCCATTCCTTGTGTTCTTTAGCCCAAACAAGTCTCTTCTTCTTGTTGACTTTACTGAGCAGTGGTTTCCTAGCAACTATTTTACTATGAAGGCCTGCTGCACAAAGTCTCTTCTTAACAGTTGTTGAAGAGATGCTGCTAGAACTTTGTGTGGCATTGACCTGGTCTCTAATCAGAGCTGCTGTTAACCTGCGATTTCTGCGGCTGATGACTCGGATAAACTTATCCTCAGAAGCAGAGGTGACTCTTGGTCTTCCTTTCCTGAGGGCGGTCCTCATGTGAGCCAGTTTCATTGTAGAGCTTGATGGTTTTTGCAACTGCACTTGGGGACACTTTCAAAGTTTTCCCAATTTTTCAGACTGACTGACCTTCCTTTCTTAAAGTAATGATGGCCACTCGTTTTTCTTTACTTAGCTGTTTTTTTCTTGCCATAATACAAATTCTAACCGTCTGTTCAGTAGGACTATCAGCTGTGTATCCATCAGACTTCTGCACAACACAACTGATAGTCCCAACCCCATTTATAAGGCAAGAAATCACACTTGTTAAACCTGACAGGGCACACCTGTGAAGTGAAAAACATTTCCGGTGACTACCTCTTGAAGCTCATCAAGAGAATGCCAAGAGTGTGCAAAGCAGTAATCAAAGCAAAAGGTGGCTACTTTGAATAACCTAGAATATAAGACATAATTTCAGTTGTTTCACACTTTTTTGTTAAGTATATAATTCCACATGTGTTAATTCATAGTTTTGATGCCTTCAGTGTGAATGTACAATTTTCATAGTCATGAAAATACAGAAAAATCTTTGAATGAGAAGGTGTGTCCAAACTTTTGACCTGTACTGTAGTTTGTATGCGATTTTTAATTGCACCCTCAGTTTTCCATCCGTTTGCCCTTCGTATGCAATGCGATTTAAACATGACGTTAGACATAGAGCAGTTCTCTGTATGTAAAAACAGGTAATTCATGCAAAGCCCTTGGTCTCCTGTAATAAAAATAAAATAATAAAGCAACATTATTCTTACCTATCCGGTGCTCAGTCAGGTCCCACGCTGTAATCCTTCACAAAGGGTTGACTGGTTGCAGCTAGCAGCACAGCTAATGCTTGCTGCTCAGCTGTAAGCCCCTGAATGAATGAGTTCCTCTCCCGGCGACAGGAGAGGAAGGGATTAGTGTGGGAAGCTGAATTGATTGCTTCCCAGGCTAATCAGTTCACTTCAGGTCAGCCGGGACTCCCTCTGACGTCACTGATGCTGTGCGGTGTCCCCGGCTGACCTGAAGCGACGTTACCCTCAGTGTCGCTTGTACTGATCGCTGCCTGAGCTGCCTGTTTGGGAATTTTCTCACCCAGCATTGCCAGTGAGAGAATGAACGGAAGTGACGTCATTCTCTCCTGGCGTCTGATATCAGTGCATCGCATGGGCGGTGTAGAGCGCTGACATCACCCGATGTTCTATACCGGAGATCATTGTGAGACACTTGTTATTATCTGGACTACGGCAGACAGGTGATGTATAGGTTGCTTTATTATTTTATTTTTATTACAGGAGACGATGGCATCGGGGAATAGGTGATTGGTGAGTATGTACTCTATGTTATGTGTTGTATGTTATGTGTATGTTCTGTATGTTATGTGTTATATGTATGTTCTGAATGTTATGTGTTGTTTGTTATATGTATGTTCTGTATATTATGTGTCGTATGTTATATGTACAGTATGTTCTGTATAATATGTGTTATATGTATGTTCTGTATATTATGTGTTGTATGTTAAATATGTATGTCTCTGTATGTTATATGTATGTTCTGTGTTGTATGTTATATGAATGTACTGTATGTTATCTGTTATATGTATGTACTGTATGTTATGTGTTGTATGTTATATGTATGTTCCATATGTTATCTGTTATATGTATGTTCTGTATGTTATGTACTGTATGTTATATGTATGTTATGTGTTGTATGTTATATGTATGTTCTGTATGTTATATGTATGTTCTGTGTTGTATGTTATATGAATGTTCTGTATGTTATCTGTTATATGTATGTTCTGTATGTTCTGTATTTGTTATGTATGTTTATATGTATGTTCTGTATGTTATGTGTTATATGTATGTACTGTATGTTATGTGTTGTATGTTATATGTATGCTATGTGTTGTATGTTATGTATGTTATGTGTTGTATGTTATATGTATGTACTGTATGTTATGTGTTGTATGTATGTTCTGTGTTGTATGTTATATGTTGGCTCTGCCAATGAGCGGGCCGCTTAGGTGGGAGATTTGAATCCCGCGCTGCTCATTGGCTGAGCCACCCTCCGGTTCTGCCAATGAACGGCGCCGCAGTGTCGCCAGCAAAGCACCCCCACATCATCACACCTCCTCCATGCTTCACAGTGGTAACCAGGCATGTAGAGTCCATCCGTTCACCTTTTCTGCGTCGCACAAAGATCTCAAATTTGGACTCATCAGACAAAAGCACAGATTTCCACTGGTCTACTGTCCATTCCTTGTGTTCTTTAGCCCAAACAAGTCTCTTCTGCTTGTTGCCTGTCCTTAGCAGTGGTTTCCTAGCAGCTATTTTACCATGAAGGCCTGCTGCACAAAGTCTCCTCCAAAGTCAATTGTTGAAGAGATGTGTCTGCTGCTAGAACTCTCTGTGCCATTGACCTGGTCTCTAATCTGAGCTGCTGTAAACCTGCGATTTCTGAGGCTGGTGACTCAGATAAACTTATCCTAAGAAGCAGATGTGACTCTTGGTCTTCCTTTCCTGGGCCGGTCCTCATGGGAGCCAGTTTCTTTGTAGCGCTTGATGGTTTTTGCAACTGCACTTGAGGACACTTTCAAAGTTTTCCCAATTTTTTTGACTGACTGACCTTCATTTCTTAAAGTAATGATGGCCACTCATTTTTCTTTACTTAGCTGCTTTTTTCTTGCCATAATACAAATTCTAGCAGTCTATTCAGTAGGACTATCAGCTGTGTATCCACCAAACTTCTGCACTACACAACTGATGGTCCCAACCCCATTTATAAGGCCAGAAATCATACTTATTAAACCTGACACGGCATATCTGTGAGGTGAAAACCATTTCCGGTGACTACCTCTTGAAGCTCATCAAGAGAATGCCAAGAGTGTGCAAAGCAGTCATTAAAGCAAAAGGGGGGTACATTGAAGAACCTAGAATATAAGACATATTTTCAGTTGTTTCACACCCCAGAAAAGGCAAATCTATATTTAGATACGAACTTTCTGGCACTTATCCCGTCTATTCCCATTGCCCTATAGCAGTGGCTAATGGGATAATAATTGGTTAAGGCCACCTTGCTATTGGAAGGTGACTTTAAGCCAGGTTAATAATTGAGAGTTGTCAATTAGACAACTCTCAATTATTAATCCTATTTAGTGTTGAGCATTCCGATACTGCAAATATCGGGTATCGGCCGATATTAGCTGTATCGGAATTCCGATTCCGAGTTCCGATATTTTCGTCTTATCGGATACCGGAATCGGGATGTCACTGTCACTGTCAGTGTCCGTCGGTCGGGTCTGTCAGGAGTCAGCGGCACTTACCCGGCAGAAGATCTCCGGCGGTCACGTCCTGAACTGCTTCATGGCCGCAATCTTCTTTCCCCGGCGGTCACATGCAGTTTCTCGCGATAACTGCAGTGACTGCTGGGTAATCGCGGCCGTAAAGCAGTCAGTCCGATGACGTCACCGCCGGAGAAGCAGGTAATCAGCTGTGCTGCGTCGGGATGACAGGCTCTGCCTGTCATTGCGATGTAGCAGAGTTGGATCGTCGTGGGACAATCGTTACTATGGACTGCGTCGGACAGGTGGTATACTGTTGGTTTGTTTTTTTTCTTTTTTTACAGGAGATCGATGGCGTCGCAGGAATGAGAGAGTAATAAAATTAATGAAAACTGTGTTGTCTCTTTTATTTCATTAAAATACTTTTTTCTTGCTTTGTCTTTTTTTTATACATTTAATAACTTTGGGATTAATAATGGATCGGTGTCTTATTGACGCCTCTCCATTATTAACCGGGCTTATTGTCACCGTGCAATCAACGGTGACAATAACCCCTTATTACCCCGCTTGCCACCGCTACAGGGCAAGTGGGAAGAGCCGGGTAAAGTGCCACAATTGGCACATCTTTTGATGCGCCAAATGTGGGGCTGCTGTAGCCTGGTATTATCAGGCTGTTGAGGGCCAAAATCCATGGGCCTTGACAGTCTTTTAATACCAGGCCGCAGCAGTCTGCATTTTACTTGGCTGGTTAACAAAAATAGGGGGGATCCCCACGCCGTTTTTTTTTCGAGGGGATCCCCTATTTTTGTTAACCAGCCAAGCTAAGCAGACTGCTGTGGCCTGGTATTATCAGGCTTGCAAGGTCCATGGATATTGGATCCTTACCAGCCTGAAAAACCAGGCCTCAGCGGTCTGCTTCATCTGGCTGGTTAACAAAAATAGGGGGGACCCCACGCCAATTTTTTTCGGGGGATCCCCTATTTTTGTTAATCAGCCAAGATATGCAGACTGCTGTGGCCTGGTATTATCAGGCTGGCAAGGTCCATGGATCTTGGCTCCTTAACAGCCTGAAAATCCAGGCCTCAGCGGTCTGCTTCATCTGGCTGGTTAACAAACATAGGGGGGACCCCACGCCAATTTTTTTCGAGGGGATCCCCTATTTTTGTTAATCAGCCAAGATATGCAGACTGCTGTGGCCTGGTATTATCAGGCTGGCAAGGTCCATGGATCTTGGCTCCTTAACAGCCTGAAAATCCAGGCCTCAGCGGTCTGCTTCATCTGGCTGGTTAACAAAAATAGGGGGGACCCCACGCCATTTTTTTTTCGAAGGGAACCCCTATTTTTGTTAATCAGTTCCCTCTGACGTCACTGATTGTGTCCCTGGCTGACCTGAAGTGAAAGTGGAAAGCAATCAATTAAGCTTTCCACTTAAGGGCCCCTCTCACATAGCTATATCGCTACCGAGATCGCTGCTGAGTCACTAGTTTTATGACGCAGCAGCGAGCTCACCAGCGATATCGCTGTGTGTGACATTCAGCGACGATCAGCCCCCCTGCCGGGTATCGCTGATCGTCGCTGAAATGTCAGGACCTTTGATCGCTGGTTTCCCGCTGACAGGCACACATCGCTGCGTGTGACAGGCGGGAGACCAGCGATCCGCTGGTAACCAAGGTACACAGCGGGTTTCCAGGCGCGGGGCTGTGCCTAGAAACCCGCTGTGTACCTTGGATACCAGCGCCCTGATGCAGGGAGCTGATATCCAAGGTACACAGCGGGTTTCCAAGCGCTGCGCGGTGCCTGGAAACCCGCTGTGTACCTTGGTTACCAGCGGAACGCTGGTCTCCCGCCTGTCACACGCAGCGATGCGTGCCTGTCAGAGGGAAACCAGCGATCAAAAAAAGGTCCTGACATTTCTGCGACGATCAGCGATACCCGGCAGGGGGCTGATCGTCGCTGAATGTCACACACAGCGATATCGCTGGTGAGCTCGCTGCTGCGTCACAAAACTAGTGACTCAGCAGCGATCTCGGTAGCGATATCGCTATGTGAGACGGGCCCTTAAGCGATGTTACCCGCAGTGTCGCTGTCCCAGATCGCTGCCTGAGCTGCCTGTTTGGCAGCTCAGCAGCGATCATGTAGCGATACACCAGCGATCCTGACAAGTGCATATCGTTGTCGGGATCGCTGGTGTATCGTTATGTGACACCCAGCCTTTACTCTCCTGTCAGGCAGGAGAGGAACTCATTCATTTGGGTTTACTGTGAGGCTGCAGCATTAGCTGCGGTCCCTGCAGTAAACATTAACCCTTTCTGAAGGATTACACCGTGGGACCTGACTGTGCATGGGATAGGTAAGAATAATTTTGCTTTTTTATTTTATTTTTATTACAGGAAATGGTTTTTGCAGTAAAATAAAAGATGGTCAAAAACATGTGTCTTTATTTCATTAAAATGATTTTTAATTAAAGTGTGTGTGTTTTATTTTTATTTCATGCAATAGGATTAATAATTGATAGTTGTCTAATTGACAGCTCTCAATTATTAACCTGGCTTAAGGTCACCTTTCAATAGCAAGGTGGCTTTAACCCCATATTAACCCATTCGCCACCGCTACAGGGCAATGGGAATAGACGGGCAAAGTGCCAGAAAGGGCGAATCTAATTATAGATTTGTCTTTCCTGGGGTGTCTGGGGGCAGATGTTAGTAGCCGGGGGGGGCAAAAATAATGGTCCCTCTCTGGGCTATTATTATCTGCCCCCACTCACTGGCTTTGTCTGTCTGGTTGCGAAAATAGGGCGGGAGCCCACACATTTTTTTTCAGCAATTTTACACCTCATAATATATATATATACATGTCATTGAATTTGTGACACATATATATATATATATTTATATTTGTAGTTCATACACTTCTACATAGTATAATAGCCGCTAATTCAATTGCCGGCTTTTGTGAAAATGCAGAACCCGACATGAAATGACACTTGGTGTACATAGGGTTAACCATGTCTTTTCATGTCCTTTGCTATCTAATTTGCACAAACAATTAAATCAGACTATGTGTGCAAAATTTCACACCTGTAGGGGTTAATTAAAGGTGTAAATTCGTAGCAAAAAAGTCCGTTTTTTTTTACAACGAATTTACACCTTTAATTAACCCCTACAGGTGTGAAATTTTGCACACATAGTCTGATTTAATTGTTTGTGCAAATCAGATAGCAAACGACATGAAAAGACATGGTTAACCCTATGTACACCAAGTGTCATTTCATGTCGGGTGCTTCTGTCTTTTCACTGAAGCCGGCTTTACCCGGCAATTGAATCAAAGGATATTTTACTATGTAGAAGTGTATAAACTATACATATATGTATATATATATGTCACAATGACATGTATATATATATATGTATTCTATGTGTGTATATTTAGTGTTTACAAGGAAAGAATGGGGTTTTTTTTAGTTGCGATATTTTGTTCCCATAGACTTACATGGGCTTCCGGTATCGGTATCGGGTATCGCCGATATTTTAGTGATATCGGCGATACCATTCTGATTCCGATACTTTAGGATATCGGAAAGTATCGCTCAACTCTAATCCTATTGTATGAAATTAAAAAAAAACACGTACACATTAATTAAAAATTATTTTAATTATATAAACACAGTTTTTGACCATCTTTTATTTTACTGGTATTCCTTCGATTCCCTTGTTCTCCTGTAATAAAAAAAAATAATAAAACAACATTATTCTTACCTATCCGGCGCTCTGTCAGGTCCAAAGCTATAATCCTTCACAAAGGGTTAACTGGTTTATAGCAAGCAGCGCAGCTAATGCTGGCAGCTCAGCTGTAAGCCCCCGAACGAATGAGCTCCTCTCCCGGCTGACAGGAGAGGAAGTGATTAGCTAGGAATCTTAATTGATTGCTTCCCAGGCTAATCAGTTTAGTTCAGGTCAGCCGGGGGACACCGCACAGCATCAGTGACGTCAGAGTGTCGGGTTCTCTAATTTCACAAAAGCCGGCAATTGAATTAGCGGCTATTATACTATAAGTGATGAACTTATGATATATAATATATATATATATATATATATATATATATATACAGTACAGACCAAAAGTTTGGACACACCTTCTCATTCAACGATTTTTCTGTATTTTCATGATTATGAAAATTGTAGAATCACACTGAAGGCATCAAAACTATGAATTAACACATGTGAAATTATACATTACACTTAACAAAAAAGTGTGAAACAACTGAAAATATGTCTTATATTCTAGGTTCTTCAAAGTAGCCACCTTTTGCTTTGATTACTGCTTTGCACGCAGAAAAGGTGAACGGATGGACTCTACATGCCTGGTTCCCACCGTGAAGCATGGAGGTGTGATGGTGTGGGGGTGCTTTGCTGGTGGCACTGTTGGGGATTTATTCAAAATTGAAGGCATACTGAACCAGCATGGCTAACACAGCATCTTGCAGCAGCATGCTATTCCATCCGGTTTGCATTTAGTTGGACCATCATTTATTTTTCAACAGGAAAATGACCCCAAACACACCTCCAGGCTGTGTAAGGGCTATTTGACCAAGAAGGAGAGTGATGAAGTGCTACGCCAGATAACCTGGCCTCCACAGTCACCAGACCTGAACCCAATCAAGATGGTTTGGGGTGAGCTGGGCCGCTCACCGCTTCAATTTTGAATAAATCCCCAACAGTGTCACCAGCAAAGCACCCCACACCATCACACCACCTCCTCAATGCTTCACGGTGGGAACCAGGCATGTAGAGTCCATCCGTTCACCTTTTCTGCGTGCAAAGCAGTATCAAAGCAAAAGGTGGCTACTTTGAAGAACCTAGAATATAAGACATATTTTCAGTTGTTTCACGCTTTTTTGTAAAGTGTAATGTATAATTCCACATGTGTTAATTCATAGTTTTGAAGCCTTCAGTGTGATTCTACAATTTTCATAGTCATGAAAATACAGAAAAATCTTTGAATGAGAAGTTGTGTCCAAACTTTTGGTCTGCACTGTATATATATTCTTAGTGTATATATCTATTCTTAATTTTATTATTTAATAACTATTCATTTGGATCCATTATATGTCGGTTTTGCTAGCTACCGACAAAATCTCGCAAATCGGATGTCAATCGGATGTGAAACATACGCTCAGATGGGACAAAATCGCATCATCGCAGTAGAATCGGATGACAGACAGATCAATGTTCATGAAACTTTTGTGCGATAATTGTCCGACTAAAACGGTCCGATTTTTAGACATGGTGTGTGACCCAGGCCTAAGTGCTGATACCTCATGCAGCAGCTCTAATTTTTTTTTTTCAGCCACACTCAGGTGACACAAACATCAGTTTCATAGCGTGCTTTTAGTAGAAAAATGTAAGAATTGTAACACAGGTAGGTGATTGATCAATTGACCCACATTAGAACACACCTGTAAAGTAGCATCAATTTCCACAGAGTAGAAACAAAGTAGACTGCAATAAAACAAGATCAATTGTAGATTGTAAGCTCTCACGAGCAGGGTCGGCTTATTTTGTTTTAGTTACTGTATTAATTTTTAACGTTGTTACATTTGACTTTTGTATGAACTGTTAAACTGTAAAGTGCTGCAGAATATGTTTGCGCTATATAAATAAAGATTATTATGATTATCAATGCAAGACACTAAAAAATAAACCATCGCCTTATCTCTCCACTTTATGACTGTGGTGCAAAAGTCATTGGAGATTCATGACTTGATCATTTTGATGAAAGTTAGATGGTCTACACTTTCTGGGGACAGCCAAATGCGCATTTCACCACCAGCAGCTCTGAAGACATGTTCTGAGAGAACACTCGTTGGGAATAAAAAAACCTCCAAGGTATGACAGGACAGCTCAGGCCACTCTTCCATTTTTGAAGACCAAAATGCAAAAGGGTCCGAATACCCCCGAACAACATTGACATTGAGCTCAAGATACGTCTGCAGCATCCTCTCCAGTTGTTCACTATGTGGCAGATTTGTACTATGTTCTGCTGGTGCATGGTTTGTTCTAAAAAATGTGTGAAATAACTCACAGAAATTGCTTATGTCACCTATACTGCTGGTACAACTAATGTTTTTTGTGTTGCTGCCTTGACATTCCCAGGGTTGGACGTCTGGAACTGCAATGCACAGTGCGTGCTTCTTTGCTGTCTTGGGGAAAACCACTGATACGATTGTCTACAAGCGCGTTTTGATACTCCAGCATGCATGTGTCCTTTTCAGGGGGGAAAGCATCTGGCAACATTTTCTCTTGTACCGTGGATCTAACAGAGTGGCAACCCAGTAGTGAGCACGATTTCTAACCCTAGGAATAAGGGCATCATGTTCAAGATAGTGCAGCAAGAAGGCACTCATGTGCCGGGTGCTTGCATGAGGTCCAAGTCCATGGTGTGTAGGTGAAAGGGGAACATTCAAGGTGATTCCTCCATCCCTCCCACCAACTATGGACAGCAGAGAAGGGATCACTATCCTCATCTCCTGACTGTTGTGTGTCTATCACCTATTCCTCCTCATTCTCCTCAATTGGTGCCTTGGCTCCTACAACTTCCAACACAGTTTGTCTGGTACCTTGAACCCCCCTTGAATGCTGAAATCCACCCTCCTTCGGCATCGCCTGTGCGATGATAGTCTCAAATTTAGATATATTGTTATCCCTTGCGCATCCTCCTCTGCTTCCACCTCTTCCTCTAGGATCAACACCTCCTCGCAGACTATTCAAAGTGTGCTCCAGCATGTAGATGCCCGGAATAGTGATGCTGATGATGGCATCATCAGCATTAACCATCTTAGAAGCCATTTCAAAACTGTGCAGAAGGGAGCAGAGGTCGTTCATCTCTGCGTTATTTGCACCACGTCCGTACTGTGTTGGCCCAGGATATGTAAAAAAACATACTGCACCAGGGCCCGTCGCTGCTGCCACAGTCGCTGCCACATATGCAGAGTGGAATTCCACTGTGTCAGAACATCGCAAAACAGATGGTTATAAGGTACTCCAAAATACTTACGTAGCGATGCAAGTTGATGACCTGTTGGGCGCGATTAGTGGAAGTGAGCACACAGAGACCTTGCTTTCTGCAGCAGTGCATCCAGGCCGGGATATTGGTGGAGAAATTGTAGTACCACCTCGTTGAGGACTTGAACCATGCAGGACACGTGTGTGCGGCTTCTCCGACGTAGGTCTGCAACTCGGTTTGCACCATTATCACATACCTTCCCCTGCTCCAAGTTCAGAGGACACAGCCATTGTTATAACTCAGCCTGAATAGCTATCCACAACTCTTGCTCTGTGTGGCTACAATCTCTAATGCATAATAATTTTAACACTGCCTGATTGCTGTGAGCCATGGCTGCACAGTATGGATGTGAGGGGATTCTCTCTGCACTGTTGGAGTGCATGTCTGAATAAGGGAAAGGTTGAGGGCACAGGTGGAAGCCCTCAAGGAGGTGGAGGAGTCAGAAGCAGTAAAGGAACTGTTAGATTTAGAGGTTTGTCCGTCAAGCCTTTTGGATTCAAAGACTTGTGGAGCAGCCCTTTGATCGCCTGCCCCCACAGCCACCAGAGTAACCCATTGCCAAGTCAGCAAGATATAGCAACCCTCCCCATGTTTGCCCGTCCAGGTGTCAGTGATGAAATGTACCCTGGAAGACTTGTATTTTTTCCGGGAATGGGTGATGTTGTCTGTGACAAGATGACTAAGACTAAGAAAGCAGGCGCAGCTTTCTTAGAAAACAAATGGCAATTGGTCACCTGGTACTGGGGGACTGCGATGGCCATCAACTTTCTGAAACTGGCTGTATACACCAGGTGGAAAGGCAGAATTTCCATGGCCAACAGATTGAAGCTGGTGTAGTTAAAGATCTTAGCTTTGGCATGTGTAAGAGGAAACATTCTTTTACGTGACCACAACTGCGAGACTGAGGGTTGCATGCTTTTCTGAGAGATGGTGGAGTAAGGGAAACAGGACAAACTGCTGGACTGTGAGTGAGGTGCAGGCAGAGATTTTATTGTGGACTGAGAAAGATGTGTTGTGCTAGGTGACACAAAAACAGCAGGCATGTCCACTTCCATAACAGCTGATGGACTCTCACTCACCCCGACTGTAGGGGGTAAACAAGTGGATTTTCTGTGACAACACTTGGCACTATGACAGAGGAGGAAGAAATACCAGATGTGGTTGATTGGACGGCTGATGGTTGGTGAGTCCTGCTGGTCCGCAAAATAAGTGCAGTGACATTCCCAGGCTAAGGCACGTTGATCATGAATGTGCCGGTTCATGCATGTAGCAGTCAAATTTTTGCAATTTTTGCCTCAAGTGATTCTTTTTTTGCAACTATGTCAGACAATGTGAGTTGGGTCTTCCTTTGCGGTCTCAAAAAGGCCCAGGCTAGGTACACCCTTGCCACCTCTGCAAACTGCAGAGTCGCAACTGGTGCTGGCTAAAGCTAAAGTTGTGGCTGAGGATGCAGTGCTTGTCGTGGTTGCATGGTTGCATCACTCTATGTGTTATGGACTGACCTTAGTTGGGGTAGTGATATTGCAACCAATCGGATGTCAGACAATCCAGCTGCATAATTGGTGTTATAGGGTGGATACACAGTAAAAACCACCCAAACACCTGTTACCAACTCCCAATACAATTGAAAAAACCGGAGAACAAAGAGTTTGCGGTAAAAAAAAATTTTTGGAAAATATTTATTAAGGACAAAATACATTATAAAAGCACACAGATATTACAAAGACATGATACATGTTTCCAGGAACGTCTTGGATGTGGTTTTCTGATTACTCACTGCAACACAGTTTTATACCAAATGATTTGGATTAGCCAATACAATATAAAGACTAAGGTCTGGATTCTGCTCAGACCCTACTTCGTCCAGCCCCAGATTCAACTGAAAAATTCTTGGGCAATGGTGCAGATGCTTTACTCCTCTGGATTCTGTTAATCTTTGGAGCAGACCTCTGATTCCCATGGAATAGAATGTGTGAACGGCTCTACAGAATGGCCCATCTGTGGTTCAACACAATCTGTTAGGCGTTTGGAAATTTTTGATGTGGGGGAAACAAGAGTGATTGGGGTGTCACCTCTGAGGACTGTACTGTGTGTGATGTTAAAGCGGAGGAAGAGGAGGCGAGGCCAATTGATGCACCATTTGCCATCCACTAGAGCACTCGCTCTTTCTGAGCCCCATTTACAAGGTGAACCGCTTTGCATCTGCCAAAGAAAGGGAGTCGAGTAGCCCGTCCAGTAACAGATGTTGTCAGTGATCTTTGGATGGGATGAGATAGGGTTTGTGTAGCTGAGCTTTCATTAACATTAATGCCTAACCCAGGTACGGATTGAACATGAAGCCTATTCCTCCTTCCACCACAACTTTGCTTTTTCCCACTCATTTTGCAAGTACCCTTCCCATCTTTAAACCAGTTGTTTCATAACCCTAGGCCCAGACCTGTCAGTCACCTGTCACTAAAGTAATAATTAGAGTTGAGCGAAACAGGTCGGTCAGATTAATAAGTCGCAGACTTTCGCTAAAGTCGAGTTTCGCCGAGCGAAACCCGACCATAGCCAGAAGTCGGCCATGCGGTCGTCGACACGAGCAAGTCAGTTTTCGCATAATGCTTACAGGCGCCTTTTTTCAGCCAACGAACTAGGACGTACACTGTGGGCAACGAGAGATGACATGGGCAGCGTCCACCACCATCTTAGAGAATGGCATTGCAGTGATTGGCTTGCTTTGGGGGGCATCATAGTGGCTATAAAAGCCCTGCCGCCGACCGCCATTTCACTTCTGCCGAACTGAACAGTAGGGAGAGGTTGCTGACGCTGTGTATCAGTAGGGAGAGAGTTAGGGCTGGAAACATATATTCTTCTGTGCTTGTGCTGATAGCAATTGTGCTGTACAGTTAGTGTGAAGAGACAGGGGAAGATTTTGTTGTGTGCAGCAGCTCTGGTTAATAGGCTGCCTGATAGCTGTATTGCTGTGTGTAAACTGCTGTGCAGACTGCTTTTTACACAGCACTAATACTTTTATTCTTTTTTTCTGCACAGTTACGAGCGTCCATATTTTCCCACACTGTATAGAGCTGTACGCTCCTCACACACTACTGTGCACCGGCTGGTATCACGGACAAATACATGCTGACTATCTGTGTGTGACTCCGGAAATATATACGGATATTGAAATTTTCCCCTACACTATATACACCTGGTATCTTCTGATACAGTACCTTTTTTCTGCCTTTTGTATTCTGGTCAAATCCATACTGAGAGAGCGTCTGTCTGTCACACCGGAAATATATACGGAGATTTACAATTACCCCTACACCAGCTTATGTCAAAGTCAAACACACCGAGGGCCAAAAAAAAAAATTTGCTACAAGCCGAGGGCCGGACTGGTTCAATGTTTATTAAAACATATCGAAATGATTGCACATCGCCTATTGAACCAAGACCTAACACAGTGTACATTATTTAATGATTAAATGAATATGGCAATATTTTGTTATGGCTCTGTCAGTAACTTCAAGTTAAAACATTTTCAACAGCCAAACAGCAAAAAATTTAATTGTTTTTAAAAACAAAATGTGTTTCTTAATATCAAGATAAATGCATAAATAAAAGTGCATGCATTATAAACTGGGTTTATATGGGTATAGTAAAGGCCAAAGATTTCACTTCTTATAATTACACGAGTGATATCTATTGTAAATTCTACAATAGCTCAGAAACTGCCGAATCCTCACAACACACAGTACAGTACAGACCGGACAGTATAGTCCTCCATACAATATTATGGGCCAAATATAATGCTCCATAAAGAATATTGGACCCCAAATAATGCTCCATACAGAATACTGGACCACATAAATTGCTCCATACAGGATACTGGTCCCCATATAATGCTCCATACAAAATATGGAGCTCTCCTCTGCACTGTGCTGCGCTCTGCACTGTTACGGCTCAGGAAAGGGCACTGTGGAAAGACGTCATCGCACCCTCTGACCTGAGACATCACAGTGCAGAGCTGTAGAAGACACCGGAGCTGCGGAGGCACGGGGAGAGGTAAGTATTGTGCCGGCTGCCGGGGCCCTGAGCAAGCGGGGGGCCCAGTGGCGGCACTAACACCGCTCTCCTCCGCTAACAGGCGCCGGCAGAGGTGTATCTAGGTTTCTGGCACCCAAGGCAAGAACTCAGTTTTGCGCCCCCCTCCACACCCACCCACTAACCCTAATCCCCCCTTCACACTGAATAATCTCCCCTTCACACTAATAATAAATCCCCCTCACACTGAATAATCAATCTCCCAAAACACAATAATCCCCCTCCACACAAATACTAAATACCCCCTCCACACTGAATAATCCCCCCTCCACACAAATAATAAATACCCTTCACATTGAATAATCCCCCAACACACTGAATAATCCCCCCTCCACACAAATAATAAATACCCCCTCCACACTGAATAATCCCCCAACACACAGAATAATCCCCCCTCCACACAAATAATAAATCCCCTTCACATTGAATAATCCCCCAACACACAGAATAATCCCCCCTCCACACAAATAATAAATACCCCCTCCACACTGAATAATCCCCCCTCCACACAAATACTAAATACCCCCTCCACATTGAATAATCCCCCCTCCACACAAATACTAAATACCCCCTCCACACTGAATAATCCCCCCTCCACACAAATAATAAATACCCCCTCCACACTGAATAATCCCCCAACACACAGAATAATCCCCCCTCCACACAAATAATAAATCCCCTTCACATTGAATAATCCCCCAACACACAGAATAATCCCCCCTCCACACAAATAATAAATACCCCCTCCACACTGAATAATCCCCCCTCCACACAAATAATAAATACCCCCTCCACACTGAATAATCCCCCCTCCACACAAATAATAAATACCCCCTCCACACTGAATCCCCCCTCCACACTGAATAATCCCCCCCACACAGAATAGATCCCCTCCACAAAGAAGGAATTCCACCCACACATAAGCAAACAATAAATCATCCCCCTTCTACGCTGAATCTGCAGCTCCACAGACACACGAGGCAGGAGCACTTACATCAGATCTTCTGCTCTCTTTTGCCTGCCGGAAAGTGACTTCAGCACCGGCTCAGGGCCCCGGCACTTGCCCGGGTGTGCCGGGTTCTGACGCCGGCCCTGCGTACCGGTACATTGTGGGAAATGTAGTGTTGGTGCGTGCAAAACACCAGCAGGCGGCTGTGGCCTGCGGGCCGGATCTAATAGTAATTAAATATCATCCAGGGGGCCATAGATAATCAATTCGCGGGCCGGATCTGCCCGCGGGCCTTGACTTTGACATATGGGCCCTACACTGTATACAGCTGTATGCTTCTGATACAGTACCCTTTTTCTGCTTTTTATATTCTGGTCTAATCCATAATGAGTCTGAGCGCGTCAGTGTGTGACTCCGGAAATATATACGGAGATTTACAATTACCCCTATACTGTATACAGCTGTACGCTTCTCATACAATACCGTTTTTCTGCTTTTTATATTCTGGTCTAATCCATACTGATCCTGTGAGCGTCTGTGTGTGATCCTGGAAATATATACGGCGATTTAGAATTACCCCTACACTGTATACAGCTGTATGCTTCTCATACAGCACAGTTTTTCTGCTTTTTATATTCAGGTCTAATCCATACTGAGCCTGAGAGCGTCTGTGTGTGACTCCGGAAATATATAAGGAAAATTTACAATTTTCCCCTATAATATACACCTGGTATCTTCTGATACAGTACAGTCATGGCCAAAAGTTTTGAGAATGACACAAATATTATATTTTCACATGATCTGCTGCCCTCTGGTTTTTATGTGTGTTTGACAGATGTTTTTATCACAGACAGAAATATAATAATTGTAAACATATGAGTAACAAAAGCTTATATTGACAGTTAGAATGAGTTAATGCAGCAAGTCAATATTTGCAGTGTTGACCCTTCTTCTTCAGGACCTCTGCAATTCTCCCTAGCATGCTCTCAATCAACTTCTGGACCAAATCCTGACTGATAGCAGTCCATTCTTGCACAATCAATGCTTTCATTTTGTCAGAATTTTTAGGTTTTTGTTTGTCCACCCGTCTCTTGATGATTGACCACAAGTTCTCAATGGGATTAAGATCTGGGGAGTTTCCAGGCCATGGACCCAAAATCTCTATGTTTTGTTCCCTGAGCCATTTAGTTATCACCTTTCCTTTATGGCAAGGTGTTCCATCATGCTGGAAAAGGCATTGTTGATCGCCAAACTGCTCTTGGAGGGTTGGGAGAAGTTGCTTTTGGAGTACATTCTGGTACCATTCTTTATTCATGTCTGTGTTTTTAGGCAAGACTGTGAGAGAGCTGATTCCCTTGGCTGAGAAGCAACCCCACACATGAATGGTTTCAGGATGCTTAACAGTTGGCATGAGACAAAACTGGTGGTAGCGCTCACCTTGTCTTCTCCGAATGAGGCGTTTTCCTGATGTCCCAAACAATCGAAAAGGGGATTCATCAGAGAAAATAACTTTACCCCAGTCCTCAGCAGTCCACTGCCTGTACCTTTTGCAGAATATCAGTCTGTCCATGATGTTTTTTCTGGAGAGAAGTGGCTTCTTTGCTGCCCTCCTTGAGACCAGGCCTTGCTCCAAAAGTCTCCGCCTCACAGTGCGTGCAGATTCACTCACACCTGCCTGCTGCCATTCCTGAGCAAGCTCTGCACTGCTGGTAGCCCGATCCCGCAGCTGAAACACTTTTAAGAGACGGTCCTGGCGCTTGCTGGTCTTTCTTGGGCGCACTGAAGCCTTTTTGGCAACAATGGAACCTCTCTCCTTGAAGTTCTTGATGATGCGATAGATTGTTGACTGAGGTGCAATCTTTCTAGCTGCGATACTCTTCCCTGTTAGGCCATTTTTGTGCATTGCAATGATGACTGCACGTGTTTCTTTAGAGATAACCATGGTTAACAGAAGAGAAACAATGATGCCAAGCACCAGCCTCCTTTTAAAGTGTCCAGTGGTGTCATTCTTACTTAATCATGACAGATTGATCTCCAGCCATGTCCTCATCAACACCCACATCTGTGTTAATGGAGCAATCACTGAAAAGAGGTTAGCTGATCCTTTTAAGGCAGGGCTGCAAAGAGTGAAATGTGTTTTGGGGGATAAAGTTCATTTTCTAGCCAAATATTGACTTTGCAAGTAATTGCTGTTAAGCTGATCACTCTTTATAACATTCTGGGGTATATGCAAATTGCCATTAGAAAAAGTGAAGCAGTAGACTTTGTAAAAATTAATATTTGTGTCATTCTCAAAACTTTTGGCCATGACTGTACCCTTTTTCTGCTTTTATTATATTCTGGTCTAATCCATACTGAGCTTGAGAGCGTCTGTTTGTAACTCCGGAAATACATACGTAGATTTACAATTTTCCCCTATACTATATACACCTGGTATCTTCTGATACAGTACCCTTTTTCTGCTTTTTATATTATGGTCTAATCCATACTGAGCCAGTGAGCGTCTGTGTGTTACTCCGGAAATATATATAAGGCGATATAAAATTACCCCAACACTGTATACAGCTGTACGCTTCTCATACAGTACTCTTTTTCTGCTTATTATATTCTGGTCTAATCCATACTGAGCCTGTGAGCGTCTTGTGTGACTCCGGAAATATATAAGTAGATTTAAAATTACACCAGTGCTGTATACAGCTGTACGCTTCTGATACAGTACCCTTTTATTGCTTTTTATATTCTGGCCTAATCCATTCTGAGTGAGCGTCTGTGTGTTACTCCGGAAATATATACAGAGATTTAAAAGTACCCCAGCACTGTATACAGCTGTACGCTTCTCATACAGTACCGTTTTTCTGCTTTTTATATTCTGGTCTAATCCATACTGATCCTGTGAGCGTCTGTGTGTGACCCTGGAAATATATACTGCGATTTACAATTACCCCTACACTGTATACAGCTGTACGCTTCTCATACAGTACCCTTTTTCTGCTTTTTATATTCTGGCCTAATCCATACTGAGTAGTGTTGAGCGATACAATACTGCAAATATCGGATATCGGCCGATATTAGCTGTATCGGCCTTTCGATTCCGAATACCGATATTTTCGTCATATCGAATACCGGAATCGGATTTGTCACTGTCACTGTGAGTGTCCGTCAGTCGGGTCTGTCAGGAGTCAGCGGCACTTACCTGGCAGAAGATCTCCGGCGGTCACGTCCTGGACTGCTTGATGGCCGCCATTATCTTCTCCCTGGCGGTCACATGCAGTTTTTCGCGATAACTGCAGTGACTGCTGAGTAATCCCGGCCGTAAAGCAGTCAGTCCGATGACGTCACCGCCGGAGAAGCAGGTAATCAGCTGTGCTGCGCCGGGATGACAGGCTCTGCCTGTCATTCTGATGTAGCAGAGCTGGATCGTCGTGGGACACTCGTTACTATTGACTGCGTCGGACAGGTGGTATACTGCTGGTTTTTTTTTCATTTTTTTACAGGAGATCGATGGCGTCGCAGGATGAGACTGTAATAAAAGTAATGAAAACTGTGTTGTTGTTTTTTTTTATTAAATTAAAAAACTTTTATATGAACATTCACCCATCCGGGTACATCAACAATTTAACTATTTACATACAGGGACCCTGTCCGGGTTATTTATAATTCTTTGGCAGGGGTGTTCCAGGTACCACCTGGTACTCTTCTGATGCTTGCCAAACATCCGAGACACCAAGGACCACCAGGACCTGATGACGTCGTGTGGCCTGTACAGTCAAGTCGTGACCCGCTATCTGGGGTCTGTGTGGCCACCTCTTTCATCTCCCTCCGGGTCTGGACCCCTATGTCCCGGACTGAACGAACCCCAGGGGGCCTAACAGGCGCCGGGTACGGGCCAGCTATAGTTATCATGTCCATAGCTGGGGCTGCTGAGGAGACCACTGAGGGAGGCTGGGGAGATTTACGGCGTGGGGTGGGCACTTGTGCAGAGGCCTGGATGTGGGAGGCTGAAGGCTCCGAGGGTCTCACAGGTTCCTGACACTCTGGGGAGTAGGGGTCGCACCTGGTAACATTTAGGGCGTACCATCCATTGTAACCCCAGTGTCGGGTGTAAGTCACCAAGTCTACTGGCAACAGGTCCCTCCCCGGGTGTCCTTCTGGGAGGTGAGTCTCCACGTCCCGCCGGGTCACAAAGACTTCTAAATAAAGTCCAGGCTCCTGGATGAAGCTCCAACCACCTTTCAATTTAAAGCTCCGTACTGCACCCTTACGCTGCGGCTCCCTCAGGGTACCTTTATCTTTTCTCATCCGGTCCTTATCTGCCCGGTCCTTCTCGATGTGACGTTGGCGAAGCTTCTGGGATTCGCGCTGCTCCCTTTGTCGCTCTGCTTCCTTCTCCCAACGTCTCCACTCTTCCTCCTGACGCCGGTTGTAATTCTCCTCCAGCATCTCCATGTCTCCACCATCAAACTGCAGCTTACGATGTCCGGTTTGCGGCAGCTCTCCTGGCGCCCCCCAGTCCTGGCGGCGCTCACCTGCGGAGGAAGAAGCCGGCTCTGGAACAGATGACAGTCGGGGCTCCGGTACAGACAGGTAGACCTCTGGTGCCTGCGCGGCCTCCTCCATGAGGACGGGTGTCGCTTCTTCTGTCTCAGCGACGGGGGCAGACAGCGGGATCTGGGGTGCTGCCGGTGCAGAGTTTTTTGCAGGAACGGGTGCCTCCACTGCTACAACGTCAACCGGATCACATTGCAAGGGCTGGGATGCCCGCACGGACTCCTCTACTAGAACGGGTGCCTCACCTTCCGGTACAGACACTTCAGGTAAGAGGGATTGGCGCCGCTCCAAGTTTAGTTTTAGGGCACACCAGCTGGCTTCCATCCTGGCGACTTCCTCCCGGTGCCGGGCCAGGCCTCTTAGGGTATCCTCCGCTTCTTGCAGCGTAGGAGGGTTTCCAGGCCGGGTGCCCAACGGTGGTTCCGTGGCGATCGGGTCGCTTCCGTGGGGGGAGAGCTCTGACTGCTCCATCCCTTCACACTTCTGCTCGTGTCCATTAGCCATCTCTGCCAAGTCACATGTGTCATTAGCATCTGGAGAGGGCCCCTCTTTTGTAGTGAGGCGGGACCTTCGTGTTAGTTTCCGCACACTGAGGAGGATGAGAAGGCGGAACTGAAGAGCTGTGGGGCACGATCTTACATTGCAGTACCATTTAGAGTGGTCGGCCATCGTTTTCACGCCACTGAGTGAGTGTACACCCACGAAGAGCACGCCCTTCTTCTTCACCAGTGCCTCGTCGTGACGCAGATATGGCGGAAAAATGGCAAATACATTCTCTGATGATTTTAGCAATTCTCAAGCACAAAACCAGTTCAATTCAGGCACACAGGACTCGCTTATAGCGAGCTACAGAATCCTGTTCGTGACGCCCAAGTTGAGTCGCACAGAGCCAGAGGTTTTGGGGGTACTCGGCACCGAGCCCGTCGACTTCTATGGGGTATGTCACGGCTTTACCCGGCAATTGAATCAGAGTCTATTTTACTATGTAGAAGTGTATAAACTATAAATATATGTATATATATATGACACAATGACATGATTATATATATATATATATATGTATTCTATGTGTGTATATTTTGTGTTTACAACGAAAGAAAGGGTTTTTTTTGTTGCGATTTTTTGTTCCCATAGACTTACATTGGACTTCCGGTATCGGAATCGGATATCGACGATATTTAGTGATATCGGCGATACCATTTCGATACGATATTTTTAGATATCGAGCAGTATCGCTCAACACTAATACTGAGTGAGCGTCTGTGTGTTACTCCGGAAATATATACAGAGATTTAAAAAAACGCAGCACTGTTTACAGCTGTACGCTTCAGATACAGTACCCTTTTTCTGCTTTTTATATTATGGTCTAATCCATACTGAGCCAGTGAGCGTCTGTGTGTTACTCCGGAAATATAAATGGCGATTTTAAATTACACCAGCACTGTATACAGCTGTACGCTTCTGATACAGTACCCTTTTTCTACTTTTTATATTCTGGTCTAATCCATTCTGAGCCTGTGAGCGTCTGTGTGTGACTCCGGAAATATATAAGGAGATTTAAAGTTACACCAGCACTGTATACAGCTGTACGCTTCTGATACAGTACCCTTTTTCTGCTTTTTATATTCTGGTCTAATCCATTCTGAGTGAGCGTCTGTGTGTTACTCCAGAAATATATACGGAGATTTAAAATTACCCCAACACTGTATACAGCTGTACGCTTCTGATACAGTACCCTTTTTCTGCTTTTTATATTCTGGTCTAATCCATACTGAGTGAGCGTCTGTGTGTTAGTCCTGAAATATATACGGAGATTTAAAAGTACCCCAGCACTGTTTACAGCTGTACGCTTCTCATACAATACCCTTTTTCTGCTTTTTATATTCTGGTCTAATCCATACTGAGCTTGAGCGCGTCTGTTTGTGACTCCGGAAATACATGCGTAGATTTACAATTTTCCCCTATACTAAATACACCTGGTATCTTCTGATACAGTACCCTTTTTCTGCTTATTATATTCTGGTCTAATCCATACTGAGCTTGAGAGCGTCTGTTTGTGACTCCGGAAATACATACGTAGATTTACAATTTTCCCCTATACTATAAACACCTGGTATCTTCTGATACAGTACCCTTTTTCTGCTTTTTATATTATGGTCTAATCCATACTGAGCCAGTGAGCGTCTGTGTGTGACTCCGGAAATATATAAGGAGATTTAAAATTACCCCAGCACTGTATACAGCTGTATGTTTCTGATACAGTACCCTTTTTCTGCTTTTTATATTCTGGTCTAATCCATACTGAGTGAGCGTCTGTGTGTTACTCCAGAAATATATACGGAGATTTAAAATTACTCCAACACTGTATACAGCTATACGCTTCTCATACAGTGCCCATTTCTGCTTTTTATATTCTGGTCTAATCCATACTGAGCCTGTGAGCCTCTGTGTGTGACTCCGGAACTTTATACGGAGATTTAAAATTACCCCAACACTGTATACAACTGTATGTTTCTGATACAGTACCCTTTTTCTGCTTTTTATATTCTGGTCTAATCCATACTGAGTGAGCGTCTGTGTGTTACTCCAGAAATATATACGGAGATTTAAAATTACTCCAACACTGTATACAGCTGTACGCTTCTCATACAGTGCCCATTTCTACTTTTATATTCTGGTCTAATCCATACTGAGCCAGTGAGCGTCTGTGTGTGACTCCGGAAATATATTAGGAGATTTAAAATTCCCCCAGCAATGTATACAACTGTATGCTTCTGATACAGTACCCTTTTTCTGCTTTTTATATTCTGGTCTAATCCATACTGAGTGAGCGTCTGTGTGTTACTCCAGAAATATATACGGAGATTTAAAATTACTCCAACACTGTATACAGCTGTACGCTTCTCATACAGTGCCCATTTCTGCTTTTTATATTCTGGTCTAATCCATACTGAGCCTGTGAGCCTCTGTGTGTGACTCCGGAACTTTATACGGAGATTTAAAATTACCCCAACACTGTATACAGCTGTATGCTTCTGATGCAGTACCCTTTTTCTGCTTTTTATATTCTGGTCTATTCCATACTGAGTGAGCGTCTGTGTGTTACTCCGGAAATATATACGGAAATTTAAAATTAACCCAACACTGTATACAGCTGTACGCTTCTCATACAGTACCATATATCTGCTGGTATTTTTGGTAAATTATCCCAAACGAGAGGAAGTATGATGGAAGAGGCTGCGGATGTGGGCGAGGTGTTGAGCCTACGTCATCATCTGGCTCCAGAAGGCCTGGAAGGCTCCCTTTTCTGGGAGTAGGTAAACTGCTTTTAAAGCCGGAGCATCAGGAACAGGTTTTGGCTTACATTGCCGAAACAGCCTCCACCTCTATCGCCTCCTCTTCTGAAGTTTCAAAAAAAGCAAGCACTGAGTCGTCAGTGCAGGCTACTGTTCTGGAACAACACCTTTCCTTGTGTCCTTCACCCCCACCAAAAGTAAAGGATGCGGCAGGCCACACTTCAGATTACTCCATGGAGCTCTTTTCACATACCATGCCTGGGTTATCAAGTCAAATCCTGAATTCCCCAGTCCAAGATGAATCTGACATGGAGTGCACTGATGCACAGCCACTGCTATATGATTCTGCTGGTACATTCACCGAGAGCACTACATTGCCCTCGCAGTCTACTGAGCCAGAATTTGACCCTGATGAAACTCAGGTGCCCCTTCCAGCACTATACCACATTACACGGTGACACAGAGGAAGGTGCAGATGAAATTGAAGAGGAGGTGATGGATGACCAAGTTGTTGACCCGGATTGGCATCCATTGGGGGAAATGGTGCCGCCGGCAATAGCTCAGAAGAGTAGAAGGATCAACAGCAGTCATCGACATCGCAGCAGTGGTTATCTGGCAGGCCCGTAGCAGTCCAAAAACATGTTTAAAAAACAAAAAGAGTTGCAGGACAGTTTGGCCAGAAGGTCAAAGTAGCACAGCGTGCAAGCCCTGGAAATTTATCCCATAGTAGGAAGAGTGCAGTGTGGCACTTTTTTGACCAAAATCCTATTGATGAGGCAAAGGTTATCTGTAAGAAGTGCGTAAGGACCTTTAGCTGAGGGAAAAATCGCCGAAATTTGAATACCAGACGCATGCTTAGACATTTAAACACCATGCACTTTCAAGCATGGACGGACTACAAAACCTCAGGTAGCACATGTACACCTGCTCCGACTGAAGGTAGCCAGCAACGCTACATCTCTTCCCCCACTGTAAGTGCACCGGTTAGCATACCACCAGCAAGAAATGTTGAGGTGTCTTCGCAAGGCCAAAGCAGTCAGGGAATCACAATGTTTTTTGTTATGATTTGGTAGCTGAGGAGAGCAGGCAAAAAAGGAAATACACCAGAGAGGTTGGAATCTATGGGATTGCAGTACCCTGACTAACCACCACAACTAAAGGCAGCCGTGGAGCGTACCTACGTTGGTCCTAGACGCCTCGTCACAGCCTGAGAAGCTAACTACACCTAAAGACAGAAAGAGGAAAACTATCTGCCCCGGAGCCGATCCCCAAAGAACATAGAAAGCCCCCAAACATGTAATGGCGGTTAGACAAGAGGAAATACAGACACAGATAGAAAATAGTATGAGCAAACGTTGGGGCCCAAACTTCCTAAATAGAAAAGGATAGGAAGGACACTTACTGCAATCCCAAAAAACCCTGAAAAGTACCAACTCTACTAATTACAAAAACACCTGAGATCACACGACCTCTACCACCTAAATTAGTTCTCTGGTGTAACAAAAACTAAACAGCAGCCACTGAAAAAACTGGAAAAGGAAAATGAACAAACAACAGTGGCCGAACTAAACTGAGAGGAGCACAAGCCCCCGGAGGGGAACCGGCAGACCCCCACAGAAGTGCAGGACAAAATGCAAAAAGCAAGCACAAAAAACTAAAAGAAGAAAATGTCTTATCTGTTAGCAGAAGATGCAGGCACGAAACAGCAAGCTACAAAGTGAACAGGAATCAAAGATGAGAACAGAACAATTGATCACCGGCAACCCTGATGGGAGGGAACCTCCCTTATATAAGACCAGTCAGTAACACCTGATCGCCAATCTTCACAATCTTCATTGGATAGTTCAGTACTGTTTGTAACCACCAGAGGGAGCTTCTGCTCAGAATTCATTTCTAGCACATTCACAACAGTTTTTGCAACGAAAGACTGAATCTAGGCCTTCACCACAACCACCACCATCACCATCACCAACCGCCTCTCAGTCCGTCATGTTCACTGCTAGTTCCCCCATATGCAGCTCTCAAGTCCAGCTCAACCTAGCAGACACTCTGAGTAGGACAAGAAAGTACTCATCCTCTCATCCGCGTACACTGGCTTTGAACGCCTACATTTCCAAACTGATCTCATTAGAGATGATGCCCTTCCGTTTGGTTGAAAGCGCAGCGTTCCGAGAGCTCATGGCCTACGCTGTCCCACGCTATGACCTACCCAGTCGGCAATTCTGTTCTAGAAAAGCCATCCCTGCCCTCCACCTGCATGTGAAAGACCGCATTGTCCATGCACTCAAACAATCAGTGAGTGGAAAGGTGCATCTCACAACAGATGCATGGGCCAGTAGGCATGGCCAGGGCAGTTACGTGTCCATCACTGCGTACTGGGTTAATGTGGTGGATGCAGGGTCCACAGGGACAGTGACGGTGGGATAGTGCTGCCTACTCCACGGTATAGGCAACAGTTGTCTGTAGGCGTTCAACCTTCCTCCTCCTCCAGAAGCGGAAGCTCGTCGACAGAGCCCAGTCGCACGAGCACTCCATCCGCAGCTGCCAGTGTTGCACACGAGGTGTCCCACTATCGAACAGCTAGTGGTAAGCGTCAGCAGGCTGTTTTAAAAAGATGATGTCTTTGGGCCATAACAGACACACCGCGGAGGAACAGGCCTACTACTTGCAGTGAGAAACTGAGTGATGGCTGGGCAGTCTACATCTTGAGCCAGGCAAGATAGTCAGTGATAATGGCCATAATTTTGTGGCGGCCATAGCCCTGGCAAAACTCAGACACATATCTTGCCTGGCTCACACCTTGAACCTGGTGGTGCAGTGATTCCTAAAAAATTATCCGGAGTTAACAGCCCCACTCCATGAGGTGCGAAGACAGTGCTCGCACATCCGTCGCTCGCCGTAGACTCCAGTCGTTTGCAGAGGCTGCAGCAATCACTCCACTTCCCCAAGCACCGCCTAATCATAGACGTTGCAACAAGGTGGAACTCCACCATGCACATGGTTGAGAGGCTGTGTGAACAGAGGCAGGCTGTAATGCATTTGTGGGAGGATATACGGGCAGGCAGTTTGAGGGCAGACATCGAGTGGTCGGGTGTGCAGTGGTCAAAGCTAAAAGACCTCTGTAAAAGTCCTTTAGTGTTTTGAGGAATGCACACGGCTGGTAAGCGCAGATGACACCATCATAAGCATGAGCATCCCACTTATGCGTCTGCTCATGCAAACTTTGACGCACATTAAAGATCAGGCGTCTGCAGCGGAGGAGGAAGAGGAGGAGGAGCAAAGCCTTGATGACAGTCAGCCATTGTCTGCTCAGGGAACTGTCCTGGATGAGGTGGAGGAAGAAGAGGAAGAGGAGGAGGAGGAGGAGGGGATGATTATTTTGGGGAGGAGGATGCTTCTCCGGGGGCAAGAGAAAATATTGGCTTGCCAAGGTCAGGTACAGGGTTTGTGCATGACTGGAGGGATGTTGATTTGGCAGAGAGTGCTCCTCCACCCACCACTGGCAGTGCATCATTGACACCTGGAACATTGGCCCACATGTCTTGTGGATCCTAAAAAGGGACCCTCGCATTGCCAAAATTATGAAGGATGATGACTACTGGTTGGCCAGCATCCTCGATCCATGCTATAAAGGCAAATTACAGAACATCATGCCACAGGAGAACCTAGAGCTAATATTGGCGAACAAACAAGCAACTCTGGTAAACCGTTTGTTAGAGGCATTCCCAGCACACAGCAGCGGTGCAGGTTCTACCACGAGCCGTACTGCGCCTAATGGAAGAGGTGTTCGTGGTGCACACAGCCGAAGTGGCGTTGGAGACAGGGGTTTCATGACCATGTTGTGGACTGATTTCTCGAGTATCGCTCACACGACTCGTAATACTGAATTGATTGCAACAGACAAGAGACAGCAGTTGTCAACTATGGTTCAAAATTACCTCTCCTCCCCTATCGATGTTCTCCCTCACAGTTCATTCCCCTTTGACTACTGGGCCTGTAAACTGGACACCTGGCCTGAATTGGCACAATATGCCTTACAGGAGCTCGGTTGCCCTGCTGGTAGTGTGCTCTTCAGTGCAGCAGGATCAATCCTGACAGAAAGAAGGACCCGGCTGTCAACCTAAAATGTTGGTGATCTCACCTTCATTAAAATGAACCATGCCTGGGTTTTTTTGTCCTTCGACTTCTCCAATTCCTCCATTTGCAGCTGCTGAACGTACAGCCTACACCTCAACATATGCCAGTTTTTCCACCTCCCTAACTGGTTTCCCTCCCCCAGGGCCGGCGTCAGCACCTGGCACACCCGGGCAAGTGACGGTGCCCTGAACAGGTGGGAGGGCCCACTCGTTGGTGACGGCACTGGCACAGGGCCCCTCATAGTACGCTGGTGTCTCTGACGGTGCGGGGGCCCAGTCGCCATCAGAGCCACCGGCTTACTATGAGGGGCCCTGTGCCAGTGCCATCGTGGGCCCCCCTGCTTGCTCAGGGCCCCAGCACTTGCAATACTTACTTCTTGCTGCTCCACCGCTGTGACGTCTTCCACATTTCCTGACAGTGACAATCAGGTGAGAGAGCGCAATGACGTCACATCTGTACGCCCTCTGCATTTACAGTCTAAGTGCAGAGAGCTGGAAGATGGCGACGCTGAGTAGTCCAGAGTAGAGCAGTGCCCAGCGAGGAGAGGTATTTCATTTTTTTTAAGGTTTGAAGCAATATATGGGGAGCATTATACAGTCATGGCCAAAAGTTTTGAGAATGCCACAAATATTATATTTTCACATGATCTGCTGCCCTCTGGTTTTTATGTGTGTTTGACAGATGTTTTTTTATCACAGACAGAAATATAATAATTGCAAACATATGAGTAACAAAAGCTTATATTGACAGTTAGAATGAGTTAATGCAGCAAGTCAATATTTGCAGTGTTGACCCTTCTTCTTCAGGACCTCTGCAATTCTCCCGGGCATGCTCTCAATCAACTTCTGGACCAAATCCTGACTGATAGCAGTCCATTCTTGCACAATCAATGCTTTCATTTTGTCAGAATTTTTAGGTTTCTGTTTGTCCACCCGTCTCTTGATGATTGACCACAAGTTCTCAATGGTATTAAGATCTGGGGAGTTTCCAGGCCATGGACCCAAAATCTCTATGTTTTGTTCCCTGAGCCATTTAGTTATCACCTTTGCTTTATGGCAAGGTGCTCCATCATGCTGGAAAAGGCATTGTTGATCGCCAAACTGCTCTTGGAGGGTTGGGAGAAGTTGCTCTTGGAGGACATTCTGGTACCATTCTTTATTCATGGCTGTGTTTTTAGGCAAGACTGTGAGAGAGCCGATTCCCTTGGCTGAGAAGCAACCCCACACATGAATGGTTTCAGGATGCTTAACAGTTGGCATGAGACAAGACTGGTGGTAGCGCTCACCTTGTCTTCTCTGAATGAGGCGTTTTCCTGATGTCCCAAACAATCGAAAAGGGGATTCATCAGAGAAAATAACTTTACCCCAGTCCTCAGCAGTCCACTGCCTGTACCTTTTGCAGAATATCAGTCTGTCTATAATGTTTTTTCTGGAGAGAAGTGACTTCTTTGCTGCCCTCCTTGAGACCAGGCCTTGGTTCAAGAGTCTCCGCCTCACAGTGCGTGCAGATGCACTCACACCTGCCTGCTGCCATTCCAGAGCAAGCTCTGCACTGCTGGTAGCCCGATCCCGCAGCTGAAACACTTTTAAGAGACGGTCCTGGCGCTTGCTGGTCTTTCTTGGGCGCACTGAAGCCTTTTTGGCAACAATGGAACCTCTCTCCTTGAAGTTCTTGATGATGCGATAGATTGTTGACTGAGGTGCAATCTTTCTAGCTGCGATACTCTTCCCTGTTAGGCCATTTTTGTGCATTGCAATGATCACTGCACATGTTTCTTTAAAGATAACCATGGTTAACAGAAGATAAACAATGATGCCAAGCACCAGCCTCCTTTTAAAGTGTCCAGTGGTGTCATTCTTACTTAATCATGACAGATTGATCTCCAGCCATGTCCTTATCAACACCCACACCTGTGTTAATGGAGCAATCACTGAAAAGAGGTTAGCTGGTCCTTTTAAGTCAGGGCTGCAATGATGTTGAAATGTGTCTTGGGGGATAAAGTTCATTTTCTAGCCAAATATTGACTTTGCAAGTAATTGCTGTTAAGCTGATCACTCTTTATAACATTCTGGAGTATATGCAAATTGCCATTAGAAAAAGTGAAGCAGTAGACTTTGTAAAAATTAATATTTGTGTCATTCTCAAAACTTTTGGCCATGACTGTACACTGGAGAATTATATATGGGGCTCATCATACACTTGAGCATCATAGATAGGGCCCATTATACACTGGACCATTATAAATTGGGCCCATTATATATGAAGCATTATATAGGCCCATCATACACTGGAGCATCATCCATGGGGCCCATCATACACTGGAGCATCATAAATGGGGCCCATCATACACTGGAGCATCATATACAGGGCCAATTATACACTGCAGCATCATATGGGGCCCATTATGTATGGAACATTATATAGGCCCATCATACACTGGAGCATCATCCATGGGGCCCATCATGCACTGGAGCATTATAAATGGGGTCCATCATACACTGGAACATCATATACGGGGCCCATCATACACTGGAGCATCATATTGGGCCCATTATATATGGAGCATTATATGGGCCCATCATACACTGGAGCATCATCCATGGGGTCCATCATATACTGGAGCATCATATGGGTTCATTATTTATGGGGCATCATATAGGGTATGGAGCATCATATGGAGCACATATGGGACCTACTCTGTATGGAGCATTATATGTAGCCCATTCTGTATGGAGCAATATATGGGGCCCATCATAAACTGTATAGAGCTTTATATGCGACTCATTGTACTGTATGGAGCAATATTGGGGCTCATTATACTCTATGGGGACCGTCCTATACTGTATGGCACATTATATGGGGACCATCATATACTGTTGCATTATGTGGAGCTCATCATATACTGTATGGAACATTATATGGGACCAATTATTCTGTATGGAGCAATATATGGGGCTCATTATTCTGTATGGCGCACTATGTGGTGGCCATAATACTGTATGGAGGAATATACTGTCCGGTTTTTGAGCTATTGTAGAATTTACAATAGATATCAGTCATGTAATGTAAGAAGTGAAGTATTTGTCATTGTACTATACCTATATTTCTCTTCCGTATCGGAGCATCATGAATGTATGTGTTAAAGTGGCCCACTGACACTCTTTCGCCCGGGGCACATGAAAACCTGGAGCAAGCCTGCCTCCCCCACAACTTTAGCCAAATAACCCCTAGTTTTCAATGCGTAACTATTATTATAAAGTAAATTAAGGTTGACAAGGTTAAGTAATAAGAATTGATGTCGTTGGCATTGAAATGGGCACTGTAGGTGTGTTTACTGTCCTCCACTCCCTGCCGACTTTGCTTCCCCATTGACTTGCATTGGGTTTCGTGTTTCAGTCGGCTCTTCGACTTTTTCCGATAGTCGGCCGATTTCGTTCGACTCGACTTTTGTGAAAGTCGGGTGGTCTGAAACCCGATTCGACCCTCCCGGAGGCAAATTATTTTGAGCATTAGGCCAAACAATTTGGATATGAAATTCGGCTTGGGGTCTGCAACATTTTACTAGCACAAAGAATTTATATTATGAAATGAGACCTGGTGCCTGCATCACAATAGTATTTGAATTATGAAATGACGTCTGGTGCCTGCACCAGCCTATTATCCCAAATAATTTTGATTATGAAATGAAGCCTGGTGCCTGCACTAGAGTATTAGCCTAAACAATTTCAATTTTCAGATGTGGCTTTCTGATTCCTCACTGCAACACAGTTTTATCCCAAATGATTTGGATTAGCCAATACAGCCTCCTGGCTGAACCTCTATATTAGGCCTAATGATTTTTAAGTGGACATATGGCCTTCTGATTCCTCAGTGCAACATGTTTTTTTTACAAACAATTTGCATTAGCAAATAGGGACTTCTGGCTGAATCCTTATGTTAGGTTTAATAGTTTTTAAGAGGAAATGTGACCTTCTGATTCCTTACTGCAACACAGTTTTATTACAAACTATTTGGATTAGCAAATTGAGACTCCTAGCTAAACCCCTATTTTAGACCTAACATTTTTTAAGTGGAAATGTGGCTTTCTGATTCCTCACTGCAACACAGTTTTATCACAAACTATTTGGATTAGTAAATGGGGACTCCGCTCTGAACCCCTATATTAGGCCTAACAATTTTTAAGTGGAAAAATGGTCTCCTGTTTCCTCACTGCAACACGGTTTTATCACAAACAATTTTCATTAGCAAATAGGGACTCCTGGCTGAATCTTTATATTAGGTTTAATGAATTTTAAGAGGAAATGTGGCCTTCTGATTCCTCACTGCAACACAGTTTTATCAAAAAGTATTTGGATTAGCAAATAGGGACTCCAGGATGAACCCCTTTATTAGGCACAATGAATTTTAAGCGGAAATGTGACTTTCTGATTCCTCACTGCGACACAGCTTTATCACAACTCATTTGGATTAGCAAATACAGGCTCATGGTTGAACCACTGTATTAGTCGTAAGGATTTTTAAGATGAAATATAGACTTTTTATTCCTCACTGCAACACAGTTTCATCACAAATGATTTTGATTAGCAAATAGGCCTAATGATTTTTCAAAGGAAATGTGGCCTTCTGATTCCTCACTGCAACTCGATTTTATTAGAAACTGTTTGGATTAGCAAATGGTGACTCCTGGCTAAACACCTATATTAAGCCCAAAGATTTTTAAGAGGAAATGTAGCCTTCTGATTCCTTACTGCAACACAGTTTTATTACAAACTATTTGATTAGCAAATACGGCCCTATATTAGGCTAACCATTTTTAAAAGGAAATGTGTCCATCTGATGTCTCACTGCAACACAGTTTTATCACAAACGATTTGGATTACTAAATAGGGACTCCAGGCTGAACACTTTTATTAAGCCTAATGATTTTTATGAGGAAATTTGACCTTCTGATTCCTCACTGCAACACAGTTTTTACCCACATGATTAGCAAATGGTGCATCCTGAGACTGCAACACAGTTTTAGCACAATCTAGTTAGATGCTGGAAGATTGATTTCACACAGGACAGGATCCTATCTAGCTATCTGACAAGTTCACTTGTAGCAGCAGCACTAGCAGGAGCAGCTTCTCTGCACTGTCACAATGAGAAAATGATGACAGCAAAATGCGATGTCTGATTTTTATATGGATACAGACATGTGACTGTTAATCAGTCAAAGAAGACCTTGTGTCATGACGTTGTGGATGGTTTCTGTGCCCTGATTGGCTGCCGGAATGTACACATTAAGTTATTAAACAAAAAATAAATTAAAAAAAAAATTACACACCGCAGCTCTTCTTACCTAATCACACTTCGTCCCCTCATAAAACACATCCCCCCCACACATCATACAGCACCACTATCCTAGACAAAGTGGAAATGCGAATATTTACCGAACTGTGAACACATTTTGCCGTCTTTGAGGAAAAATGCTGAGATACTGAACATGAATACGAATGTGATACATTCAAGCCGAATTTGAGATTGTCTAACGTTTTCCGAACAAGCTCGCTCATCTCTGCTGTAGGGAATTTAGCTTGTGAGCCCCCAATTAATACAGTGCAATAATTTCTGTAAAGCACTGTGGAATCAATTGCTCAATATAAGTGAGTAAAATAAATAAATCTTCCAATCCTGTCATATTCCAAAACTGCCATACAAAAAAATACAAAAAAAGGCTGCACTCAAGCATACTAAAGCATGACAATATGGAATACAGAAATTTAGAATAGCAAGATGGCTTTGGAATATAAGGAAAAATTTGAGACGCTTAGTATAAACATTTGGCCAAACATTTAAAGCCCACCAACCATCGTCAAGGTGGTCTCAATACTGGTGAGTCCCTGACCTAATGTGAACATACCTCTATTAGGCTGATATCTGAATTTCTGGTGAATATGCACCTCTGTCAGCAATGCCTGCATTTATGGGTAAAGTAGGACCTGGTGTAATTAAAATCACCACCGTGGGGCGAGTGCTCGTCAGCAAGCTAACATTCAATAGACAAAAAAACCTAACTGGCACATCCAGACTAATGTGAACTAGGTGCAAAACAAGGGAAGCTACCCCCATGTAAAACATACAAAAAAAGGCTACACTCAAGCATACTAAAGCATGACAATATGGAATACATGAAATTTAGAATAGCAATATGGCTTTGGAATATAAGGAAAAATTTGAGACGCTTAGTATAAACATTTGGCCAAACATTTTAAAGCCCACCAACCATCGTCAAGGTGGTCTCAATACTGGTGAGTCCCTGACCTAATGTGAACATACCTCTATTAGGCTGATATCTGAATTTCTGGGTGAATATGCACCTCTGTCAGCAATGCCTGCATTTATGGGTAAAGTAGGGACCTGGTGTAATTAAAATCAACACCTGGTGGGGGCGGAGTGCTCGGTCAGCAAGCTAACATTCAATAGACAAAAAACCTAACTGGCACATCCAGACTAATGTGAACTAGGTGCAAACCAAGGGAAGCTACCCCCATGTAAAACATACAAAAAAAGGCTGCACTCAAGCATACTAAAGCATGACAATATGGAATACATGAAATTTAGAATAGCAATATGGCTTTGGAATATAAGGAAAAATTTGAGACGCTTAGTATAAACATTTGGCCAAACATTTTAAAGCCCACCAACCATCGTCAAGGTGGTCTCAATACTGGTGAGTCCCTGACCTAATGTGAACATACCTCTATTAGGCTGATATCTGAATTTCTGGGTGAATATGCACCTCTGTCAGCAATGCCTGCATTTATGGGTAAAGTAGGGACCTGGTGTAATTAAAATCACCACCTGGTGGGGGCGGAGTGCTCGGTCAGCAAGCTAACATTCAATAGACAAAAAAACCTAACTGGCACATCCAGACTAATGTGAACTAGGTGCAAACCAAGGGAAGGTACCCCCATGTAAAACATACAAAAAAAGGCTGCACTTTTTTTTCTATTGAATGTTAGCTTGCTGACCGAGCACTCCGCCCCCACCAGGTGGTGATTTTAATTACACCAGGTCCCTACTTTACCCATAAATGCAGGCATTGCGACAGAGGTGCTATCACCAGAATTCGATATCAGCCTAATAGATATGTTCCATTAGGCGGGACTCACAGTATTGAGACCACTTGACGATGGTTGGTGGCTTTAAAATGTTTGGCCAAATGTTTAACTAAGTCCAAATTTTTCCTTATATCCAAAGCCATATTGCTATCTAAATTCTGTATCCATATTGTCAGCTTTAGTAGCTGAGTGCAGCTTTTTGTATTTTTACAAGGGGGTAGCTTCCCTGGGTTGCACCTAGTTCACATAGTCTGGATGTGCCAGTTAGGTTTTTTGTCTATTGAATGTTAGCTTGCTGACCGAGCACTCCGCCCCCACCAGGTGGTGATTTTTATTACACCAGGTCCCTACTTACCATAATCAGGCATTGCTGACAGAGTGCATATTCACAGAAATTCAGATATCAGCTAATAGAGTTATGTTCAACATTAGGTCAGGGACTCACCAGTATTGAGACCACCTTGACGATGGTTGGTGGGCTTTAAAATGTTTGGCCAAATGTTATACTAAGCGTCTCAAATTTTTCCTTATATTCCAAAGCCATATTGCTATTCTAAATTTCATGTATTCCATTTGTCATGCTTAGTATGCTTGAGTGCAGCATTTTTTTGTATGTTTTACATGGGGGTAGCTTCCCTTGGTTTGCACCTAGTTCACATTATCTGGATGTGACCAGTTAGGTTTTTTTGTCTATTGAATGTTAGCTTGCTGACCGAGCACTCCGCCCCCACCAGTGGTGATTTTTATACACCAGGTCCCTACTTTACCCATAAATGCAGGCATTGCTGACAGAGGTGCATATTCACCAGAAATTCAGATATCAGCCTAATAGAGGTATGTTACATTAGGTCAGGGACTCACCAGTATTGAGACCACCTTGACGATGGTTTGGTGGGCTTTAAAATGTTTGGCCAAATGTTTATACTAAGCGTCTCAAATTTTTCCTTATATTCCAAAGCCATATTGCTATTCTAAATTTCATGTATTCCATATTGTCATGCTTTAGTATGCTTGAGTGCAGCCTTTTTTTGTATGTTTTACATGGGGGTAGCTTCCCTTGGTTTGCACCTAGTTCACATTAGTCTGGATGTGCCAGTTAGGTTTTTTTGTCTATGAATGTTAGCTTGCTGACCGAGCACTCCGCCCCCACCAGGTGGTGATTTTAATTACACCAGGTCCCTACTTTACCCATAAATGCAGGCATTGCTGACAGAGGTGCATATTCACCAGAAATTCAGATATCAGCCTAATAGAGGTATGTTAACATTAGGTCAGGGACTCACCAGTATTGAGACCACCTTGACGATGGTTGGTGGGCTTTAAAATGTTTGGCCAAATGTTTATACTAAGCGTCTCAAATTTTTCCTTAATTCCAAAGCCATATTGCTATTCTAAATTTCATGTATTCCATATTGTCATGCTTTAGTATGCTTGAGTGCAGCCTTTTTTTGTATGTTTTACATGGGGGACTTCCCTTGGTTTGCACCTAGTTCACATTAGTCTGGATGTGCCAGTTAGGTTTTTTCGTCTATTGAAATGTTAGCTTGCTGACCGAGCACTCCGCCCCCACCAGGTGGTGATTTTTATTACACCAGGTCCCTACTTTACCCATAAATGCAGGCATTGCTGACAGAGGTGCATATTCACCCAGAAATTCAGATATCAGCCTAATAGAGGTATGTTACATTAGGTCAGGGACTCACCAGTATTGAGACCACCTTGACGATGGTTGGTGGGCTTTAAAATGTTTGGCCAAATGTTTATACTAAGCGTCTCAAATTTTTCCTTATATTCCAAAGCCA
>JARQOD010000001.1:632825096-632877833 GCA_033576555.1 Oophaga sylvatica
TGGAGATTAGGGGAGGGGGAAAAATAATAAATTACTGATAGGGGTTTGTTATAAGTGTCCTAAAATAATGGAAGCAACAGAGAATATCCTCGTAAAGCAAATAGATGAAGCAGGACTCAAGGAGAAGTCATTATTATGGGGGACTTCAACTACCCTGAAATACATTGTGGAACAGAAACCTGCAGTTCCAGCAAAGGTAATAGGTTTTTTACAACTATGAGAGACAATTACCTTTCACAACTAGTTCAGGACCCAACAAGAGGGGGGGCACTGCTAGACCTAATATTAACCAACAGGCCAGACCGCATATCAAATATAAGGGTTGAGGGTCACTTGGGTAAGAGTGATCACAAAATAATAAGCTTTCATGTATCCTTTATTAAGATGTGTAGTCGAGGGGTTACAAGGACACTAAACTTCAGGAAGGCAAATTTCCAACGGATGAGAGATGATCTTAGTGCAATAAATTGGGACGATATCCTGAGACATAAAAATACACAAAGAAAATGGGAGAAGTTTATTAGCATCCTGAATAGGACCTGTGCACAGTATATACCCTATGGGAATAAACATGCTAGAATTAGGAAGAAACCACTATGGCTAAATAGAGCGGTAAGGGGAGCAATAAGTGAAAAAAAGAAAGCGTTTAGGGAATTAAAGCAAGTAGGTAGTGATGAGGCATTAAATAAATACAGAAGATTGAATAAATTCTGTAAAAACCAAATCAAGACAGCAAAGATTGAGGCAGAGAGACTCATTGCCAGAGAAAGTAAAAGTAATCCCAAAATATTCTTTAACTACATAAATAGCAAGAAACTAAAAAATGATAGTGTTGGTCCCCTTAAAAATAGTCTGGGTGAAATGGTGGATGAGGATGAGGAGAAAGCCAATATGCTAAATGTCTTTTTTCAACTGTATTTACACAAGAAAATCCCATGACAGATAACATGATCAGTGATAAAAAAATTTCTCCATTAAATGTCAGCTGCTTAACCCAGCAGGAAGTACAGCGGTGCCTAAAAATCACTAAAATTGACAAATCCCCGGGCCCGGATGGGATATACCCCCTTGTACTGCAGGAATTAAGTACAGTCATAGATAGAGCATTATTTTTAATCTGTAAAGATTCCATAATAACGGGGTCTGTACCACAGGACTGGCGTATAGCAAATGTGTTGCCAATATTCAAAAAGGGGGCAAAAACTGAACCTGGAAATTATAGGCCAGTGAGCTTAACATCTACTGTGGGTAAAATCCTGGAGGGTTTTTTAAGGGATACTATATTGGAGTATCTGAGGCTGAATAACCTCATGACACAGTATCAGCATGGGTTTACGAGGGACCGTTCTTGTCAGACTAATCTGATAAGCTTTTATGAAGGGGTAAGTTCTGGACGCAGTGGACGTGGTGTTCATGGACTTCTCAAAAGCTTTTGATACGGTGCCACACAAAAGGTTGATACATAAAATGAGAACTATGGGGATAGGGGAAAATATGTGTAAGTGGGTTAAGAACTGGCTCATGGATAGTAAACAAAGGGTGATTATTAATGGAGCACACTCGGACTGGGTCACGGTTAGCAGTGGGGTACCACAGGGGTCAGTATTGGGGCCGCTTCTCTTTAACATATTTATTAATGACCTTGCAGGGGCATACAGAGTAGTATTTCAATATTTGCAGATGACACTAAACTCTGCAGGGTAATAAATACAGAGGAGGACAATTTTATATTACAGGAGGATTTCTGTAAACTAGAAGCTTGGGCTGATAAATGGCAAATGAGCTTTAATGGGGATAAATGTAAGGTCATGTACTTGGGTAGAATAAACTAGATGTATAATTATGTGCTTAATTGTAAAACACTGGGCAAAACTGTCACTGAAAAAGACCTGAGTGAATGGGTGGACGACAAACTCACATTTAGTGGCCAATGTCAGGCAGCTGCTGCCAAGGCAAATAAAATAATGGGATGCATTAAAAGAGGCATAGATGCTCATGAGGAGAACATAATTTTATCTCTATACAAGTCACTGGTGCGACCACACTTAGAATACTGTGTACAGTTCTGGTCTCCGGTGTATAAGAATGACATAGCTGAACTGGAGGGGGTGCAGAGAAGAGCTACCAAGGTTATTAGAGAATTGGGGGTCTGCAATACCAAGACAGGTTATTACACTTGGGGTTATTAAGTTTAGAAAAACGAAGGCTTAGGGGTGATCTTATTACAATGTATAAATATATGAGGGGACAGTACAAAAACCTTTCTAATGATCGTTTTACACTTAGACCTGTGACAGGGACAAGGGGGCATCCTCTACGTCTGGAGGAAAGAAGGTTTAGTCATAATCGCAGATGCAGATTCTTTACTGTAAGAGCAGTGAGACTATGGAACTCTGCTGTCTAATGTTGTAATGAGTGATTCACTACTAAAATTTAAGAAGGGACTGGATGCCTTCTTGAAAAGTATAATATTACAAGCTATATTCACTAGTTTCCTAGATATTGTGTTGGTCCAGGGAGCTAGTCTGATTGCCGTATGTGGAGTCGGGAAGGAATTTTTTTCCCCAGTGTGAAGCTTACTGTTTGCCACTTGGGTTTTTTTTGCCTTCCTCTGGATCAACATGTTAGGGCAGGTTAGGATAGGATATGAGTTGAACTAGATGGACTTAAAGTCTTCCTTCAACCTTAATAACTATGTTACTATCATTACTTTAATAAATGAAGGTCAGTCCGAAAAATTGGGAAAACTTTGAAAGTGTCCCCAACTGCAGTTGCAAAAACTATCAAGAGCTACAAAGAAACTGGCTCACATAAGGACAGCCCAGGAAAGAAAAACCAAGAGTCACCTCTGCTTCTGAGGATAAGTTTATACGAGTCACCAGCCTCAGAAATCCCAGGTTTACAGCAGTTCAGATTAGAGACCAGGTCAATACCACACAGTTCTAGCAGCAGACACATCTCTACAACAACTGTTAAGAGGAGACTTTGTGCAGCAGGCCTTAATGGTAAAATAGCTGCTAGGAAACCACTGCTAAGGACAGGCAACAAGCAGAAGAGACTTGTTTGGGCTAAAGATCACAAGGAATGGACATTAGACCAGTGGAAATCTGTGCCTTGGTCTGATGAAAACTCACAGAAAAACTAAAAAAATTTTTTAGCAAAAACGCAACATGAAAAATAGTCTTACCAGGTCTAGTCAAATGACCAAATGCACTAGAAGGATGCAGCAAGCTCCCATAGATAAAGGCTGGAACAGCACAAGTGCTTACCACTGATAAGAGCAGCCACCCTATCACAAAACCAGTGATGATGAAGGTGTTAACTGCTTAGTGGAAAAAAGCACACAAATAAGGCTTGCTTAGGACATAAGTCACACAAGGAAGTGCAATGCACAGTGTCTGGATAACAGCCTATTTATAACGCCTATGATGGAAGGCGGGCTGTTCAGCACTATATGTGCACAACACAGAAAACCAAGCCATCAAAAAGGAGCCTAGCTGCATCCTGCAAAAATGATAAGAAGTGCAAAAAATGATGCATATGATAAATGCATCAAATGAGGTATTGGTTACTATTTTGGCCAAAGCAGATAAGCTCACAACCCAACGTCAAGGGTCCCCATTTTATTGCGAGACATTAGACCAGTGGAAATCTGTGCTTTGGTCTGATGAATCCAAATTTGAGATCTTTGGTTCCAACCACCGTGTCTTTGTGCCAGGCAGAAAAGGTGAATAGATGGACTCTACATGCCTGGTTCCCACCATGAAGCATGGAGGAGGAGGTGTGATGGTGTAGGGGTGCTTTGCTGGTGACACTGTTGAGGATTTATTCAAAATTGAAGGCATACTGAACCAGCATGGCTACCGCAGCATCTTGCAGCTGCATGCTATTCCATCTGGTTTGCGTTTAGTTGGACCATCATTTATTTTTCAACAGGACAATGACCCCAAACACACCTCCAGGCTGTGTAAGGGCTATTTGACCAAGAAGGAGAGTGATGAGGTGCTACGCCAGATGACCTGGCCTCCACAGTCACCAGACCTGAACCCAATCGAGATTGTTTAGGGTGAGCTGGACCGCAGAGTGAAATCAAAAGGGCCAACAAGTGCTAAGCATCTCTGGGAACTCCTTCAAGACTGTTGGAAGACCGTTTTTGGTGACTATCTCTTGAAGCTTATCAAGAGAATGCCAAGAGTGTGCAAAGCTGTCATCAAAGCAAAAGGTGGCTACTTTAAAGAAACTAGAATATAAGACATATTTTCAGTTGTTTCACACTTTTTTGTTAAGTATATAACTCCACATGTGTTAATTCATATTTTTGATGCCTTCAGTGTGAATGTACAATTTCCATAGTCATGAAAATACAGAAAAATCTTGAAATGAGAAGGTGTGTCCAAACTTTTGGTCTGTACTGTATTTCCATTTTCCATTAGGGTTAGGGTTAACGTTGGGGCTAAAGTTAGGGTTAGGGTTGGGGCTAAAGTTAGGATTAGGGTTAGGGTTGGGATTAGGGTTAGGGTGTGTTAGGGTTAGGTTTGTGGTTAGGGCTGGGACTAGGGTTTGGGGTGTGTTTTGGTTAGGGTTGGAGTTAGAATTAGGGGGTTTCCACTGTTTTGGCACATCAGGTGCTCTCCAAACGTGACATGGCGTCGGATCTCAATTTCAGCCAATTCTGTGTTGAAAAAGTCAAACGATGCTCCTTCCCTTCTGTGCTCTGCCATGCGCCCAAACAGTAGTTCATCCCCAAATATGGGGTATCAACTTACTCAGGACAAATTGCACAATATTCGGGGTCCAATTTCTTTGGGGAAAATAAAATATTTGGGCGTGAAAATATCATTTTTGTGGAAAAAAATATGATTTTTTATTTTTATGGCTCTATGTTATAAAATTCTGTGAAACACTTGGGGGTTTAAAGTTCTCACCACACATCTAGATAAGTTCCCTGGGGTGTCTAGTTTCCAAAATGGGGTACTTGTGGGGGTTTCCACTGTTAAGGCACATCAGAGGCTCTCTAAACGCGACATGACACCCGCAGACTATTCCATCAAAGTCTGCAATGCAAAACGTCACTAATTCCCTTCCGAGCCCTAACGTGTGCCCATACAGTAGGGTATCAGCGTGCTCAGGACAAATTGAACAACAACTTTTGGTGTCCAATTTCTCCTGTTACCCATGGGGAAATATAAAACTGGGGACTAAAAATCATGTTAATGGAAAAAATATGATTTTTTTATTTTTACGCCCAGGCGTTTTAAACTTCTGTGAAGCTCTTGGGGGTTCAAAGTGCTCACCACACATCTAGATAAGTTCCTTTGCGGAGTCTAGTTTCCAAAATGGGGTCACTTGTGGGGGGTTTCCATTGTTTATGCACATCAGGGGCTCTGCAATCTGAACATTACACCCATCAAAGTCAGCATACCAAAACATCATTACTTCCTTTCCGAGCCCTGCCTTGCGCCCAAACAGCACTACCCCCCATATATGAGGTATCAGCGCACTCAGGACAAATTGGACAACTTTTGAAACTTGGGAAAAATAAAAAATTGGAGACTAAAAAATCATTTTTGTTGATTTTTTTTTCACACCCAGGCATTTTAAACTTTAGTGAAACACTTGAAGGTTCAAAGTGCTCACAACAGATATAGATAAGTTCATTATGGGGTCTAGTTTCCAAAATGGTGTCACTTGTTGGGGGGTTTCCACTGTTTAGGCACATCAGGGGCTCTCCAAACTCGACATGGCATCCAGCCAATTCTGCGTTGAAAAAGTCAAACGGCACTACTTCCCTTCCGAGCTCTGCCATGCACCCAAATAGTGGTTTTCCCCACATATTGGGTATCAGCGTACTCAGGGCAAATTGCACAATAACTTTTGAGTCTTGCTACCCTTGGGAAAATAAAAATTGGGGTGAAAAGATCATTTTTGTGGAAAAAATTAGATTTTTTAATTTTACGGCTCTACATTATAAACTTGTGTGAAGCACTTGGGGGTTCAAAGTGCTCACCACAGATCTAGATAAGTTCATTAGGGGGTCTAGTTTCTAAAATGGGGTCACCTGTGGGGGGTTTCCACTGATAAGGCACATCAGGGGCTATCCAAACGCGACATGGCGTCCAATCTCAATTCCAGCCAATTTTGGTTTGAAAAAGTCAAATGGCACTCCTTCCCTTCCGAGCTCTGCCGTGCGCCCAAACAGTGGTTCCCCCCACATATGTGGTATCAGCAAACTCAGGACAAATTGGACAACAACTGTTGTTGTCCAATTTCTACTATTACCCTTGGGAAAATAAAAAATTGGGGATTAAAAGATCATTCTTGTGGGAAAATAATAGGATTTTTTATTTTCATGCCCGGGCATTATAAACTTGTGTTAAGCACTTGGGGGTTCAAAGTGCTCACCACAGATCTAGATAAGTTCCTTAGGGAGTCTAGTTTCCAAAATGGGGTCACTTGTGGGGGGTTTCCACTGTTTAGGCACATCAGGGGCTCTGCAAACTGAACATGACACCCATCAAAGTCTTCATTCCAAAACGTCATTACTTCCTTTCCGACCCCTGACGTGCGCCCAAACAGTTTTTCCCCCCATATATGGGGTATCAGCGTGCTCAGGACAGTTTGGACAATAACTTTTGTGGTCCTAATTTCCTTGGTAAAAATAAAAAATTGGGGCCTAAAAAATCATTTTTGTGGAACAAATTTTTTTTCACACCTAGGCATTATAATCTTTAGTGAAACACTTTGGGGTTCAAAGTGCTCACAACAGATCTAGATAAGTTTCTTAGGGGATCTAGTTTCCAAAATGATGTCACTTGTGGGGGGTTTCCTCTGTTTAGGCACCTCAGGGGCTCTCCAAACGCGACATGGTGTTCAATCTCAATTCCAGCCAAGAAGGATTTATAAACTTCTTGAATGTGGTTTTGAATACCTTGAGGGGTGCAGTTTTTAGAATTGTGTCACTTTTGGGTATTTTCTGCCATATAGACCTTTCAAAGTGACTTCAAATGTGAGGTGGTCCCTAAAAAAATGGTTTTGTACATTTTGTTGCGAAAATGAGAAATCGCTGGTCAGCTTTTAACTCTTATAACTTCCTACCAAAAAAAATTTTAGTTCCAAATTTGTGCTGATGTAAATTAGACATGCGGGAAATGTTATTTAGTAACTATTTTGTGTGACATATTTCTCTGTTTTAACTGAATAAAAATTCAAAGTTTGAAAATTGCAAATTTTTCAAAATTTTTTACGTTTCCATTTTTTTCATAAATAAGCGCAAGTTATATCAAAGAAATTTTACCACTATCTTGAAGTACAATATGTATTGAGAAAACAGTCTCAGAATCGCGAAGATCCGTTGAAGTGTTCCAGAGTTATAACCTCATAAAGAGACATTAGTCAGAATTGTAAAAATTGGCCCAATCTTTAATGTGCAAACCACCTTTGGGGGTTAAGGGGTTAATAAAGGTACAGAGTGTTTTATGTTTCACACACCTACATTCCCATATACACATTTTTCATGTTGAGGGAAAACACGCTAACAGATTCTCTTTACCTACCTTATGATATTTGGCTTCCAAAGAAGAATACATTTTTGGAAGGTTTGCAGGATGTGAGTATTTATTTTATGCTTAATACTTCATTTAATAATATAATTTAACCCACTCCTGCCCCATAATATACTATTACAGCATAAAAGGTTCCAGGTGTATGGAGTGGGATTAGAAGCTGATCCTGCTCAACATAATGCAGATGCCAGCTTTGTTACATGGCCAGAATTTTATTCTAAGGCTGGAGTCACACACAACCACAAAAAATCGGTCCGTTTTAGACGGTCGACAATCGGATCAAAATAAAAACATCACACATCCTTCTGGCATCCGATTTTCCTTCAAAGATGCGATTTAATCGCATGTGTGTGTACCTTGTAACATCCGATTTTCATCCGACTTGCGAGATTTTCTCGCAGGCTTGCAAAACTGACATATAATGGATCCAAAAGAATAGTATTTAAATGCCAAAAGAAAGAATAGATATATACACATAGAACACATATATATATATGTATATGTCATTGTGACATATATATACATATATTTATAATTCTTACACTTCTACATACTGTTATAGCCGCTAATTCACTTGCCGGCTTCAGTGAATCACAGAAGCTGACATGAAATGATACATTGTTTCCACACATTTAACCATGTAATTTCATGTATTTTTATATATGTTTGAAACATACAATTACATGAGTATATGTGTGCTAAATTTCAGACATGTAGGGGTTAATTAAAGGTGTAAATTCGTTGAAAAAAAATGCGTGGGGTCCCGCTGTATTTTCTCCACCAGACAGACAAAGCAAAGCGAGTGGGGGCAGATAATAATAGCCTAGGGAGGGTACATTTTTTTTGTGCCCCCCCTGGCTACTAACATCTGCCCCCAGACACCCCAGAAAGGGCAAATCTATAATTAGATTCGCCCTTTCTGGCACTTTGCCCGTCTATTCCCATTGCCCTGTAGCGGTGGCGAATGGGTTAATAAGGGGTTAAAATGACCTTGCAATTGAAAGGTCACTTTAAGCCAGGTTAATAATTGATAGCTGTCAATTAGACAACTATCAATTATTAATCCTATTGTATGAAAGAAAAATCAAACACACACAGTTTAATAAAAAATAAGTTTAATGAAATAATCACACAGTTTTTGACCATATTTTATTTTCCTGCTAAAACCATTTCCTGTAATAAAAATAAAATAAAAAAGCAAAATTATACTTACCAATCCGATGTACAGTCAGGTTCCATGGTGTAATCCATCAGAAAGGGTTAACAGGTTACAGGTCGCAGAGAGCTAATAATGCTGTCTCAGACCTGTATTCCCCTGAATGAATAAGTTCCTCTACCACAGAAAGTAGAGGAATAGATTCATGAATGGAGCTTAATTGATTTATTGCCAATTTAACTGTAGTGACCTGACCTAAAGGGAAAGTGGACACAATCAATTAAGCTTCATTCATGAAACACATCCTCTCCTGTCACCAGGAGAGGAACTATTCATTCATGAGCTTTGAGCTGAGCATGCAGGATTACTTGCACAGCTTGGCTCAAAGCTAGTTAACCCTTTGTGAAGGATTACAGCGTGGGACGTGACAGATCAGCGGAATAGGTAAGAATAATGTTGTTTTATTTCTTTTTCTTTATTTTAGGAGATCAATGGCTTCGCACGGATTAAGTCTAAAATAAAATATGGTCAAAAAAATGTGTTTTTATTTCATTAAAATTATTTATTCTTAAAGTGTGTGTGTTTTTTTATTTACTTCAATAGGATTAATAATTGATAGTTGTCTAATTGACAGCTATCAATCATTAACCTGCCTTAAGGTCACCTTTCAATTGCAAGGTGACAGTAAGGTGAGATTAACCCATTCGCCACCGCTACAGGGCAATGGGAATAGACGGGCAAAGTGCCAGAAAGGGCGAATCTAATTATAGATTTGCCCTTTCTGGGGTGTCTGGGGGCAGATGTTAGTAGCCAGGGGGGGCACAAAAAAATGCACCCTCCCTGGGCTATTATTATCTGCCCCCACTCGCTTTGCTTTGTCTGTCTGGTGGAGAAAATACAGCGGGAGCCCACGCATTTTTTTTCAACGAAATTACACCTTTAATTAACCCTACATGTCTGAAAATTTGCACAAATACACTCATGTAATTGTATGTTTCAAACATATATAAAAATACATGAAATTACATGGTTAAATGTGTGGAAACAATGTATCATTTCATGTCGGCTTCTGTGATTTCACAAAACCCGGCAATTGAATTAGCGGCTATTACAGTATGTAGAAGTCTAGGAACTATAAATATATGTATATATACATGTCACAATGACATGTATATATATATATATGTGTGTTCTATGTGTATATATCTATTCTTTCTAGTCTTTATTAAAGCTGTCAGTGTGATTTTACAGTATAGCCGGGGATGAATTGCCGGCTTTTCTAAAGGACACCGATGCGATTTCATCGCAAGTCACACATGCGGTCCGTTTGTAATCAGATTTTTCATCGCTCCCATAGACTTGCATTGGCGATTGTCGACCGACAATCGGTGACAATCGCAGCATGCTGCGATTGCAGACGGACGTTGAAAACGGACCACAAAAAAAACGGCTACTGGGAGCTGCTCCATAGATTAACATACGGCAGACTGCAATGCGATTTTTCATCGCATTGCAATCGTCCGATTTTGTCGCCAGTGTGACGCCGGCCTAACAGGTACAAACTGACACTAGCACCGATCACTGCACCCATGAAATGCCATTATCAATCACTGACAATGGCAATGTTTTTTGTGTGCCCATATTGGGCATTATTCTTAAATTTCTGGATGCTGTTGGGTTGCCATTGCAACCAGGGTATGTCATGTTGATGCCACTGTCATGTATAGTCACTGGCAGGGCATCATAAGAGACTTTGCCCTTCTGTATAAACTGCAATAGTGTTATATTGCAATATGTAAAACAATCAAATTATCAGAGGTTCACATCTTCCATAAACGATAATAAGAGAAAAACAAAAAAGTTTTAACCCCTTCACCCCCAAGGGTGGTTTGCACGTTAATGACCGGGCCAATTTTTACAATTCTGACCACTGTCTCTTTATGAGGTTATAACTCTGGAACGCTTCAACGGATCTTCGCGATTCTGAGATTGTTTTCTCGTGACATATTGTACTTCATGATAGTGGTAAAATTTCTTCCATATAACTTGCATTTATTTATGAAAAAAACGCAAATATGGCAAAAATTTTGAAAATTTTGCAATTTTCAAAATTTGAATTTTTATTCCCTTAAAACAGAGAAATATGTCACACAAAATAGTTAAGAAATAACATTTCCCACATGTCTACTTTACATCAGCACAATTTTGGAAGCAAAATTTTTTTTTGTTAGGAAATTATAAGGGTTAAAAGTTGACCAGCGATTTCTCATTTTTACAACAAAATTTACAAAGCCATTTTTTTTCGGGACCACCTCATATTTGAAGTCACTTTGAGGGGTTTATATAGCAGAAAATACCCAAAAGTGACACCATTCTAAAAACTACACCCCTCAAGGTACTCAAAACCACATTCAAGAAGTTTATTAACCCTTCAGGTGCTTCACAGGAGCTGAAGCAACGTGGAAGGAAAAAATTAACATTTTACTTTTTAGTCACAAAAATGATCTTTTACAAACATTTTTTTTATTTTCACAAGGGAAAAAGGAGACAAAGGACTGATAAAGTTGTTGTGCAATTTCTCCTGAGTACGCCGATACCCCATATGTGAGGGAAAACCACTGTTTGGGCACACGGCAGAGCTCGGAATGGAAGGAGCGCAGTTTGACTTTTCCAAACCAAAATTGGCTGGAATTGAGAACAGACGCCATGTCGCGTTTGGAGAGGCCCCGATGTGCCTAAACAGTGGAAACCCCCCACATGTGACCCCATTTTGGAAACTAGACCCCCTAAGGAACTTATCTAGATGTGTGGTGAGCAGTTTGAACCCTCAAGTGCTTCACGCAAGTTTGTAATGTAGAGCCGTGAAGAAAAAAATCATATTTTTTCCACAAGCATGATGTTTTAGTCCCCAAATTTTTATTTTCCCAAGGGTAAGAGGAGAAATTGAACCACAAAAGTTGTTGTCCAACTTGTCCTGAGTACGCTGATACCCCATATGTGGGGGGGAACCACTGTTTGGGCGCACGGCAGGGCTTGAAAGGGAAGGAGCGCCGTTTGACTTTTCCAAACCAAAATTGGCTGGAATTGCGAACGGACGCCATGTCGCGTTTGGAGGGCCCCTGATGTGCCTAAACAGTGGAAACCCCCCACATGTGACCCCATTTTGGAAACTAGACCCCCTAACGAACTTATCTAGATGTGTGGTGAGCACTTTGAACCCTCAAGTGCTTCACGCAAGTTTGTAATGTAGAGCCGTGAAGAAAAAAAATCATATTTTTTCCACAAACATGATGTTTTAGTCCCCAAATTTTTATTTTCCCAAGGGTAAGAGGAGAAATTGGACCACAAAAGTTGTTGTCCAACATGTCCTGAGTACGCTGATACCCCATATGTGGGGGGGAACCACTGTTTGGGCGCACGGCAGGGCTCGAAAGGGAAGGAGCACCGATTGACTTTTCCAAACCAAAATTGGCTGGAATTGCGAACGGACGCCATGTCGCGTTTGGAGGGCCCCTGATGTGCCTAAACAGTGGAAACCCCCACATGTGACCCCATTTTGGAAACTAGACCCCCTAAGGAACTTATCTAGATGTGTGGTGAGCACTTTGAACCCTCAAGTGCTTCACGCAAGTTTGTAATGTAGAGCCGTTAAGAAAAAAAATCATATTTTTTCCACAAACATGATGTTTTAGTCCCAAATTTTTATTTTCCCAAGGGTAAGAGGAGAAATTGGACCACAAAAGTTGTTGTCCAACATGTCCTGAGTACGCTGATACCCCATATGTGGGGGGGAACCACTGTTTGGGCGCACGGCAGGGCTCGAAAGGGAAGGAGAGCCGTTTGAATTTTCCAAACCAAATTTGGCTGGAATTGCGAACGGACGCCATGTCGCGTTTGGAGGGCCCCTGATGTGCCTAAACAGTGGAAACCCCCCACATGTGACCCCATTTTGGAAACTAGACCCCCTAAGGAACTTATCTAGATGTGTGGTGAGCACTTTGAACCCTCAAGTGCTTCATGCAAGTTTGTAATGTAGAGCCATGAAGAAAAAAAAATCATATTTTTTCCACAAACATGATGTTTTAGTCCCCAAATTTTTATTTTCCCAAGGGTAAGAGGAGAAATTGGACCACAAAAGTTGTTGTCCAACATGTCCTGAGTACGCCGATACCCCATATGTGGGGGGAACCACTGTTTGGGCGCACGGCAGGGCTTGAAAGGGAAGGAGCGCCGTTTGACTTTTCCAAACCAAAATTGCCTGGAATTGCGAACGGACGCCATGTTGCGTTTGGAGGGCCCCTGATGTGCCTAAACAGTGGAAACCCCCCACATGTGACCCCATTTTGGAAACTAGACCCCCTAAGGAACTTATCTAGATGTGTGGTGAGCACTTTGAACCCTCAAGTGCTTCACGCAAGTTTGTAATGTAGAGCCGTGAAGAAAAAAAATCATATTTTTTCCACAAGCATGATGTTTTAGTCCCCAATTTTTTATTTTCCCAAGGGTAAGAGGAGAAATTGGACACCAAAAGTTGTTGTCCAACATGTCCTGAGTACGCCGATACCCATATGTGGGGGGAACCACTGTTTGGGCGCACGGCAGGGCTTGAAAGGGAAGGAGCGCCGTTTGACTTTTCCAAACCAAATTTGGCTGGAATTGCGAACGGACGCCATGTCGCGTTTGGAGGGCCCCTGATGTGCCTAAACAGTGGAAGCCCCCCACATGTGACCCATTTTGGAAACTAGACCCCCTAAGGAACTTATCTAGATGTGTGGTGAGCACTTTGAACCCTCAAGTGCTTCACGCAAGTTTGTAACGTAGAGCCGTGAAGAAAAAAAATCATATTTTTTCCACAAACATGATGTTTTAGTCCCCAAATTTTTATTTTCCCAAGGGTGAGAGGAGAAATTGGACCACAAAAGTTGTTGTCCAACATGTCCTGAGTACGCTGATACCCCATATGTGGGGGGGAACCACTGTTTGGGCGCACGGCAGGGCTTGAAAGGGAAGGAGCGCCGTTTGACTTTTCCAAACCAAAATTGGCTGGAATTGCGAACGGACGCCATGTTGCGTTTGGAGGGCCCCTGATGTGCCTAAACAGTGGAAACCCCCCACATGTGACCCCATTTTGGAAACTAGACCCCCTAAGGAACTTATCTAGGTGTGTGGTGAGCACTTTGAACCCCCAAGTGTTTCACTAACGTTTATAATGCCCTGGCGTGAAAAAAAAATATATATATTTTTTTTTTCCACAAAAGTGATGTTTTAGTCCCCAATTTTTTATTTTCCCAAGGGTAAGAGGAGAAATTGGACCCCAAAAGTGGTTGTCCAATTTGTCCTGAGTACGCTGATACCCATATGTTGGGGGATACACTGTTTGGGCACACGGCAGGGCTCGGAAGGGAAGCAGTGACGTTTTGGAATGCAGACTTTGATGGAATGGTCTGCGGGCGTCATGTTCCGTTAGCAGAGCCCCTGATGTGCCTAAACAGTGGAAACCCCCACATGTGACCCCATTTTGGAAACTAGACCCCCTAAGGAACTTATCTAGGTGTGTGATGAGCACTTTGAACCCCCAAGTGTTTCACTAAAGTTTATAATGCCCAGGTGTGAAAAAAAAAAATCCTACTTTTTACCTCACACAAATGATGTTTTAGTCCCCAATTTTTTATTTTCCCAAGGTTAAGAGGAGAAATTGGACACCAAAAGTTGTTGTTCAATTTGTCCTGAGTACACTGGTACCCCATATGTGGGAAAAAACTGTTCGGGCACAATTTGGGGCTCAGAAGGGAAATTGTGACGTTTTGGAAGCAGACTTTGATGGAATGGTCTGCGGGCGTCATGTTATGTTTGCAGAGCCCCTGATGTGCCTAAACAGTAAAAAAAAAAACACAAGTGACATAATTTTGGAAAGTAGACTCCCAAGGAACTTTTCTAAATGTGCCCCCCTTCTGGAACTAATCTTTCCTGTAAAGTAAATTAGTAGTGCATTGAGGTGTGGTACAATTTGAAACAATCCTTCATACACAGGCCAGGTTTTTCGGGGCAGGTGTCGCATTGGTAAGTGTTGTCCTTGCGTATTCCCCTTTTGTAACACACTCGGCACCTTTTTTGTGGCTTACCTTTTCTTCCAGTTGGCGGGACCACCCCCGGGAAATGCTGACCTGGTATGATACGAGCACCTTCAGTTCCGGAAGTACTGGGGCCCGCTGTTTCCTGAGCGCCAAACATCAGGGCCTTAACCACTACCTCCTGAAACTGAAGGCACGTCGTATCGCTGTTGCGTGCACATCGTGACAGCAGGAAAGCGTTGAGCATTGCCATTTGGACGATGTGCACGGACAGCTTCTTATACCACACCTTGGCCTTTCTCAAAGCACTGTACGGTTGGAGGAGTTGATCAGAGAGATCAACACCCCCCATGTATTTATTGTACCCCAGTACACAGTCCGGTTTGCGGACCTGTGTAGAGGTACCCCGTACAGTGCTGAGGGCGCTGCCATCACCATGTATGGTGGTCAAGAGAAGGACATCCCTCTTGTCCTTGTACTTGACCACCAACAGGTGGTCGCTACATTGGGCTCTGCTCTCAGCCTTTCTGAGCATCAGCCCAAGTAGCGTCTTTGGGAGGCCTCTCTGATTTTTGCGGACGGTACCGCAGGCTGCGGTACCTCGCGCAGAGAGGGATTTGTAGAGTGGGATGCTGGAATAAAAGTTATCAGTGTAAAGGTGATAACCTTTATCCAGCAGTGGGTGCACCAAATCCCACACAATTTTCCCACTCACTCCCAGGACGGGGGGACACTCAGGGGGTACAATCCTGGTGTCCTTTCCTTCGTAAACTCTAAAGCTGTGTGTGTACCCTGAGGTACTCTCACACAGCTTGTAGAGTTTGATTCCGTACCTTGCCCTCTTGCTGGGCAGGTACTGGCGGAATGCGAGCCGTCCCTTAAAATGAACCAAGGACTCATCCACGCAGATGTCCCTTTGGGGCACGTACACTTCAGCAAACTTTTTGTTGAAGTGTTCGATGACCGGCCGAACTTTGAACAGGCGGTCAAAGTTGGGGTCATCTCGTGGGGGACACTGTGCATTATCATTATAATGCAGGAATTTGTGGATGGCCTCAAAACGCGTCCGAGCCATGACCATTCGGAACAGTGGAGTGTTGTATAAAATATCAACACTCCAATATTGCCGAATTTCTGGCTTCTTCAGGATCCCCATATGGAGGACCAGGCCCCAAAACTGCATCATTTCAACTGCGTCTACAGGAGACCAGTTGGAAAATGATGAACGGGGGTTTTGCGCCAAAAATTGCCGAGCGTACAAATTTGTTTGCTCCACCATGAGGTTAATTAAATCCTCAGAGAAAAAGACTTTGAAAAAGTCTATTTCTGTGAAGCCGGTGGAGTCAAACCTGATTCCTGATTCTGCCACAAAATCAGGAATCAGTGGCTCGTAATTTTCGGGGGCCGGGGTCCATACGGGGTCCGAAGAGGGGTGCGCTGGTTCATTTTCAGGGGTGGGCGCTGCCTCATGTTCTGTCCTGGGGCGTCTGCGTGGCGGTTCCACAGGACCCGAGGAGGAAGATGAGGAGGAAGAAGAATCTTCATCTGAAAAATAAAGAAATGTGGGATCCTCTCCCTCGCTATCAGTGTCGGAGGCAAGGATAGCGTATGCCTCCTCCACTGAATAGCGCTGTTGGGATGAGCGTGACGGGCGGGACATTTTTTTTGTGAATGTGGTGCTTTGTGTGAACTTTATTTATAACTGTGTGTGTGTATGTGGGGGGGGATAGATGATTGGTGTAAACTAAGCTGAAAAGAAAAAGCTAAAAGAAAGAAAGCGAATAGGGAAAAAAAAGGCCTGTGAAAAAAGGCTAAACAGCAGGCACGAGCTCTGATAAGTGACCGGTGTCACTTATCAAAGTTCCGTGGCTGCTGGATGTGCGCACGGGAGTGACGGAAAGGGGGGTGAAAAAAAAAACTGGCAGGCACGAGCTCTGATAAGTGACCGGTGTCACTTATCAAAGTTCCGCGGCTGCTGGATGTGCGCACGGGAGTGGCGGAAAGGGGGGTGAAAAAAAAAACAAACTGGCAGGCACGAGCTCTGATAAGTGACCGCTGTCACTTATCAAAGTTCCGCGGCTGCTGGATGTGCGCACGGGAGTGGCAGAAAGGGGGGTGAAAAAAAAAATGGCAGGCACGAGCTCTGATAAGTGACCGCTGTCACTTATCAAAGTTCCGCGGCTGCTGGATGTGCGCACGGGAGTGGCGGAAAAGTGGGTGAAAAAAAAAAAAACTGGAGGCACGAGCTCTGATAAGTGAGCGGTGTCACTATCAAAGTTCCGTGGCTGCTGGATTGTGCGCACGGGTGTGGCGGAAAGGGGATGAAAAAAAAACAAAAAAACAGCAGGAACGAGCTCTGATAAGTGACTGGTGTCACTTATCAAAGTTCCTGGCCTGTGGATGTGCGCACGGGAGTGGCGGAAAAGTTGGTGGGAAAATATATAAAAAATCGGCAGGAACGAGCTCTGATAAGTGACTGGTGTCACTTATCAAGTTCGTGGCTGCTTGGATGTGCTCACGGGAAGGCGGAAAAGAGGGTGAAAAAAAAAAAAGAACAGCAGGCACGAGCTCTGATAAGTGACTGGTGTCACTTATCAAAGTTCCGTGGCTGCTGGGATGTGCGCACGGGAGTGGCGGAAAAGTTGGTGGGAAAAAAAAAAAAAACAGCAGGAACGAGCTCTGATAAGTGACTGGTGTCACTTATCAAAGTTCCGTGGCTGCTGGATGTGCGCACGGGAGTGGCGGAAAGGGGGGTGAAAAAAAAAAAAAACGGCAGGCACGAGCTCTGATAAGTGACCGGTGTCACTTATCAAAGTTCCGTGGCTGCTGGATGTGCGCACGGGAGTGGCGGAAAGGGGGGTGAAAAAAAAAACTGGCAGGCACGAGCTCTGATAAGTGACGGTGTCACTTATCAAAGTTCCGCGGCTGCTGGATGTGCGCACGGGAGTGGCGGAAAGGGGGGTGAAAAAAAAAAAACTGGCAGGCACGAGCTCTGATAAGTGACCGCTGTCACTTATCAAAGTTCCGCGGCTGCTGGATGTGCGCACGGGAGTGGCGAGAAAGGGGGTGAAAAAAAAAAAAAAAATGGCAGGAACGAGCTCTGATAAGTGACGGTGTCACTTATCAAAGTTCCGCGGCTGCTGGATGTGCGCACGGGAGTGGCGGAAAGGGGGTGAAAAAAAAAAACGGCAGGACGAGCTCTGATAAGTGACGGTGTCACTTATCAAAGTTCCGGGCTGCTGGATGTGCGCACGGGAGTGGCGGAAAGTTGGTGAAAAAAAAAAAAAAAACAGCAGGAACGAGCTCTGATAAGTGACTGGTGTCACTTATCAAAGTTCCGTGGCTGCTGGATGTGCGCACGGGAGTGGCGGAAAAGTTGGTGAAAAAAAAAAAAAAAACAGCAGGAACGAGCTCTGATAAGTGACTGGTGTCACTTATCAAAGTTCCGTGGCTGCTGATGTGCGCACGGGAGTGGCGGAAAAGTTGGTGAAAAAAAAAAAAAAAGCAGGAACGAGCTCTGATAAGTGACTGGTGTCACTTATCAAAGTTCCGTGGCTGCTGGGATGTGCGCACGGGAGTGGCAGAAAAGTGGGTGAAAAAAACAAAAACTAACGCAGGCACGAGCTCTGATAAGTGACGGTGTCACTTATCAAAGTTCCGGGCTGCTGGATGTGCGCACGGGAGTGGCGGAAAGTTGGTGAAAAAAAAACAAAAACGGCAGGACGAGCTCTGATAAGTGACTGGTGTCACTTATCAAAGTTCCGTGGCTGCTGGATGTGCGCACGGGAGTGGCGGAAAAGTTGGTGAAAAAAAAAAAAAACGGCAGGAACGAGCTCTGATAAGTGACTGGTGTCACTTATCAAAGTTCCGTGGCTGCTGGATGTGCGCACGGGAGTGGCGGAAAGGGGGGTGAAAAAAAAAAAACGGCAGGCACGAGCTCTGATAAGTGACCGCTGTCACTTATCAAAGTTCCGCGGCTGCTGGATGTGCGCACGGAGTGGGCGAAAGGGAGTGAAAAAAAAAAAAAAAAAAACAGCAGGAACGAGCTCTGATAAGTGACTGGTGTCACTTATCAAAGTTCCGCGGCTGCTGGATGTGCGCACGGGAGTGGCGGAAAAGTTGGTGGAAAAAAAAAAAAAAAAACAGCAGGAACGAGCTCTGATAAGTGACTGGTGTCACTTATCAAAGTTCCGTGGCTGCTAGATGTGCTCACGGGAGTGGCGGAAAAGTTGGTGAAAAAAAAAAAAACAGCAGGAACGAGCTCTGATAAGTGACTGGTGTCACTTATCAAAGTTCCGTGGCTGCTGGGTGTGCGCACGGGAGTGGCAGAAAAGTTGGTGGAAAAAAAAAAAAAAAAACAGCAGGAACGAGCTCTGATAAGTGACTGGTGTCACTTATCAAAGTTCCGTGGCTGCTGGATGTGCGCACGGGAGTGGCGGAAAAGTTCGTGAAAAAAAACAAAAAAAAACGGCAGGAACGAGCTCTGATAAGTGACTGGTGTCACTTATCAAAGTTCCGTGGCTGCTGGATGTGCGCACGGGAGTGGCGGAAAAAGTTGGTGAAAAAAAACAAAAAACGGCAGGAACGAGCTCTGATAAGTGACTGGTGTCACTTATCAAAGTTCCGTGGCTGCTGGATGTGCGCACGGGAGTGGCGGGAAAGGGGGGGTGAAAAAAAAAACGGCAGGCACGAGCTCTGATAAGTGACCGCTGTCACTTATCAAAGTTTGCGGCTGCTGGATGTGCGCACGGAGGGGGTGCGAAAGTGTTGATGGGTGAACTGCGTCACCAATCAACGCTCGGCGGCGCAAAGGGGGGGTAAAAAGAGGGGGAAAGGGAAGGGGGGAGGGGGGAATGGGGGGATTGGGGTGGATCGGGCAGGGATCGGGGCTCAAAAACTCACGTTTGTAGTCTTTTCTTTCTTTTCTCTTCTTTCTTCTCTCTTCTTTCTTCTCTCTTCTTTCTTCTCTCTTCAGCAGGAGTTGTGGTGTCACAGGCTACTGTGGCACCACAAGGCCCAGCACAGGAGGAGATCTGGCAGTGTGACCGCACAGCAGGAATCCTCAGCAAGTGTGAGGACCCCTCAGTGCGGTCAGACAGGTCAGATCCAGTTTGCAGACAGGTCACAGAGCGGTCACATCGCTGCTGTGACCTGTCATTGGTGGGATCGATGATCACATCAATCCCACCAATCAAAGGAGACCCCTGCATTGCCGGTTGCTAGGCACTGGCCTAGTAATCGGAGCTCACAGCTCCGATTCCTAGGCAGGTCACCGGCAGGTCACCTAGCAGGGCACAGAGCGGTCACACCGCTGCTGTGCCCTGTGATTGGCGCGATCGTCGATGACATCGATCGCGCCAATCAGGTCCTTCATGCCCTACAGGCCCTGGCCTAGGATCGGTGCTATTACTGCACCGATCCAGGCAGGTACAGGCAGGGCACAGCGCGGATATACCGCGGCTGTGCCCTGCGATTGGCGCGATCGATGTGATCGGCGATCGCGCCAATCCGGGGGGGTCTGGACTTTCCTAGGCCCAGGCCTAGGATCGAGTACATCGGTACTCGATCCTAGCCTGCGATCTCACTGTTTTAGCCGCTCTGATTGGCTGAAACAGTGAGAAAGGCTGTGATTGGCTGTTCAGAATTCAACAGCCAATCACAGCGATCGGGAGGCCTGAGGGGGGAGGACGCAGCCCGGGATGCCGACGCCAACTTCCAAGAGGTAAGCTGGCGTCGGAATTTTAATGCGATCACCGCTACTTAAGTCGCGATGTCGCATTAAAGGGCATGACGTACTATCCCGTCCATGGTCAGAATGGCACGGGTTTTATGGACGGGATAGTACGTCTAATGTCAGAGAGGGGTTAAAAACATAAAAAAATAAAAAAATAAACATTTGAATAATCTCTCTTTTCCCATGTTATAAATAAAGAAATTGAAAAAAACAATAAACAAACATTCTAGTTATTGCGTGCTTGTAAAAGTCGGATAAAAACATATCATTATTTCACCTGTATGGTAAACACAACTTGAATTCGGCCATGCGGTCGTCGAAACGGGCGCCAAAGTCGTGTTTCCCAGAATGCTTGCAGGTGCCTTTTTTCAGCCAATGAGCAAGGACGTACACTGTGGACAACAAGATGACATGTGCTGCGTCCACCACCATCTTAGAGAAGGGCATTGCAGTGATTGGCTTGCTTTGGGGGGAGTCATAGTGTTTATAAAAGCCCTGAGCGACGACCTCCATTTTACTTCTGCTGATATTAACAGTAGGGAGAGATTGCTGACACTGTTTATCAGTAGGGAGAGAGTTAGGGCTGGAAAGAGAAGTTCTTATGTGCTTGTGCTGATAGCAATTGTGCTGTACAGTTAGTGTGCAGTCACAGGGGAGGATTTTCTTGTGTGCAGCAGCGCTGGTTCTTAGGCTGCCTGATAGCTGTATTGCTGTGTGTACACTGCTGTGCAGACTGCTTTTTACACAGCACTAATACTTTTATTCTTTTTCTGCACAGTTACCGAGCATTCATTTTTTCTCACACCGTATAGAGCTGTACGCTCCTCACACACTACCGTGACCGGCTGATATCACAGACAAATACATGCTGACTATCTGTGTGTGACTCCGGAAGAAAATAGGGAGATTTAAATTTTCCCCTACACCGTATACAGCTGTACGCTTCTCATACAGTACCATATATCTGCTGTTTGTATTACGGTCAAATCCATACTGAGAGAGCGTCTGTGTTTGACTCTGGAAATAAATATGGAGATTTAAATTTTATCCAAAACCATATACAGCTGTATGCCCCTTATACAGTACCGCATATCTGCTGGTATTACGGTCAAATCCATACTGAGTGAGCGTCTGTGTGTGACTCCAGAAATAAATACTAAGATTTAAATTTTACCCAAAAACGTATAAAACTGTCCGCTTCTGATACAGTACCGTATATCTGCTCTTTGTTTTACGGTCAAATCCATACTGAGTGAGCGTCAGTGTGTGACTCTGGAAATAAATACGGAGATGTAAATTTTACCCAAAACAATATACAGCTGTCTGCTTCTGATACAGTACTGTATATCTGCTCTTTGTATTACGGTCAAATTCATACTGAGTGAGCGTCAGTGTTTGACTCAGGAAATATATACGGAGATTGAAATTTTCCCCTACACCATATACAGCTGTATGTTCCTCATACAGTACCATATATCTGCTGGTATTTTTGGTACATTTTTCCAAACATGAGGAAGTATAGTGGAAGAGGCCGCAGACGTGGGCGAGGGTGGGCAGCTGGTACTGATTGTGGTGGTGGTGCATCCGCTGGTAGTGCCAAAAGCACAATAGCACCTAAGGAAGGAAGTGTTGAGCCTGCGTCATCGTCTGGCTCCAGAAGGCCTGGAAAGCTACCTTTTCTGGGAGTAGGTAAACCGCTTTTAAAGCCGGAGCATCAGGAACAGGTTTTGACTTACATTGCCGAAACAGCCTCCAGTTCTATCTCCTCCTCCTCTGAAGTTTCAAAAAAATGCAAGCACTGAGTCGTCAGTGCAGGCTCCTGGTCAGGAACAACACCTTTCCTTGAGTCCTTCACCCCCACCAAAAGTGAAGGATGCAGCTGGCCACACTTCAGATTACTCCCTGTAGCTCTTTTCACATACTATGCCTGGCTTATCAAGTGAAATCCTGAATTCCCCAGTCCAAGATGAATATGACATGGAGTGCACTGATGCACAGCCACTGCTATCTGATTCTGCTGGTACATTCACCCAGAGCACTGCATTGCCCTCGCAGTCTGCGGAGCCAGATTCTGACCCTGATGAAACCTAGTTGCCCTTTCCCACATAATATACCACCTAACACGGTGACACAGAGGAAGGTGCAGATGAAATTGAAGAGGAGGTGATGGATGACCCAGTTGTTGACCCTAGATTGGCATCCATTGGGGGAAGAGGGTGCCGCTGGCAAAAGCTCAGAAGAGGAGGAGGATCCACAGCAGGCATAGACAGCTGCGTTTATCTGGCAGGCCCATAGAAGTCCAAAAACGTGTTAAAAAAACAAAAAGGTTGCAGGACAGCTTGGCCAGATGGTCAAATTAGCACAGCGTGCAAGCCCTGAAAAGTTTTCCCATAGTAAGAAGAGTGCAGTGTGGCACTTTTTTTTACCAAAATCCTATTGATGAGGCAAAGGTTATCTGTAAGAAGTGCGCAAGGACCTTTAAAGGAAAAATCTCAGACATTTGAACACCAGTTGCATGCTTAGACATGTAAACACCATGTACTTGCAAGCGTGGACGGACTACAAAACCTCAGTGGCTTTGAACGCCTACATTGCCAAACTGATCTCAATAGAGATGATGCTCTTCCATTTTGTTGAAAGCGCAGCGTTCCGAGAGCTCATGGCCTATGCTTTCCCACGTTATGACCTACCCAGTCAGCACTTCTTTGCTAGAAAAGCCATCCCTGCCCTCCACCTGCATGTGAAAGACCGCATTGTCTATGCACTCAAACAATCAGTGAGTGGAAAGGTGCACCTCACAACAGATGCATGGGCCAGTAGGCATGGCCAGGGCCATTACTTGTCCATCACTGCGCACTGGGTTATTGGAGTGGATGCAGGGTCCACAGCGGACAGCGGTGGTGGGACAGTGCTGCCTAGCCCATGGTATAGGCAACAGTTGGTTGTAGGCATTCGACCCTCCTCCTCTTCCTTCAGAAGTGAAAGCTCGTCGACAGAGCGCAGTTGCACGAGCACTCCATCCGCATCTGCCAGTGTTGCACAGGAGGTGTCCCACTATCGAACAGCTAGTGGTAAGCATCAGCAGGCTGATTTAAGATGATGTCTTTGGGCGACAACAGACACACCGCGGAGGTACTGGCTGACTACTTGCAGCGAGAAACTGAGTCATGACTAGGCAGTCTACATCTTGAGCCAGGCAAGGTAGTCAGTGATAATGGATGTAATTTTGTGGCAGCCAAAGCCCTGGCAAAACTCAGACACATACCTTGCGTGGTTCACACCTTGAACCTGGTGATGCAGTGCTTCCTAATTAATTATCCGGAGTAGACTCTAGTCGTATGCAGAGTCTGCAGTGATCGCTTCACCTCCCAAGCACCGCCTAATCATAGACGTTGCAACAAGGTGGAACTCCACCATGCACATGGTTGAGAGGCTTTGCAAACAGAGGCAGGCTGTAATGCATTTGTGGGAGGATACACAGGCAGGCAGTTTGAGGGCAGACATCGAGTTGTCAGTTGTGCAGTGGTCAAAGCTGAAAGACCTCTGTAAAGTCCTTCTGTACTTTGAGGAATGCACACACCTGGTAAGCGCAGACGACGCCATCATAAGAATGAGCATCCCACTTATGCGTCTGCTCATGCAAACTTTGACGCACATTAAGGATCAGGCGTCTGCAGCGGAGTAGGAGGAGGATGAGGAGGAGGGAAGCCTTGATGACAGTCAGCCATTGCCTGCTCAGGGAACTGTCCTGGACGAGGTGAAGGAAGAAGAGGAAGAGAAGGAGAAGGACTATGAGGGTTGATTATTTTTGGGAGGAAGATGCTTCTCAGGGGGAAAGAGAAAATGTTGGCTTACCAAGGTCAGGTACAGGGTTTGTGCGTGACTGGAGGGATGTGGATTTGGCAGAAAGTACTCCTCCACTCACCACTGTCAGTGCATCACTGACACCTGGAACATTGGCTCACATGTGTGATTATGTCTTGCGGATCCTAAAAAGGGATCCCCGCATTGCCAAAATTATGAAGGATGATGACTACTGGTTGGCCAGCATCCTCAATCCATGCTATAAAGGTAAATTACAGAACATCATGCCACAGGAGAACCTAGAGCTAATATTGGCAATCAAACAAGCAACTCTGGTAAACCGTTTGTTAGAGGCATTCCCAGAACACAGCAGCGGTGCAGGTTCTACCACGAGCCGTACTGGGCCAAATGGAAGAGGTGTTCATGGTGCACACAGCCGAAGTGGCATTGGAGACAGGGGTTTCATGACCATGTTGTAGTCTGATTTCTCGAGTAACGCTCACATGACTGGTAATGCTGAATTGATTGCAACAGACAGGAGACAGCAGTTGTCAACTATGGTTCAAAATTACCTCTCCTCCCCTACTGATGTTCTCCCTCACAGTTCATTCCCCTTTGACTACTGGGCCTGTAAACTGGACACCTGGCCTGAATTGGCACAATATGCCTTACAGGAGCTCGCTTGCTCTGCTGGTAGAGTGCTATCAGAAAGAGTCTTCAGTGCTGCTAGATCAATCCTGAAAGAAAGAAGGACCCGGCTGTCGACCCAAAATGTTGGTCATCTTACCTTCATTAAAATGAACCATGCCTGGGTTTCAAAGGATTTTGTACCACCTTCCCTGATGACACATAGGTTGCCAGCAAAATGGCTCGCTTTGTCCTCCTCTTCCTCTGACTTCTCCAATTCCTCCATTTGCAGCTGCTGAACGTCCAGCCTACACATCAACACATGGTTGGCTCCAGGGTTTCGTGGGCCCCGGGTGAAAGAGTCTCAGTGGGCCCCTTTAACACATACCACAATTCATGATGCACAGATGCGGCAGAGAAATATAGGTATAGTACTATGCCAAAGATTTCACTTACTTCATACATTACATGAGTGATATCTATTGTAAATTCTACAATAGCTCAAAAGACAAACAGTATAGTCATCCATACAATATTATGGTCACCACATAGTGCTCCATACAGAATAATGAACTCCATATATTGCTCCATATAGTATTATGGGCACCCCATAGTGCTCCATGTAGAATAATGAGCCCCATATATTGCTCCATACAGTATAATGAGCTCCATATATTGCTTCATACACAATTATGGGCACCACATAAAGCTCCATACAGAATAATGAGCCCCATATAATGCTCCATAAATAATGGGTCCCATATATGATGCTCCAGTGTTTGATGAGCCCCATGTAATGCTCCATATATGATGCTCCAGTGTATTATGTGCCCCATATATGATGCTCCAATGTATGATGGGTTCCATATATGATACTCCAGTGTTTGATGGGCCCCACATGATGGTCTCCATATATTGCACCAAACATAAAAAAAACTGAACTACTCACCTCTCCTCGCTGGCAGCTGCTCTGCTCGAGGCACCGGCCCCGGTACTGGCACAGGCACCGGGCTCCCATAGCATGCCAGTGTCCCAGACTGTGAGTGGGTACCCCCCGCCTACTCAGGGCCCCGGCACTTGCCCAGGTGTTCCAGATGCTGACGCTGGCCCTGCCTCAACATATGCCTGTTTTTCCACCTTCCTAACTGGGCTGTATTCCCCCGAATACTTTAGCCAAATAACCCCCAGTTTTCAATACATTATTATTATTATAAAGTAAATTAAGGTTGACAAGCTTAAGTAATAACAATTGATGTTGTTGGCATTGAAATGGGCACTGTAGGTGTGTTCACTGTCCTCCACTCACTGGTGACTTTTATTCCTGTTGACTTGCATTGGGGTCGGGTTTCCGAAGCCGATTCGACTGTTTCCGTTAGTCGGCCGACTTCGTTCGACTCGACTTTTGTAAAAGACGAGTCGGCCGAAACCCGACTCGACCCTCCTGGAGGCAAAGTCGCTCATCTCTAGTTCCCATAACTCTGTCAAATATGCAATAATAAACCATCAAAACGTTGTATTTACCCCGAAACAGTATCCATAAAAATGTCAACTCGCCAAGAAAAAAAAAATCCATAACACAACTCAATCTAGAGAATAGATGTAAATGACGAAATAGTAATATGAAAATAGTTACAGGTCACAGAAAAGAGACATAAACTAATTTTTTTCACAACGAAATAAAAATAAAATACACCCATTTGTCATTGCCGTATTTGTACAGACCTGGAGAATCATATTTACCAGATCATTTTTATAATACAATTACAGTGATAAGAACAAAACCCTCTAAACAATGTCAAAAATGTTTTTGTTTTTTTTGCAATTTCACCGCAATTGGTATTTTTTCCTCCTGTTTCTCAGTACATTGTATGGTAAAATTATTGGTTTCAATAATAGCCGCAATTCTTCCCACACATACAATCCCTTATGTGGCTATGCTGATTTCAAAATAAAAAATGTTATGATTTTTAAAATAAATGAAGAAAAGAACAAAAGTGCAAAAATGAAAACTGATCTTGTCCTTTAAGTTTAAAAAATTTACATTTAGTCTAAAGTGATTCTGGATTATATATGGAAAATAGTAAACTGATTTAAACTACGGAAAGGGACTTATGTAATTTTTCTATGATTTGCGATAATTGAAGCTACTTATTTATTTTTTTACTCTATTATTATTACATTAAGAGCAACAAGATTCAAAAAGGATATCAGGATCTCCTGGCTGTGGTCCATTTTCTTAAATTGAACTCTCCAATCTTTATGATAATTGAATTGCTTAGCTTGGCTTGATTTCCTGTAAATGGACATCTAAATTTACAATGCAAGACTTCTGTAGCATGGCGTACTATACTGGAGTAACTATTCAGTTTTCTCATATCCAGTAAAGCATCTTTTACTGAAACACTATATATATATATATATATATATATATTATATTATATATATATATATATATAAGAACACCAAAAGTTTGGACACACCTTCTCTTTTAAAGATTTTTCAGTATTTTCATGACTATGAAAATTGTAAATTCACACTTGAAGGCATCAAAACTATGAATTAACACATGTGGATTATATACTTAACAAAAAAGTGTGAAACAACTGAAATTATGTCTTACATTCTAGGTTCTTCAAAGTAGCCACCTTTTGCTTTGATGACTGCTTTGCACACTCTTGGTATTCTCTTGATGAGCTTCAAGAGGTAGTCACCGGAAATGGTTTTCACTTCACAGATGTGCCCTGTCAGGTTTAATAAGTGGGATTTCTGGCCTTATAAAAGGGGTTGGGTCCATCAGTTGTGTTGTGCATAAGTCTGGTGGATACACAGCTGATAGTCCTACTGAATAGACTGCTAGAATTTGTATCATGGCAAGAAAAAGCAGCTAAGTAAACAAAAACAAGTGGCCTTCATTACTTTAAGAAATGAAGGTCAGTCAGTCCGAAAAATTGGGAAAACTTTGAAAGTGTCCCCAAGTGCAGTTACGAAAACCATCAAGCGCTACAAAGAAACTGGCTCACATGAGGACCGCCCCAGGAAAGGAAGACCAAGAGTCACCTCTGCTTCTGAGGATCAGTTTATCTGAGTCACCAGCCTCAGAAATCGCAGGTTTACAGCAGCTCAGATTAGAGACCAGGTCAATACCACACAGAGTTCTAGCAGCAGACACATCTCTACAACAACTGTTAAGAGGAGACTTTGTGCAGCAGTCCTTCATGGTAAAATAACTGCTAGGAAACCACTGCTAAGGGCAGACAACAAGCAGAAGAGACTTGTTTGGGCTAAAGAACACAAGGAATGGACATTAGACCAGTTGAAATCTGTGCTTTGGTCTGATGAGTCCAAATTTGAGATCTTTAGTTCCAACCACCGTTTCTTTGTGCGACGCAGAAAAGGTGAACGGATGGACTCTACATGCCTGGTTCCCACCGTGAAGCATGGAAGAGGAGGTGTGATGGTGTTGGGGTGCTTTGCTGGTGACACTGTTGGGGATTTATTCAAAATTGAAGGCATATGAACCAGCATGGCTACCACAGCATTTTGCAGCAGCATGCTATTCCATCGGTTTTGCGTTTAGTTGGACCATCATTTATTTTTCAACAGGACAATAACCCCAAACACACCTCCAGGCTGTGCAAGGGCTATTTGACCAAGAAGGAGAGTGATGGGGTGCTACGCCAGATGGCTTGGCCTCCACAGTCACCAGACCTGAACCCAATCGAGATGGTTTGGGGTGAGCTGGACCGCAGAGTGAAGGCAAAAGGGCCAACAAATGCTAAGTAGTGTTGAGCGATACGATACTGCAAATATCGGATATCGGCCGATATTAGCTGTATCGGCCTTTCGATTCCGAATACCGATATTTTCGTCATATCGAATACCGGAATCGGATTTGTCACTGTCACTGTGAGTGTCCGTCGGTCGGGTCTGTCAGGAGTCAGCGGCACTTACCTGGCAGAAGATCTCCGGTGGTCACGTCCTGGACTGCTTGATGGCCGCCATTATCTTCTCCCTGGCGGTCACATGCAGTTTTTCGCGATAACTGCAGTGACTGCTGGGTAATCCCGGCCGTAAAGCAGTCAGTCCGATGACTTCACCGCCGGGGAAGCAGGTAATCAGCTGTGCTGCGCCGGGATGACAGGCTCTGCCTGTCATTCTGATGTAGCAGAGCTGGATCGTCGTGGGACACTCGTTACTATGGACTGCTTCGGACAGGTGGTATACTGCTGTTTTTTTTTTCATTTTTTTACAGGAGATCGATGGCGTCGCAGGATGAGACTCTAATAAAAGTAATGAAAACTGTGTTGTTGTTTTTTTTATTAAATTAAAAAACTTTTATATGAACATTCACCCGTCCGGGTACATCAACAATTTAACTATTTACATACAGGGACCCTGTCCGGGTTATTTATAATTCTTTGGCAGGGGTGTTCCAGGTACCACCTGGTACTCTTCTGATGCTTGCCAAACATCCGAGACACCAAGGACCACCAGGACCTGATGACGTCGTGTGGCCTGTACAGTCAAGTCGTGACCCGCTATCTGGGTCTGTGTGGCCACCTCTTTCATCTCCCTCCGGGTCTGGACCCCTATGTCCCGGACTGAACGAACCCCAGGGGGCCTAACAGGCGCCGGGTACGGGCCTGCTATAGTTATCATGTCCATAGCTGGGGCTGCTGAGGAGACCACTGAGGGAGGCTGGGGAGATTTACGGCGTGGGGTGGGCACTTGTGCAGAGGCCTGGATGTGGGAGGCTGAAGGCTCCGAGGGTCTCACAGGTTCCTGACACTCTGGGGAGTAGGGGTCGCACCTGGTAACATTTAGGGCGTACCATCCATTGTAACCCCAGTGTCGGGTGTAAGTCACCAAGTCTCCTGGCAACAGGTCCCTCCCCGGGTGTCCTTCTGGGAGGTGAGTCTCCAGTCCCGCCGGGTCACAAAGACTTCTAAATAAAGTCCAGGCTCCTGGATGAAGCCCCAACCACTTTTCAATTTAAAGCTCCGTACTGCACCCTTACGCCGCGGCTCCCTCAGGGTACCTTTATCTTTTCTCATCCGGTCCTTATCTGCCCGGTCCTTCTCGATGTGACGTTGGCGAAGCTTCTGGGATTCGCGCTGCTCCCTTTGTCGCTCTGCTTCCTTCTCCCAACGTCTCCACTCTTCCTCCTGACGCCGGTTGTAATTCTCCTTCCAGCATCTCCATGTCTCCACCATCAAACTGCAGCTTACGATGTCCGGTTTGCGGCAGCTCTCCTGGCGCCCCCCAGTCCTGGCGGCGCTCACCTGCGGAGGAAGCAGCCGGCTCTGGAACAGATGACAGTCGGGGCTCCGGTACAGACAGGTAGACCTCTGGTGCCTGCGCGGCCTCCTCCATGAGGACGGGTGTCGCTTCTTCTGTCTCAGCGACGGGGGCAGACAGCGGGATCTGGGGTGCTGCCGGTGCAGAGTTTTTTGCAGGAACGGGTGCCTCCACTGCACAACGTCAACTGGATCACATTGCAAGGGCTGGGATGCCCGCACGGACTCCTCTACTAGAACGGGTGCCTCACCTTCCGGTACAGACACTTCAAGTAAGAGGGATTGGCGCCGCTCCAAGTTTAGTTTTAGGGCACGCCAGCTGGCTTCCATCCTGGCGACCTCCTCCCGGTGCCGGGCCAGGCCTCTTAGGGTATCCTCCGCTTCTTGCAGCGTAGGAGGGTTTCCAGGCCGGGTGCCCAACGGTGGTTCCGTGGCGATCGGGTCGCTTCCGTGGGGGGAGAGCTCTGACTGCTCCATCCCTTCACACTTCTGCTCGTGTCCATTAGCCATCTCTGCCAAGTCACATGTGTCATTAGCATCTGGAGAGGGCCCCTCTTTTGTAGTGAGGCGGGACCTTCGTGTTAGTTTCCGCACACTGAGGAGGATGAGGAGGCGGAACTGAAGAGCTGTGGGGCACGATCTTACATTGCAGTACCATTTAGAGTGGTCGGCCATCGTTTTCACGCCACTGAGTGAGTGTACACCCACGAAGAGCACGCCCTTCTTCTTCACCAGTGCCTCGTCGTGACGCAGATATGGCGGAAAAATGGCAAATACATTCTCTGATGATTTTAGCAATTCTCAAGCACAAAACCAGTTCAATTCAGGCACACAGGACTCGCTCATAGCGAGCTACAGAATCCTGTTCGTGACGCCCAAGTTGAGTCGCACAGAGCAAGAGGTTTTGGGGGTACTCGGCACCGAGCTGTCGACTTCTATGGGGTATGTCACGGCTTTACCCGGCAATTGAATCAGAGTCTATTTTACTATGTAGAAGTGTATAAACTATAAATATATGTATATATATATATGTCACAATGACATGTATATATATATATATATGTATTCTATGTGTGTATATTTTGTGTTTACAACGAAAGAAAGGGTTTTTTTTGTTGCGATTTTTTGTTCCCATAGACTTACATTGGACTTCCGGTATCGGAATCGGATATCGACGAAATTTAGTGATATCGGCGATACCATTTCGATACGATATTTTTAGATATCGAGCAGTATCGCTCAACACTAATGCTAAGCATCTCTGGGAGCTCCTTCAAGATTGTTGGAAGACCATTTCCAGTGACTACCTCTTGAAGCTCATCAAGAGAATGCCAAGAGTGTGCAAAGCAGTCATCAAAGCAAAAGGTGGCTACTTTGAAGAAACTAGAATATAAGACTTATTTTCAGTTGTTACACACTTTTTTGTTAAATATATAATTCCACATCTACACCTTCGGCCTGGGACAGCTCATAGAATCCCACGGCTTGCAGTATCACCTCTACGCCGATGACACGCAGATCTACCTATCTGGACCTGACCTCACCTCCCTACTGACCAAAATCCCACAGTGTCTGTCTGCTATCTCAGCCTTCTTTTCTGCTCGCTTTCTCAAACTGAACATGGACAAAACAGAATTCATCTTTCCCCCACCTCATTCTACCCCTCCACCAGACCTATCCATCAATGTCAATGGCTGCTCGCTTTCCCCAGTCCCACATGCTCGGTGCCTTGGGGTGATCATCGACTCTGCCCTCTCTTTCAAACCACATATCCAAGCCCTCGCCACCTCCTGCCGCCTCAAACTCAAAATATTTCCCGGATCCGCGCATTCCTCAACCATGAAACCACAAAAACACTAGTGCACGCCCTTATCATCTCCCGCCTCGACTACTGCAACCTCCTACTGTCTGGCCTCCCCTCTAGCACTCTAGCACCACTCCAGTCCATCCTACACTCTGCTGCCCGACTAATCCACCTGTCTCCCCGCTATTCCCCAGTCTCCCCCTGTGCCAGGCCCTTCACTGGCTTCCTATTGCCCAGAGGCTCCAGTTCAAAACCCTAACCATGACATACAAAGCCATCCACAACCTTTCTCCTCCATACATCTGTGACATGGTCTCCCGCTACCTACCTACACGCAACCTTTGATCCTCTCAAGATCTCCTTCTCGACTCCCCCTCATCTCTTCTTCCCACAACCGCATACAAGACTTCTCCCGGGCTTCCCCATACTCTGGAACTCCCTGCCGCAAAACATCAGACTTTCACCAACAACGGAGACCTTCAAGAAAAACCTTAAGACCCACCTGTTCCGACAAGCCTACAACCTGCAGTGATCCTCAGTCTACTGAACCATCGCACGACCAGTTCTACCCTCTCCTAGTGTATTCTCACCCATTCCTGCAGACTGTGAGCCCTCGCGGGCAGGGTCCTCTCTCCTTCTGTACTTGTGTATCCCTTGTCTAGCACATGTTTATTGTACCTGTCTATATTTTTCCCTTTTCATATGTAAAGCACCATGGAATAAATGGCGCTATATAAATGTATAATAATAATAATAATGTGTTAATTCATAGTTTTGATGCCTTCCGTGTGAATGTACAATTTTCATAGTCATGAAAATACAGAAAAATCGTTAAATGAGAAGGTGTGTCCAAATTTTTGGTCTGTACTGTATATATATATATATATACATATATATATTATATATATATATATATATATATTCAGTTAATTTCTTGTGAAATTAGAGTTAGTTCAAAGGTGGGCAGCTAGATTATTACATGGGACGGAAGACCTGTCATATGATGATAGGTTGAAAAACTTGGCCTAGAGAAAAGATGCATCAGAGATGATTTCATTTACTTTGCCTTGAAAAAGTATTTGTACCCTGTGAGCTCTTCTACATTTTTTCAAGTTACACCCCCAAACTTAAATGTATGCTGTTGGGATTTTATGTGATATAGGCGAACCTTGGCACTCCAGCTGTTGAGAACTACAACTCCCAGCATGCCTCAACTGCTGCAGGTTGCAAGGGCATGCTGGGAGTTGTAGTTTTACAACAGCTGGAGTGCCAAGGTTAGCCATCACTGTGATATACCAACACAAAGTTACAAGTATTTGTGAATTGTAAAGGAAATGAGACTTTGTTTTTCTAATTTTTAAAAAATATATATATCTGGAAATTGTGACGTGCATTTGTATTCAAATATTTTTAGTAATGGAGTAATGACAGAGTGTTTGAAGGAAGAGGGGAAGATATCAGAGGAGAGGTAGAGATTGAAGATTTTAGTTAAGAGAGTAGTGACGAGTCGACTGGAGAGAGACTGGAGTAGGTGTGAGGGAATGGGGTCAGTAGTGCATGTAGTAGGACAAAAGAAGAGAGGAGCCTGGATACTTCTTATTCTGTGACAGGCTCAAATGTGGAGAGTGAAACAGAGCAGATGTGGGGAGGGATTGGAGTTGTGACACTTGGTGTCTGGAAGATGATTCCCTAACAGATATTTTTTATTTTCTCTGTAAAGTGTGAGGCCAGATTATCAGCACAGATGTCTGTGATAGGGGCCTTTGGTTTCAGACTGAGGAAGGAATGAAAGGTGTCGAAGAGTTTTTTGGGTTGTTTGATAGTGAAGCGATCAGAGTGGTGAAGAAGGTCTGTTTGGTGAGTTGAAGGGCAGAATAATAGATTCTTAGTATGAATTTATAATGGATAAAGTTATCTGGTGAGCAAGTTTTCCTCTATAGGCGTTTGGCACTCCTAGAGCATCGCTGGAGAAATTGAGTTTGTGATGTGAGCCAGGTTGTTTTACTCTGTTTTTGTAGGTTCTGCGGGTGAGGGTCACTACTTAGTCCACGGTGCTTCAGAGAGTGTCATTGTAGTGGTGTAGAGACAGATCAGGATAGGAAGAAATGAGATTGGGGACAGTGAGGAGTGTAGGGGGTTTGTAAGTGTATCAGGCAGAGGCGTAGCTAGGGTTTCGGTTTAGGGGGGGCGAAACATCTGAGTGGGCCCCTAACCAGAGAACCTCAGCAAATGACCGCACTGTGGCCAAAATTAATCTATATATAAAAAGACCAATATTGATATCACCGCCATATGGTCAGTGGTAAATAACACCAGTCCTACAGAACATATAAGAGATCATAGCAGAGTTACAGATAATGACTTACCGCTGACGTTCTTTCTGATAGAATCGTTCACTTTTCATGTCTTTCCATCTGGCCCAGACCGACTTAACGACTCCTCCAGCCAGGACTCGACTACAGAGAATACAACAAAGAAACGTTTCACTTCTCATATTATCAGCACCGTCACGGTCACCAATTGGACTATTCTCAACCTGCACAAACTCCTCATCCTGCTGATACCCCAATACTCAGCCGCTGCTGCCCTATGTGTCCCTATTACTACACCTACTGTGTGATTCTGTGTGACCTCTAAATTCTAAAGCTCCCTCTATAATATAGTAATGCCAGGTGCATGGGCTCTAGAAAACAGTGCCCACATGTTGTCCCCTAGAAAGTAATAATGCCCTGTGTGTGTGTTAGGGTTCGATGTCCCGCTGCTGCACAAGGGGAGTCTCGAAACCCGTCCCGCTGCGGTCTCCCATTCATCTCCAGCCGCAGTGGAGCCTGCTCAGCAGAGGCGTCGGTCCAGGCATCTTGCCCACTCCACTACTGGGCAGTGACTTGTTGCTGCCTTTCCTGGATCTGCTATTATAGTAGAGCAGACGTCTTTGGGACAAAGTACTGCATTTTCCCTTCTGAGCATGCCCAGAGTGAGATCTCTCATTGGAGATCAGGGGTCACATGCTCAGGTACTGCAGCAGCTCCTATTGGCCCGCCAGGAAGGCCCTGTTACTACGAGTCTTCTGGAACAGGTTTCTCATTGGTCCTTGTTCCTGGAAGGTCCTGTAGCTGTTGCTATAAAAGGGTAGCATGGCTGGGCCGCCATGCGCTAATATCAACCATTGTATGCTATGCGCCAGTGTGGTCATGCGTGTGTGTGGTTAGGGACCCGGCTGAAATAAGCCACTAGAATACCGACTTAATCGGTGAGGAGTTTGGTGTGCTAGCTGGTCAGGGTCGGTGTCCTAGATGCCCTAGATTACCGGCATAACCGGTAAGGAGTTTGATTGCCGTATTCAGGGTCTGGCGTTCAGACGCCATAGATTGCGGGTGACTCCCGCGAGGACATTAGCGCATGACCACGTATTATGCTCGCTTAGCAATTATCCGTGTACCTGAGAGCCTGACAGGACACGGTACTTTTTCTCAGCGGCTCTGTGACGTAACAGGGTTCGCTTTTGACGCTAGACAGCGCCCTAGCGTTTTACTTTGCGGCTCACTGAAGTTAAGTGAGTTCGCACCTATCGCCATATAGCGCTGTGGCATCCCGTTAGCGGCTCTGGGATTAACAGAGTTCGCACTTACTGCCACAACGCGCTACGGTGTTTTATTTTGCGACTCTGCGGGATAACAGAGCTCGCTACTTTCGCCATCTTATTAGCAGCGGGCTTCGCCTGCACGGTGGACCCCGGGCTGCGAACGCACCTCTCTATTATATCTATTAGGTGCGTTCCGCAGACCCTAACATAATATTAGCGCAGTCGCTGTTCAGGCTGCTAGCGTGGCTGCAGCCAGTTTGTCCTCTGCTACCTCTGTCCCTACATTATCCCACCTCCCGCTTCCTGACAAGTTTGCCGGTGACAGCAAGCAATGTCGGGGATTCGTGAGTCAGTGCTCTATACAGCTCGAGCTTCTGGCTGCACGTTTCCCCACGGATCGGGCACAAGTGGGTTTTGTACTGTCTCTACTCTCGGGCAGAGCGTTGGAGTGGGCAACACCGATCGTGTGGTGCGGAGTGCTTCTCGGTTTTTGGAGGCTCTGAAAAAGGTCTTTTTAGGACCTCAGGTCACGCACGATACGGCACTCCAACTGCTGACAATGTCACAGGGCTTGTCCATGGTCAGCCAGTTCTCAGTCCATTTTCGGACTTTGGCCTCTGAATTAGAGTGGCCAGATAAAGTTCTTATTCCAGTGTTCTGGAGAGGACTGGCAGACCATGTAAAGGACGCTTTGGCTACCAGGGAGATTCCTGCCACACTGGAGAAACTAATTTCTATATCTACCCGCATCGACCTCCGTTTTCACGAGCGGAGGTTAGAGCGGACCCAGTGTAGGCAGAGGTTTCGGCTGGCACCCACCTTTGCCAAACCTCTGGAATTTCCCGTTTGGGCGTCTGACTCCCCAGAGACCGTGGAGAATACTCGAGTGGGATCTAAGTCTCGGACCACTCGATTATCCGTGGTCTGTAGAGTGTGTCAGCAGTCAGGACATTATGCCAACCGATGTCCCCAGCGAATACTTAAACGGTCATGTTCCGTGACCATGGGTGCAGGGTCATTAGACGTGAGGGATTTTGCTCCGAAGATGCTCCTTAAAGGGTTAATCTCTCTAGGTTCATCCACCCTTGCCGCCAAGCTTTGTGTGGACTCTGGGGCAGAGGGGAATTTTATGTCCTCCTCCTTTGCCTCTCGCCATTCCATACCGCTGGTGACGCTCGCCGAGCCAATATCGGTGAGAGTGTTGAATGGAGCAATCCTGCCCTCACAAATCACCCACCAGACTGTCACTCTACCTCTGTCTATGTCTCCTTCACATCAGGAGAATATATCCCTTTTTGTCCTTCCTGAGGGAATAGATGAGGTTTTGTTGGGATTACCCTGGCTTCGCCACCACTCTCCCCATATTGAGTGGTCCTCTGGGAGAATACTGGGTTGGGGTGATCATTGCAGAGACAAATGTCTCAGAGAGGACGTTCAGGTTTCCACAACGGAGATACCCATAGATCTTGATTCCCTTCCAAGGTTTATCGGTCATACGCAGACGTATTCTCCAAAAAGGCAGCGGAGACTCTGCCGCCTCATCGCCCTTATGACTGTCCTATAGACCTCTTGCCTGGAACGGAGCCCCCTCGGGGAAGAGTGTATCCTCTCTCTCTTCCTGAGACGGAGGCCATGTCACAATACATCCAGGAAAATCTGGCAAGAGGGTTTATTAGGAAGTCAGTGTCACCAGCAGGGGCAGGATTTTTCTTTGTGCAGAAGAAGAATGGAGAATTACGACCGTGTATAGACTATAGGGGTCTTAACGCCATTACCGTTAAGAACAAATATCCTTTGCCCCTAATATCTGAGCTCTTTGATAGGCTCCGGGGAGCAAGGGTATTTACTAAGTTGGATCTTCGTGGTGCCTATAACCTGATCCGCATCCGTGAGGGGGACGAATGGAAGACGGCGTTCAATACCAGAGATGGACATTACGAATATTTTGTGATGCCCTTCGGGCTCTGTAATGCTCCAGCCGTCTTCCAAGATTTCGTAAATGACATCTTCCGGGACATGCTTGCCACCTCTGTGGTAGTCTATCTGGATGACATTCTCATCTTTTCTCCAGATATGGACACCCACCGGAGAGATGTTTGCAGGGTCTTCGACCTCTTGCGGGCAAATTCCTTATATGCGAAGTTGGAGAAGTGTGTGTTTGAGCAGGAGTCTTTGCCATTCCTGGGCTATATCATCTCCACTCAGGGATTGGCTATGGATCCTGCCAAACTACAGGCTGTAATGGATTGGCAAGAACCCCACTCTCTTAAAGCGGTGCAGCGCTTTATGGGGTTCATTAATTACTATCGCCAATTCATTCCCCACTTCTCTACTTTGGTTGCTCCCTTGGTAGCCCTCACCAAGAAAGGAGCCAATCCCAAATTGTGGTCAGAGGAGGTCTCCAAGGCCTTTACTTCAATCAAGTCCCATTTTGCTAGCGCTACTATCCTACATCGTCCCGAGGTTGATAAGCCTTTTATATTGGAGGTAGATGCCTCGTCCGTTGGTGCTGGAGTGGTCCTTTTTCAAAAGGATGCTCAAGGTCGTAAACATCCTTGCTTCTTCTTCTCCAAGACCTTCACACCTGCGGAGAGGAATTATTCCATTGGGGATAGGGAGTTGCTAGCCATGAAGTTGGCCTTTTCTGAGTGGAGACATCTCCTGGAGGGGGCTCGCTTTCCCTTCCAAGTGTTCACAGACCACAAAAATTTGGTCTATTTACAGACCGCCCAGCGGCTAAATTCCCGTCAGGCCAGATGGTCCCTGTTCTTCTCCCGATTCCATTTCACCCTCCATTTTCTCTCAGGGGAGAAGAACATTCGTGCTGATGCTCTGTCTCGCTCCGTGGTGTCCTCTAAGGAGGTGGAGGAGGAGCCTCGGCTGATTGTCCCCACAGAGAGCCTAAGAACTGTGGCCCCGGTTTCGCTTGAGTCTGTGCCTCCGGGCAAGACTTTTGTGCCCATCAATTTGCGACCGGAGGTTCTCTCTTGGGCACACTCGTCCAGGGTGGGTGGACATTTTGGGGCAAAGAGGACATCTGAGTTGCTGGCGAGGACATACTGGTGGCCACATATGGTCCGTGACGTCAGGGAATACGTTCAGGCATGCGTCTCCTGCGCCAAGAATAAGTCCCCTCGACAACGGCCAGCTGGGTTACTCTTTCCTTACCGGTGGCAGACAGGCCTTGGGAGATGGTCGGGATGGATTTTGTGGTTGGCTTACCCAAGTCTCGGGGCTGCACCATCATCTGGGTGATAACCGACCACTTCTCCAAAATGGTGCACTTGGTGCCGTTACCACGGTTACCGTCTGCACGGGCCTTGGCAGCATTATTCATTAGGCATATTTTCTGCCTACACGGTATGCCAGACAAAATTGTTAGTGATCGAGGTCCCCAGTTTGCGTCTCGGTTCTGGAGAGAGCTGTGTCGTTTACTCAGCATTGAGTTGAATCTCTCCTCTGCATACCATCCCGAGACAAATGGGTTGGTAGAGAGGGCCAACCAGACCTTGGTCACATACTTGCGACATTTTGTCTCTGCCAGGCAGGATGACTGGGCATCCTTGCTACCGTGGGCTGAGTTTGCTCTAAATAATGCTGTGGCTGACTCCACCGGACAGACCCCATTCCTCCTGAACTACGGTCAGCATCCGCGCGTACCAGTGCCTATGCCCGTGTCTTCCGCCGATTCCAGGGTGGCAGACTGGGCTGTGGAGGCACGGGACATTTGGAACCGCACTCAGGATGCCATTCAGGCCTCCAAAGAGAGGATGAGGTCTTCGGCCGATGCCCATCGGCGCCCCGCTCCTACGTTTGCTCAAGGTGACCTAGTGTGGCTTTCTGCCAGAAACATCAGGCTATGGGTAGAGTCCACCAAGTTGGCACCTCGCTTTTTGGGCCCCTTTAAAGTTCTTGAGCAGGTGAACCCGGTAGTTTACTGCCTAGTCCTTCCGCCTCGCCTTGGTATCACTGACACCTTTCACGTGTCCCTCTTGAAACCCGTGGCAATTTCCCGGTTTTCCGAGTCATCTGCTGGGACGTCGGGTTCATCTACCGACGATCATGAGGTGAACGCCATTGTTGGGTGCAAGATGGTACGAGGCAAAAAATTTTATTTGGTGGATTGGAGGGGTTATGGGCCTGAGGATAGATCCTGGGAGCCTGCTGAGCATGTTCACGCTCCGCAGCTCATCGCTGCCTTTGAGCACAGCGAGGCCCAGAGAAGGGGGGTAATGCTAGGGTTTGATTTTCCGCTGCTGCACAAGGGGAGTCTCGAACCCGTCCCGCTGCGGTCTCCCATTCATCTCCGGCTGCAGTGGAGCCTGCTCAGCAGAGGCGTCGGTCCAGGAGTCTTGCCCACTCCACTACTGGGCAGTGACTTGTTGCTGCCTTTCCTGGATCTGCTATTATAGTCAATGCTGGAGCAGACGTCTTTGGGACAAAGTACTGCATTTTCCCTTCTGAGCATGCCCAGAGTGAGATCTCTCATTGGAGATCAGGGGTCACATGCTCAGGTACTGCAGCAGCTCCTATTGGCCCGCCAGGAAGGCCCTGTTACTACGAGTCTTCTGGAACAGGTTTCTCATTGGTCCTTGTTCCTGGAAGGTCCTGTAGCTGTTGCTATAAAAGGGTAGCATGGCTGGGCCGCCATGCGCTAATATCAACCATTGTATGCTATGCGCCAGTGTGGTCATGCGTGTGTGTGGTTAGGGACCCGGCTGAAATAAGCCACTAGAATACCGACTTAATCGGTGAGGAGTTTGGTGTGCTAGCTGGTCAGGGTCGGTGTCCTAGATGCCCTAGATTACCGGCATAACCGGTGAGGAGTTTGATTGCCGTATTCAGGGTCTGGCGTTCAGACGCCATAGATTGCGGGTGACTCCCGCGAGGACATTAGCGCATGACCACGTATTATGCTCGCTTAGCAATTATCCGTGTACCTGAGAGCCTGACAGGACACGGTACTTTTTCTCAGCGGCTCTGTGACGTAACAGGGTTCGCTTTTGACGCTAGACAGTGCCCTAGCGTTTTACTTTGCGGCTCACTGAAGTTAAGTGAGTTCGCACCTATCGCCATATAGCGCTGTGGCATCCCGTTAGCGGCTCTGGGATTAACAGAGTTCGCACTTACTGCCACAACGCGCTACGTGTTTATTTTTGCGACTCTGCGGGATAACAGAGTTCGCTACTTTCGCCATCTTATTAGCAGCGGGCTTCGCCTGCACGGTGGACCCCGGGCTGCGAACGCACCTATCTATTATATCTATTAGGTGCGTTCCGCAGACCCTAACAGTGTGTGCCACTTTGACAGTCACAGTAACCAGATTTCCCCTATAACAATAAGTACCCACTTTACACTTAATGTCCGAGTCTCCCCCCTGTACAGCTCCCCTATACACAGTATGATGCCCCCTCACTGGATATATACTGACCCTTAATAACCCCAAACTATTTAATGGCTCCAACACTGTATGATGACCACGGCACTATAATTCCCACACTGTATGATGGCCCCCTAGATAGCCTCCATATAGCATAATACACCAGATAGTCCTCAATATAGTATAATGCACCCCCATAGACAGCCTATGTATTGTAATGCACCCCTATAGGCAGCCTCTGTATTATAATGCACCCCAACAGACAGCCTCTATATTGTAATGCACTCCCCATAGGCAGTCTTATTTATAATGCACCCCATAGGCAGTCTTATTTATAATGCACCCCATAGGCAGCCTTATTTATAATGCACCCCATAGGCAGTCTTATTTATAATGTACTCCATATGCAGCCTTACTTATAATGTACCCCATATGCAGTCTTATTTATAATGCACCCCATATGCAGCCTTACTTATAATGTACCGCATATGCAGTCTTATTTATAATGCACCCCATAGGCAGTCTTATTTATAATGCACCCCTACTTATAATGTACTCCATATGCAGCCTTAATTATAATGTACCCCATATGCAGCCTTATTTATAATGTACTCCATATGCAGCCTTATTTAATAATGTACTCCATATGCAGTCTTATTTATAATGTACCCCATATGCCGCCTTATTTATAATGTACTCCATATGCAGCCTTGTTTATAATGTACTCCATATGCAGTCTTATTTATAATGCACCCCCATATGCAGCCGTACTTATAATGTACCCCATATGCAGCCTTACTTATAATGTACTCCATATGCAGCCGTACTTATAATGCACCCCATATGCAGCCGTACTTATAATGCACCCCCACATGCAGCCGTACTTATAATGCACCCCATAGGCAGCCTTACTTATAATGTACCCCATATGCAGCCTTACTTAAAATGCACCCCCATATGCAGCCGTACTTATAATGCACCCCCATATGCAGCTGTACTTATAATGCACCTCCATATGTAGCCGTACTTATAATGCACCTCCATATGCAGCTGTACTTATAATGCACCCCCATATGCAGCAGTACTTATAATGCACCCCCATATGCAGCTGCACTCATAATGCACCTCCATATGCAGCCGTACTTATGCACCCCATATGCAGCCATACTTATAATGCACCCCTATATGCAGCCATACTTATAATGCACCTCCGTATGCAGCCGTACTTATGCACCCCAATGCAGCCGTACTTATAATGCACCCCATATGCAGCCGTACTTATAATACACCCCCATATGCAGCCGTACTTATAATTCACCCCATAGGCAGCCTTAATTATAATGTACCCCATATGCAGCCTTACTTAAAATGCACCCCCATATGCAGCCGTACTTATAATGCACCCCCATATGCAGCTGTACTTATAATGCACCTCCATATGTAGCCGTACTTATAATGCACCCCCATATGCAGCTGTACTTATAATGCACCCCCATATGCAGCAGTACTTATAATGCACCCCCATATGCAGCTGTACTTATAATGCACCTCCATATGCAGCCGTACTTATGCACCCCATATGCAGCCGTACTTATAATGCACCCCCATATGCAGCCGTACTTATAATGCACCCTCATATGCAGCCATACTTATAATGCACCCCCATATGCAGCCATACTTATAATGCACCCCCTTATGCAGCCATACTTATAATGCACCCCCATATGCAGCTGTACTTATAATGCACCCCCATATGCAGCCGTACTTATAATGTACTCCATATGCAGCCTTACTTATAATGCACCCCCATATGCAGCCGTACTTATAATGCACCCCCATATGCAGCCATACTTATAATGCACCCCCATATGCAGCCATACTTATAATGCACCCCCATATGCAGCCATACCTATAATGTACCCCATATGCAGCCGTACTTATAATGCACCCCCACATGCAGCCGTACTTATAATGCACCCCCATATGCAGCCGTACTTATAATGCACCCCCATATGCAGCCGTACTTATAATACCCCCCCATATGCAGCCGTACTTATAATGTACTCCATATGCAGCCTTACTTATAATGCCCCCCTTTACAAAAATAATAAATCCTGTACTCACCTCTCTTGCTTCCGGCTCCTGCGCTGCTCACTGCTCTCCCTCTCAGCGTCTGACTGCCGGCGCCAGGCAGTGATGTCATCGCGCCCGCTGTCAGACGCTGAGAGGGGGATTATGGGAGAGAAGGAGCACTCGCTCCTTCTCTCTCAATGCGGTCAGCTGTATTGGCTAGATGCTGATACAGCTGACCCTGCGATGATGGGCGGGGGGCCCACTGCTGGCACAGGGCCCCTCACCGCCTGCTCAGGGGCCCCATAGCGGCCGGGCGGCAGAGCAGGGAGATTGATTCTCCCTGCTCTGCCGCAGAAAGTAACTGTGTCGGCGTGCTGTGCATGCCGATACAGTTACAGTAGCGTAGCTCCAGTTGGGCCCCCTCAGAGCGCGGGGCCCGGGGCCACCGCCCCCTCTGCCCCCCCGGTAGCTACGGTACTGGTATCAGGGTTAAAGGCTTGTAGATTTCTGAATGTGTGGTAGGTGTGAGTGTGCTGGGGTGGGCGAGGATTTGTGAGCAAGATGGAGAGAATATTGTGGTCATGGAGTAGAAGAGGTGAATTATCTAGGTAGGAGATTGAACAGAGTTGGACAAAGACCAGATTAAGGGTGTTACAGTCTTTGTGTGACTGAGAGCTGATAGAGGCCAAGAGGAGTAGTTAGAGATAGAAGCTGGGATACAGATGGGGAAGTGGGGCTGTTTATGGTGATGTTGAAGTCTCCCAGGATAAGGGTTGGTAATTCTGAGGACATGAAGTGTGGCAGCCAGGCAGAAAAATTGTCAAGGATGTGGGTGGGCGAGCCTGGGAGATGGTAAATGAGGGACAGTGGATGGAAGATCCTGATGGTGTGAACTTCAAAGGAAAGGAATGAGAGTGATGGAACTGGGGGGATGACCTGGAAAGTACATTGTGGTGACCGGAGTCACCATCAAGTCTGTTTGCGGATCTCGGGGAATGGAAAAAATTTAAGCTGCCATGGGAAATAGCAGCAGGGGAGACCATGTTGGAATCCTGAATTCAGATTTCAATGAGGGCCAACAGAATAATAGAGTTATTTATAAAGTAGTTGTGCTGGAAAGGAAGCTTATTGCATCTAGACTGTGGATTCAAAAGTGCACAATTAAAAGAAGGAGATCAAGGATTCCAAATAATATTAATGAGGTTATGAAGGTTTCAATGTGAGGTGGGGAGAGGTTGAACTTGGCGGAGGGTAGACTGGGGTTGGGAGAGATATCACCTAAAATAAGTAGCATTAAAAAGAGAAAGAGCAAGTAGTTCTTTGATTTGTGACATTTTTTTGTGCAATATCTTTGGGAAAGATGGGCTGACATTTTTCAGGAAGGTAAGAAGTGCATGAGAGCTGTACATGGGATAGGCAAGTATAGAGGGGCTGAGGTGGATTTGTGGTGATGGATGGAGGATTGTGTGGTGAATGTGGATGACAAGGGCACCCAGGAAGATAGAGATAATGCGCCATGGTAAAAAGGAAGTACAAAGTGTGTGCTACCTGACTCCTGCCCTGACTAACTGCCATTGAATTAACTGCTGGATTCTTGGCTACATGGATACTTTGCTGAAGGGGACACATGTATACACCCCACACACGTGCTCATGTGCACCCCTTAAGATGCTTCTAAATTTATAGGTTGGCTAGAGGGTCAAATGAGAGAGATTGTGGGGGCTGGTTTGGGATAAATTAGCAGCTGGTAAACACACTAGGGGGTGGAAAGGTGATCAAAGAAGGCTAGACCTAACACTAGGCCTGACTACATCTGCCTGCTATAACACCTTTCAACAGATTACATCTACAGTGACCTAAGGATGGACATGCAGCAGTGAGTATTGAATAGAATGCAATACACAACTTCTAGCAGAGATACAGCAGGCAGGTACAATATATCATTAAATTGTTGCAGGATCACAAAGCAGCAGATGACAGGCAGGAAGCAGAGGTGTTATACCATTAAATTGTTGCAGGATCACAAAGCAGTAGATGACAGAAAGCTAGCAGAGGTAATATAGCATGACATTGTTGCTGAATCACAAAGCAGTAGATGACAGACAAATAGCATAACAAAAAGTGTGAATACATATGTGCAAGCCAATTTTTAGTCATTTGACCCCATAAATTTAATTTATGCCTATATTTTTTTCACTTCACCAACTTAGACTATCTAGTGCTAATGCATCACACAAAAATAGTATTACAAAATAATTTAAACACAGGCTGTAATGTAAAAAAATAGGTAAAAAGCCAAGGGGGTGAATACTATTCAAGCCACTGTATACAATTTAATTCCTTACCGACATATGACGTACTGATACGTTATACAGTGAAGAGCAAAAGGGTAACAATGTTTTGAACTTTTCACTTCCAGGCTCCATATCTCACCATCCACTATTACTTTGATCATGAGACTACCATCATTTTGTAGATAATCATCTTGTCTATCTCATACACTAATTTGACTTGTAACTATTTTGCATATACTGTATATTGGCAGATTCTTGTTATGTTACTGCATTGTTACTGTTTTGCTCCTGGTGGCGTAAAAATATTTTTCTGCCTGAATACTACAAAACACAACCTGTTCACACATTCCCTAATAGCTAAGTGTATTACTATGTTGATTCCCAAGCGAAAGGTCATTGTTTTGAATCGAGGAGCAGCCATGAAGAAAATTTCCTAAGAAAAGAGAAACAGCATCTTCGAGCTCATCAACAGCGGTCTCTTGGCCAAGAAAATTGCCAAACTGCATCATGTAAATGCCATGACAGTTGGAATAATATGAAATGAAGTTTGTCCATCCATTCAGAAGCCAAAAGGTAGACGGACGCCCAGGCAAAATATCGAAGTCAACAAGTCGACTTATCCAAGGTCTATCAGTTCTGGCGCGACAAACATGGCAGTGGAGGTGGCTCGTATGCTTCATAATGATGAGATCGCAGACATGGATGTAAGCACCTAGTGACACACATAACCCAAGTCTGGAATGGTGGTCCGAAAAAAGGTGAAGAAATCTCAACTTCAATATTGTCATAAGAAGCGTTGGTTCGAGTTTGAAAATAAGTACGAAAAATGGACATTTAAAGATTTGAAACGGGTAATTTGGAGCGATGACACGAAAGTAAATAGACTAGACTCTGATAGGTGCAAATAGTTCTGAAAGAAACAAGGAAAATAAGGGGCTAATGGATTTAGAAATTTAAGGAAATGTCAAGTTCAGTGGAGAAAGCCTGATGATATGGGGTTGTATCACACTCAAAGGCATTGGATACTTGACCCGGATCAATGGTGGTCTCATTGATGAGTTTTATGTGAGTATCCTACAAGATAAGTTACTTCTTAATCTCAAGTACTCTGGGTATGAAAAAGATGACATAGTGTTCCAACATCACTATAACAAGAAGCATATGCCAAAATTGGCAAAAAAATGGTTCAATGACAAGGAAGTAGAAGGGGCTGGAATGGCCACCACAGTCCCCAGACCTCAACCCTATCAAACACTTGTGAGTGGAATTGAAAAAAAAACTGAATACATACTCAAGTGAGTTGACCAGTACGCACCAACTTTGGGAACGTGTAGAAGAGACCTGAGATCAAATCTCAGTTGACACATGTTTGAATCTGATCGAGAGCATGCCCAGAAGGATTCAGGCAGTGTTCAAAGCCAAAGATGGATTTACAAAATACTAACTAAATAATAAAAATTTAAAGTTTAGATCTTTAGGAGCAAAACAGTAGCAATGCAGTGACATGACAAGAATCTACATAACTAATCATATGCTAAATAGTTGCAATTCAAATTTAAGTATGAGATATTCAAGATGATTGTCTATAAAATGATGGTAGTCTCATGTTCAAAGCAGAAGTGAATAATGAGATATGGAGCCTGAAAGTCAAAAGTTCAAAACATTATTACCCTTTTGTTCTTCACTGTATATTTGAATTTTGATATATTGGCTTATCTCTTACATATAGTTTTTTTTTAAAAAAAGTGTGATATTGTACTTGAAATCTTGTGTAAAAAACATTAAAATAGAATTATATCATAAATGTATTAAAGTAGTTGCCCCTTCTCTAAAAGTTAATCTGTATGGGCCTAGGGTGGAAAAAAATATAGTAATCACCTCCCGTATCAACAACACTCCTCTGCTGATTCACAGCAGCAATCATGTAACCATGTTTATGGAAACCGGTAAGGATTACATAAGCCTGTGCAGAGGAGCAGTGTTGGTTCGGGAGGTGAGTACAGTTTTTTTATTCCCCACTCTTTGCTTATAGATACTACATTTTAAAGTATTGGAAAACTTTTGAGTTTGTCGCATATGGAAATAATAATTCTACATTTAAAATGATTGGTGTTATTGTGTGAATTGAATTTTGTATTACAGCAGTGGTGGTTAATTTTGGATGGGGGTTGTTGGGTATGTGCCCAAAGTACTGGGTACCAAGGACGTATTGACAACAAGCCACTCTGTCTTTTTTTATGGTGTTTAGATTTAGAGTTATAGGGCAATTAAATGAATCTTTTTCCCGTTGGAAGCAAAGCTTTGCTACAACAAGGAAAGGAGAAAACAGAATTGCATTTGTTTCCATTTGTATGAGTTCACTTGATTATTATTTTTGTTCAATATGACAATTTTTATTGAGATAGAGAAACTGGAAATGTAATATAATAGCATAATCTAGTTAATGATCTTTCACTGTACATTTTTAACCCCTCTCTGACATTAGACGTACTATCCCGTCCATAAAACCCGTGCCATTCTGACCATGGACGGGATAGTACGTCATAGGCGATTAGCTGCGCTCCCCGAGGGAGCGCAGCTAATCGCCGCCGGGTGTCAGCTGATTATCACAGCTGACACCCGTGACTGTGTGTCAGGAGCGGTCACGGACCGCTCCCGGCACATTAACCCCTTGCACACCGCGATCAAACATGATCGCGGTGTACTGGGGGCACAGGGGAGGATCGCGCAGTGTGGGGGCTCCCTGCGCGCCCCCCTGAGACCCTCAGACCAGCGCGATGTGATCGCGCTGCTCTGAGGGCTTCCTCCCTCCCAGGACCCGGATCCAAGATGGCGCTGGGGTCCTGGAGGGAGGCGGCTTCCTCAGTGCCTGCCGAGAGCAGGCACTGAGAAGCCTGCTGCACTGCCTGAGCGATCGCTGGTGTGACAGAGTGCTGTGCACACTGTCACACCAGCGATCTGATGAAATACAGTGATGTCCCACCTGGGACAAAGTAAAAAAGTAAAAAAAGTAAAAATAAACATGTGTAAAAAAAAATCCAAAAAAAAAAAAAAAAAAAAAAAAAAATATTCCCCAATAAATTCATTACTTATTGTAAATAAAAAAAAATAAAACAATAAAAGTACACATATATGGTATCGCCGCGTCCGTAACGACCTTCCCTATAAAATGTCCCACTAGTTAACCCCTTTTGTGAACCCCTTAAAAAATAAAAAATAAAACGAAGCAAAAAATCAGTGCTTTATCATCATACCGCTGAACAAAAAGTGGAATAACACGCGATCAAAAAGACGGATATAAATAAACATGGTACCGCTGAAAACGTCATCTTGTCCCGCAAAAAACGAGCCATCACACAGCATCATCAGCAAAAAAATAAAAAAGTTATAGCTCGCAGAATAAAGCGATGCAAAAATAATTATTTTTTATATAAAATTGTTTTTATTCTATAAAAGCGCGAAAACATAAAAAAATGATATAAATGAGGTATCGCCATAATCGTACTGACCCGAAGAATAAAACTGCTTTATCAATTTTACCACACGCGGAACAATAAAAACGCCTCACCCAAAAGAAATTCATGAATTGCTGATTTTTGTTCATTCTAACCTCCCAAAAATCGAAATAAAAAGCGATCAAAAAATGTCACGTGCTCAAAATGGTACCAATAAAAGCGTCACCTCGTCCCGCAAAAATTAAGACCTCACATGACTCTGTGGGCCAAAATATGCAAAAATTATAGCTCTCAAAATGTGGCGATGCAAAAAATACTTTTTGCAATAAAAAGCGTCTTTTAGCGTGACAGCTGCCAATCATAAAAACCGCTATAAATAGTAAATCAAACCCCCTTTATCACCCCCTTAGTTAGGGAAAAATAATAAAAAAAAAAAATGTATTTATTTCCATTTTCCCATTAGGGTTAGGGTTAGGGTTTCGGCTAAAGTTAGGGTTAGGGTTGGCGCTAAAGTTAGGATTAGGGTTAGAGTTTGGATTAGGGTTAGGGTTGGGATTAGGGTTGGGACTAGGGTTAGGGGTGTGTTGGGGTTAGGGTTGGAGTTAGAATTGGGGGGTTTCCGCTGTTTAGGCACATCAGGGGCTCTCCAAATGTGACATGGCGTCTGATCTCCATTCCAGCCAATTCTGCTTTGAAAAAGTCAAACGGTGTTCCTTCACTTCTGAGCTCTGCCATGCGTCCAAACAGTAGTTTATCCCCACATATGGGGTATCAGCGTACTTGGACCCCAAGAGTTATTGTGAAATTTGTCCTATTTCTTCTGTTACCCTTGGGAAAATAAAAAACTGGGGGCGAAAATATTATTTTTGTAAAAAAAATAAGATTTTTTTGTTTTTACGGCTGTACATTATAAACTTCTGTGAAGCACTTGGGGCTTCATAGCGCTCACCACACATCTAAATAAGTTCCTTGTGGGGTCTATTTTCCAAAATGGGGTCACTTGTTGGGGATTTCCACTGTTTAGGCGCATCAGGGGCTCTCCAAATGCGACATGACGCCCCCAGACCATTCCATCAAAGTCTGCAATCCAAAACGTCACTACTTCCCTTTCCGAGCCCTGACATGCGCCCATACAGTAGTTTTCTCCCACATATTGGGTATCAGCGTACTCAGGACAAATTGGACAACAACTTTTGGGGTCCAATTTCTCCTGTTACCCTTGTGAAAATAAAATATTGGGGGCGGAAAAAATCATTTTTGTAAAAAAAAAAAAGGATTTTTTATTTTTACGGCTGTGCGTTATAAACTTCTGTGAAGCACTTCGGGGTTCAAAGTGCTCACCACACATCTAGGTAAGTTCCTAGTGGGGTCTATTTTCCAAAATGGGGTCACTTGTGGGGGGTTTCCACTGTTTAGGCGCATCAGGGGCTCTCCAAATGCGACATGACGCCCCCAGACCATTCCATCAAAGTCTGCAATCCAAAACGTCACTACTTCCCTTTCCGAGCCCTGACATGCGCCATACAGTAGTTTTCTCCCACATATTGGGTATCAGCGTACTCAGGACAAATTGGACAACAACTTTTGGGGTCCAATTTCTCCTGTTACCCTTGTGAAAATAAAATATTGGGGGCGAAAAAATCATTTTTGTAAAAAAAAAAGGATTTTTTATTTTTACGGCTGTGCGTTATAAACTTCTGTGAAGCACTTCGGGGTTCAAAGTGCTCACCACACATCTAGATAAGTTCCTTGTGGGGTCTATTTTCCAAAATGGGGTCACTTGTGGGGGGTTTCCACTGTTTAGGCGTATCAGGGGCTCTCCAAATGCGACATGACGCCCCCAGACCATTCCATCAAAGTCTGCAATCCAAAACGTCACTACTTCCCTTCCGAGCCCTGACGTGCACCCATACAGTAGTTTTCTCCTACATATTGGGTATCAGCGTACTCAGGACAAATTGGACAACAACTTTTGGGTTCCAATTTCTTCTGTTACCCTTGTGAAAATAAATTTTTGGGGGCGAAAAAATCATTTTTGTAAAAAAAAAAAAGGATTTTTTATTTTAAGGCTGTACTTTATAAACTTATGAAAACCTGGGGGTTCAAAGTTCTCACCACACATCAAGATAAGTTCCTTGGGGGTCTAGTTTCCAAAATGGTGTCATTTGGGGGGGTTTCCACTGTTTACGATCAGGAGCTCCCAAACACGCCCCCATGGGTCCCCAATTCGCTTTGAAAAAGAGAGGCGCTCCTTCCCTTCAAACTCTGCCAGACCCAAACAGTGGTAAAACCCCACTATGGGTTATAGTGTATCAGGAAAATTGACAATAACTTTTGGAGTCTTGTTCCCCTTTGGGAAAAAAAAAAATTCGGTGAAAAGATCATTTTTGTGGAAAAAAAATGATTTTTAAATTTTACGGCTCTCGTTTTAAAAATTGTGTGAAGCATTGAGGGTTTCAAATTGCCCCACCAAAGATCTAGATAAGTTCCTAGGGGGAGTTTCCAAATGGGTCATTTGTGGGGGGTTTCCCTGTTTGGCAATCGGGGGCTCTCAAATGCAACATGGCACCCAAAATCTAATTCCACCCAAATTTTTTGGGTTTGGGAAAAAAGTCAAAGGGTGCTCCTTCCCCTCCAGCTCTGCCGTGCGCCCAAACGGGTTCCCCCCCCACATATGGGGCATCCGAATCAGGACAAATTGGACAACAACTTATGTGGCCAAATTTTTCTCCTGATCCCCTTTGGGGAAAAAAAAAAATTAGTGACTAAAAAAAATTTTGGGGGGAAAAAAAAAAGGATTTTTTATTTTCATGCCCGGGCATTATAAACTGTGTGAGCATTTGGGGGGTTCAAAGTGCCACCAAGATCTGATAATTTCCTTAGGGGTCTAGTTTCCAAAATGGGTCACTTGTGGGGATTTCCACTGTTTGGGCTAAACGGGGCACTGCAAACGGAACAGACCCCCATCAACGTCCATTCCAAAACTTTACTACTTCCTTTTCCAGCCCGCGTGCGCCCAAAACATTTTTCCACCCCCACTTTGGGGGTATCGCGTACTCAGGACAAATGGACAACAACTTTTGGGGTCCAATTTCCTGGGGAAAATTAAAAAATTTTTGGACTAAAAAATCTTTTTTTGGGAAATTTTTTTTTTTTTTTTTCACACCCAGGCATTATAAATTTTGTGAAAAACTTGGGGGTTCAAAGTGCTCACAACAGACTAGATAAGTACCTTAGGGGGTTAGTTTCCAAAATGGTGTCACTTGTGGGGGTTTCCCTTTTTTTGGCGAAACAGGGTTCTCCAAGCGCGACATGGCGTCCAATCTCAACTCCCCCATTTTATTTGAAAAGTCAAACGGTGCTCTCTTCCCTTACGAGCTCTGCCGTTTTGCCCAAACAGTGTTTTTTCCCCCCACAAATGGGGTTTTGGGCCCGTACTCGGAGAAATTGCATAACAACCTTATCTGCCATTTTCTCCTTTTACCTTGTGAAAAAAAAAAAAAAGTTTGTAAAAGATCATTTTTGTGGCTAAAAAGTTAAATATTTATTTTTTCCTTCCCGTTGCTTTAGTTCCTGTGAAGCACCTAAAGGGTTTAAAAAACTTCTTGAATGTTTTTGATACCTTGAGGGGTGCAGTTTTTAGAATGGTGTCACTTTGGTATTTTCGTCAGTAGACCCTCAAGGACTTCAAATGAGAGGTGGTCCTAAAAAAAAAAGGCTTTGTAAATTTTGTTGTAAAAATGGAAAACGCTGGTCAAAATTTTTAAACCCCTTTTAACTTTTTTCCAACAAAAAAAAAAAATTTTTCCAAAATTTCTGAGTAAATAACATGTGGGAAATGTTATTTTTTTAAATTTTTTTGGGTGGGGCATATTTCTCGTTTTAAAGGGAAAAAAA
>JARQOD010000001.1:632877933-632917138 GCA_033576555.1 Oophaga sylvatica
TAAAACACTAGGGGGGGGAAAAAGGTGATCAAAGAAGGCAAAGCCTAACACTAGGCCTGACTAATCTGCCTGCTTAAACCCTTTCAACAGATTACATTTTCAGTGCCCTAAGGAGGACTGCGCAGTGAGTATTAAATAGAATGAATTACCCAACTTCTAGCAGGATACGAGGCGGTACAATATATCATTAAATGTTGCAGGATCACAAAGCAGCAGATGACGGCAGGAAGCAGAGGTTTTTATACCATTAAATTGTTGCAGGATCACAAAGCAGTAGATGACAGAAAGCTAGCAGAGGAAATATAGCATGACTTTTGTTGCTGAATCCAAAGCAGTAGATGACAGACAAATAGCATAACAAAAAGTGTGAATACATATGTGCAAGCCAATTTTTAGTCATTTGACCCCATAAATTTAATTTATGCCTATATTTTTTTCACTTCACCAACTTAGACTATCTAGTGCTAATGCATCACACAAAAATAGTATTACAAAATAATTTAAACACAGGCTGTAATGTAAAAAAATAGGTAAAAAGCCAAGGGGGTGAATACTTTTCAAGCCACCGTATACAATTTAATTCCTTACCGACATATGACGTACTGATACGTTATACATGGAAGAGCAAAAGGGTAACAATGTTTTGAACTTTTCACTTCCAGGCTCCATATCTCACCATCCACTATTACTTTGATCATGAGACTACCATCATTTTGTAGATAATCATCTTGTCTATCTCATACACTAATTTGACTTGTAACTATTTTGCATATACTGTATATTGGCAGATTCTTGTTATGTTACTGCATTGTTACTGTTTTGCTCCTGGTGGCGTAAAAATATTTTTCTGCCTGAATACTACAAAACACAACCTGTTCACACATTCCCTAATAGCTAAGTGTATTACTATGTTGATTCCCAAGCGAAAGGTCATTGTTTTGAATCGAGGAGCAGCCATGAAGAAAATTTCCTAAGAAAAGAGAAACAGCATCTTCGAGCTCATCAACAGCGGTCTCTTGGCCAAGAAAATTGCCAAACTGCATCATGTAAATGCCATGACAGTTGGAATAATATGAAATGAAGTTTGTCCATCCATTCAGAAGCCAAAAGGTAGACGGACGCCCAGGCAAAATATCGAAGTCAACAAGTCGACTTATCCCAAGGTCTATCAGTTCTGGCGCGACAAACATGGCAGTGGAGGTGGCTCGTATGCTTCATAATGATGAGATCGCAGACATGGATGTAAGCACCTAGTGACACACATAACCCAAGTCTGGAATGGTGGTCCGAAAAAAGGTGAAGAAATCTCAACTTCAATATTGTCATAAGAAGCGTTGGTTCGAGTTTGAAAATAAGTACGAAAAATGGACATTTAAAGATTTGAAACGGGTAATTTGGAGCGATGACACGAAAGTAAATAGACTAGACTCTGATAGGTGCAAATAGTTCTGAAAGAAACAAGGAAAATAAGGGGCTAATGGATTTAGAAATTTAAGGAAATGTCAAGTTCAGTGGAGAAAGCCTGATGATATGGGGTTGTATCACACTCAAAGGCATTGGATACTTGACCCGGATCAATGGTGGTCTCATTGATGAGTTTTATGTGAGTATCCTACAAGATAAGTTACTTCTTAATCTCAAGTACTCTGGGTATGAAAAAGATGACATAGTGTTCCAACATCACTATAACAAGAAGCATATGCCAAAATTGGCAAAAAAATGGTTCAATGACAAGGAAGTAGAAGGGGCTGGAATGGCCACCACAGTCCCCAGACCTCAACCCTATCAAACACTTGTGAGTGGAATTGAAAAAAAACTGAATACATACTCAAGTGAGTTGACCAGTACGCACCAACTTTGGGAACGTGTAGAAGAGACCTGAGATCAAATCTCAGTTGACACATGTTTGAATCTGATCGAGAGCATGCCCAGAAGGATTCAGGCAGTGTTCAAAGCCAAAGATGGATTTACAAAATACTAACTAAATAATAAAAATTTAAAGTTTAGATCTTTAGGAGCAAAACAGTAGCAATGCAGTGACATGACAAGAATCTACATAACTAATCATATGCTAAATAGTTGCAATTCAAATTTAAGTATGAGATATTCAAGATGATTGTCTATAAAATGATGGTAGTCTCATGTTCAAAGCAGAAGTGAATAATGAGATATGGAGCCTGAAAGTCAAAAGTTCAAAACATTATTACCCTTTTGTTCTTCACTGTATATTTGAATTTTGATATATTGGCTTATCTCTTACATATAGTTTTTTTTTTAAAAAAAGTGTGATATTGTACTTGAAATCTTGTGTAAAAAACATTAAAATAGAATTATATCATAAATGTATTAAAGTAGTTGCCCCTTCTCTAAAAGTTAATCTGTATGGGCCTAGGGTGGAAAAAAATATAGTAATCACCTCCCGTATCAACAACACTCCTCTGCTGATTCACAGCAGCAATCATGTAACCATGTTTATGGAAACCGGTAAGGATTACATAAGCCTGTGCAGAGGAGCAGTGTTGGTTCGGGAGGTGAGTACAGTTTTTTTATTCCCCACTCTTTGCTTATAGATACTACATTTTAAAGTATTGGAAAACTTTTGAGTTTGTCGCATATGGAAATAATAATTCTACATTTAAAATGATTGGTGTTATTGTGTGAATTGAATTTTGTATTACAGCAGTGGTGGTTAATTTTGGATGGGGGTTGTTGGGTATGTGCCCAAAGTACTGGGTACCAAGGACGTATTGACAACAAGCCACTCTGTCTTTTTTTATGGTGTTTAGATTTAGAGTTATAGGGCAATTAAATGAATCTTTTTCCCGTTGGAAGCAAAGCTTTGCTACAACAAGGAAAGGAGAAAACAGAATTGCATTTGTTTCCATTTGTATGAGTTCACTTGATTATTATTTTTGTTCAATATGACAATTTTTATTGAGATAGAGAAACTAGGAAATGTAATATAATAGCATAATCTAGTTAATGATCTTTCACTGTACATTTTTAATCAGTAAGTTCTATTTTTTTCTCAGCATAAGAAATGCCACATAAATCAAATTATCCAATTTACTTGTGAAGGTTGTATAAAAATCAACCACTGAGGACTCTCAAGTCTAAATATTTTTCCAATTTACTTGTAGAGTTTACTCCATTTTGGAAAAAGTTACAGGAGAAAAGTCAAGTTTTTATCATAAAGTTAATTTTGCATGAACAGCAGACAAGATGCAATATATTCCATTCCATTTGTGTTCAATTAATTGATTTTTAATTTAACTTCCTGATATGTAAAGCGGATAATGGAATCAATTCCAATTTGAAAAGAGGCCACTGTGATAATTGCATTCTTGGCTATTCATTTCAGCTTTATTGTTGCTTAACAAGATCAATGCATTAAAAAGTAAATTGTTATTGAAAGTTTCCTAAATTAATAAACTGCATTTGGTATACAATGGAAGGGAATTTATAAAGAAGAGTTTTTGAATAAAACTGTATAATACAGATAAGGAATTCTGCCACAATGCCCAACTAAACAATACATTGGAAGAAGCTTTAAGAAGTGCAGAGTAGATTGAGATTACCATCTTAATATTCGGAATGCAATTTCTCTAGCATGTACACATATTGGATCAGGGCCTTACCTGCATAGTACTGGCAATGTGTGGTTGTAATTGTTTTCATTGTCTTCATGCAATATGCTAGAAAACATTTCTATACAATTGGCTGGCATGGAAAGGGACATTATATTATTAGCAAGTCACAAAATGAAAGACAAAGGTTGTCTTATAATATGTGACTTGTCTTTTTTTCTTCAACAGTAGACTTTTGAAATTATTACTTGGAATTGTAATACAAAAAAAAGGTTATTTCATATGCAGTTGGCATACATGATATGTTTAAGTAAATTAATACTCATTTATTATTTTTGCCTTAAGAATTTAAAGTATACAGGGAAGCATATAATTATTAAATAAAATGTATAAGTAGCTAAATCTGAATAATGTTTGGCTCTATTGGTATGAATATTGTCTAGAATAATGTGGCACTATGATTCTTTGCAGTTTATGGCCTAAGTAGATTTCTGTGTGGTGCTTTTAGTATGGACACTGTCTGAACAGTGTGTAGCATTATTAGTCTAGTATGAGAATGACATTATTTGTCTCAGCATTTAATAAGACTAGAGATGAGTGGATAGATCAGTGGAGGATAGATTTGAATTTTTTGAAATTTGAAGGTCACCACAAATTCAAACGCTGAGCACCCAATATTATTTCACACATCGCTAAAGACTCAGAGAATGAACGGCTGCATGGATTTCCCAAAAACACCCTACAGCTATCACATAACCTGCTCTAGTGCAGCCAGTAAATGGGGCTATCACAGCCAGTATAAAAGATGGGCCTAGCCAAGGAATGCTATTTTATACTTACACAGTGTAGGAAGAGGAGGTCAATGTGTACAGTTCATGTCACGACTCTTTTGTAGGGGCTGTTTCTAATGCTAGGGGCGCCCTAGCTAACCCTGTTCCCTGGATTACTTCTAATGGTGACGACGCCGGGACCTCATACCTTGCTGAGCTCCTGAATCTGCCCTCAGTATGTTCTTTTTCCCCACCCAGGGAAGCGGGAAGTAGCAGTGTATGGCTATACACCAACCAGACTAACAAGGTAATATGAACAGAGATAAATATTAATTATACAAAAATATGCTCACAAACAACAGAAGGAGATGCCCAGGTAGTGAAGAATGGGAACAAGCAAAGTAGTAGGAGGAAAAGATTTGCCCACAAGCAGAACCTAGCAACAATCTTAGATAAAACCACCAAACACCTTTTCAAACATCATACAACCAACTCAAATTCAAGAAAAAACGGAGCAAAAGAGTCCAAAACACGATAGTAAAATTAAAAATACAAAATTCATTTATTGAAAAATCACATACAAAACAGGCAAATATACATGCTGTATACAGTGTACATTAAGCAAGAGATAAAAAAGAGGAGACATGAAGGTATACTGGGTTCAGGGAGGAACAAAAAATTTTTATCCCAGGGTAGCAGGTATATATACATATATCAGACAGCCCGCAGGCTTTTAGCGATAAGGGAAATACATAATACGCTAATAGTATCAAATAAATGGACCCCAGTATAGTTATCCAACTACATGCTTACCCATGAAAATAACAGGGGAGCTCCCCATCCTTATTCGGCAGCCCCTAACTCCTCAGCTATGCAGCATGAAGCTAACTCTGGCAATGCTTAGTTGCCAGCATTGAGTTTATATATGAGAGGGAAGTGGCAAACAGTGAACAGCTGAGAGCTTTAAGGCAGGTGGTCTTCCAGGAGCTCTCAACTGAGTAGATTAACCCATGCACTGCTAGAAGAAATCGGCACCACTTAATATGAAAGTGAAGTTAGACTTTTTGCAGACTCTAAACTTAAAAGATTCTTATGATTGTGATTACCATAAGTGGATGAACTGCCCCCTCTAGAAAATGGCACCACACTTCAAATGCCCACTTGACTGCCAAGAGTTCCATGTTACCAATATCATAGTTTCTCTCAGCAGATGACAGTTTTTAGAAAAATGTGCACACAGGCGCCATTTGCCAGCAGATGCACCCTGCGATAATACAGCCTTCACTTAAGACATGTCAACTTTTACAATAAATGACTGAATGATGTCAGGCTCTATGAGAATTGGCACAGAGAGAAAACACTCCTTCAAGGTATAGAATGCCTCCCTGGCTGGATTTGCCCATTTGGAAAAGTTTGTTCCTTTCCTGGTCATATCCATCAGAGATTTGGCCAATACTGAAAAGTTTTTGATGAACTTACAGTAATAGTTGGCGAAACCCAAAAACCTTGGAACGCCTTTAAGTGATCTCCTCAACCTAGAACACACATTTCTCTGGTTTGACAAATAATTTATTGTCTCTGAGTATCTGTAATACCTGCCTGACATGCACCTGATGTGATTCAAGGTCAGATGAATAAACTAATATATCATCAAGATAGATTACAGCAAATCTATAGGCCAATTGATCAAAAATGTAATTTTTAAAATGCTGAAAGATGGTGGGAGCTTTAGTCAACCCAAATGGCATCAAGAGGTTCTCATAGTGTCCCTCAGGCATATTGAGGTCTATCTTCAAATAATCACCCTTTTAATACGAATGAGATTATAGGACTCACTGAGATCCAGTTTAGAAGACCATTTTGTACCTATGATCTGGTTAAAGAGGTCTGAGATGAAAATCAAAGAGTATGGATCCCGGATTGTGATCTGATTGATGTTGCAGAAATCTAGGCAGAGGCGTAACTCTCCACCTTTTTTCCTCATAAAGAAAAACCTGGCAACAATAGGGGATGAGTATGGTCTGATGTGCTGTGGTGGTTTGCTGACCATTTGCACTACCCCTCCTACATACTCATCCTCAAACAGGACAAGTGGTTGGGCATCAGTGTACTCAATCTCTTCTACTTGTGGGTAAGGGTCAGAGAGATGGCCTACGAAACCCCAGCAAGTGGAGCCATCAAAAATCAGAAATGACTGCTGTATTACTTGGTGATCAGACTGCTTGCCTGATTTGCAAGGGGGTGAGGTGGAAGACAGATTCTCATGTGTGCAGATGCAAGTTCTGCATTTTCATAGGTGGAAGACAAATCAAAGGAACTGGATGCACTCTCAGCCAATCTAAAACTGCCTCTACCTCTTATGGCAGCACCGTTCATCCAGTGGTACTTGGGCCTACAAAATTAAGCAGAACGTCCTGCCACATGCATGCACCAAAGGAAAGTGTTTAGTTTGGGTGTGTAGCAGGCACAGATTGACTACATCCTCTTTCTCTCTGCAGCAGCTAGACCACCACTAGCAGCAGCACAGCTACATCCCCTATTTGATGCTCTCCTCATTCTTTTGCACCCACCCCAAAAAAGTGAAGAGTATTGCAAAGCCAATATACAGAGAGAGAGGGACCAGCAGATTATTACACTGCAGAGTGACCCTACTGAGCCTGTTTTCAGAGTACTCCCAAAAAATTAAATAAAAAAATAGAAACAGAAGTATTGGCCACCACTCTACCACCACGTCCACCTCCATATCCACCTCTTCCTTCACTGAGACCTCTGCCTCTTGGTATATGATTATTAATATTTTATTTTTTGCTATTCTGTGTTATTTCTGTGTTCAGACGAACATTTAAAGAAAAGTTACCAGAACGGTTACTGTTGCATAAATAATTTAAAAATAAATGGCATGGGATCCTACCCATTTTTGACAGCCAGCCAAGCTAAAGCAGACAGCTGGGGGCTCATGTTCTCAGACTGGTAAGAGCCATGGATATTGGCCCTCCTCAGCCTAAAAATAGCAGACCACAGCTGCCCCAGAAAAGGCACATCTATTAGATGCAATTCTGTCACTTTGCTTGGCACTTCCCATTTGCCCTGGCATGGTGGCAAGTAGAGTAGTATTTGTGGGGTTGATGTCATCTTTGTAGTTTCCGCTGACAACAAGCCCACAGATTAGTAATGTAGAGGCGTCTATCAGACACCTCCATTGCTAACCCCATACTCAAATGTAATAAAAGCATACACAGAGTAAAGTCCTTTAATTTAAATAAAAACACATGCTCCTTTTTTGAAAGAAACACTCCCATCCTCTTTTATCCATTTATTACTGTAAAATTTAAAATAATAGATCATCATATTCCTCACCTGTCTAACGATAATCCATTTGTCCCACGATTTGCTTCAACTCTTCTGCATCTAGTTTTGCATGACTGATAGGTGGAATGATGAGACTGCTTAGCCCTGAAAGCAGAAGACACTGAGCTGAGCCTGAGAATTTATCTACTGTGCCGAGCACCGCCATCAAAATGTGACCGGAGTTCATAGCCGATAAACTTCGGTCACTTTTTGACATCAGCGCTCGGCGCTGTAGATGAGTTCTCAGGCTCAGTTCATTTTTTTCCTGGATTCATGGCTAAGCAATCACAGCATGCCACCACTCAAGCAAGCAATCCAGATAAAGTAGAGTTGGCCTCTTTGTGGGGCAAATGGATTACTCTCAGACAGGTGAGGAATCTGAAGTTTTATTTTAAAATTTACAGTAAAATATGGGTATTGGGGGTGTTTGTTTCAAATAAAAACATTTTTTGTGCATTTTGTTCAATGAAAGGACTTTTTCATGTGTGTGTCTTTATTTAATTTTCACAACAGGGTTAGTATGTGTTACAGAAGCCTCATTACTAACCTGTGGGCTTGATATCAGCTTACATTACAAAGCTGACATCAACCTCACAAATGTTATCCCATTTGACAATGCACCAGGGCAAGTGGGAAGAGCGAGGCTAAGTGCCAGAATTGGAGCATCTTATGAATGCGCCATTTCTGTGGTAGCTGAGAGATAATATTCTTAATATGGGAGGGGACCAATGTCAATTGCCCTTTCCGAGGCTATTAATATCAGTCTGCAGCAGTCTGCTTAATCTTTGCTGGTTAGTGAATATAGTGAGAACCCCACGCAATTTTGTTTTTGGGTTTCCCATTTAATAACCAGTAAAGGTTAAGCAAACAGCTGTAAGATGATATTAATAGCCTAAGAACCTTTATGGCTGTTACGGGTGTGTCAGATGAAACAGACTGTCGCACTGCATCTGGCTGCAGAAGATCTCTATATTTGGTATTACAAACGCCTCCTTAATCCTTCTGACTCTTGGACCCGGCAGCATCCTCACTCCATCTCTAGTTGACACACCTGGACATGGGTGTTTATAAATCCCTAGTCTGCTGCAGAGAGTTTCCAGTGATATTCTTCCTCTCTGGAGCTGTTTGAGGACATTAGGTGTTACTTCTTTGATTATGCTCCAGCTAAATTATTTTCCATTGTCTGTCTACTTTTTTGTCTTTAGTTTACAGTGAGGATTGACCAGTGAACATCCCACCCCCTCGCTATCCAGGGCTTAGCTCTAGGGAGATACAGGGCTTTGGTTTCCTGCTCAGCGATTGGTAAGGAACCAATTTAGGGATGGTAGGGCAGGTAGGGTGTTATTAGATCTGCCTAAGGGTCTTCTCTCACCCTTTCCCTAGTGTCTGGGCTTCCTTTCCCTCATCCCTTCATATTGCGCTTAGTCTTTCCCACACTGTGCGTGACATTATCACCGGCCGTGGATATTTAGTAAAAAAAAATAAAAAAAACTGACATGGTTTTATCTGTGTATTTTTTTCCCCTCCGGGCATGTTTTTTTCCGTTTCTCGCTTGGTTATGGATCCGGTTGCAGGGCTGGCAGAGCAGCTACGCTGTCGGTCTCTGGAGGTGACTGACCTCCACCATGAGGTTCTTCAGCAGCAACAGTGGCTCCAGGTTTATAATGTTGGGGTCTCAGCAGGTAGGCCAGTCCAGCTGGAACCCAACGCTGCTCTCCAGGACAGGTTTTCCAAAGATAGAGACAAGTTTTTTGTTTTCAAGGAAGCTTTGAAACTGTATTTTAAACTTCGTCCTCACTCCTCTGGAAATGAGAGGCAACGAGTTGGAATTGTTATCTCTCTGTTACAAGGAGATCATTAAACCTGGGTTTTCTCTTTGCCACAGGATTCCAGTCTGTGGAGGGATTAATTGGGGCTCTAGCCCTTATCTATGATGTCCCTGACCAAGTCACCTTGGCTGAGTCCAGGTTTCATCGCCTTCAGCAAGGGAATCAGACAGTGAAGACATATAGCTCCAAATTCCGCATATGGGCAACTGATACTAAATGGAATGACCCGGCTCTCAGAAGCCAATTTCTTCAGGGTTTTGCTGAAAGGTTGAAGGATGCTTTAGCAGTGTATGAAACCTCTGAGTCCTTAGAGGCTGCTATGTCATTGAGTATTCACATTGATAGACGCCTTTGGGATTGTTGGGTAAGACCACCCTCTCCAGAGCCTCTTTTTCAGGGTATTGCCCCTTTGCCAGGAGAGCGGTATAGTGGTGAACCAGTTCTGAGAAAGGTGGAGGAACCCATGCAGTTAGGGGGGTGCCTCTGCGTCGTACAATTCCTTGGAGATTTGCAAAAAGAGAGGAGTATGTTTTATTTGTGGAAAAAAGGGACATTTTATTGGGCCTGTACTTTCATGCCTAAGCAAAAGGAGACTCGTTTAATACTTGGTAGTCTGGACTTAACTAAGCAAGGGGTTTTATTGTCAATTTATCGTCAACCTGCAGTGTTAAGGCTGGCGGAACGCACAAAATAATGTAAATAATAAGTGCGTTCGCAGCCCGGGGTCCACCGTGCAGGCGAAGCCCGCTGCTGGCAAAAAGGCGCAAGAAGCAAACTCTGTTATCCCGCAGAGCTGCCAACATAAACGCCGTAATGCGCTGTGGCAATGAGTGCGAACTCTGTCACTCCACAGAGCCGCTAGAAGAGGAGCCGCAACGCTATATGGCGATGTGTGCGCACTCACTAGACACAACTGAGTGGCAAAGAAAACACGCTAGGGCGCTGACTAGCGTTGAAAGCGAACCCTGTTACGTCACAGGGCTGCTTGAGAAAAAGCACTGTGTCCTTTAAGGCTCTCAGATACACAGTTAAGTGCTAAGCGTACGTAAAGCGTGATCATGTGCTAATGTCCTCGCGGGAGTCACCCGCAATCTATGGCGTCTGGACGCCAGACCCTGAATACGGCAATCAAAACTCCTCACCGGTTATGCCGGTAATCTAGGGCATCTAGGACACCGACCCTGACCAGCTACCATACCAAACTCCTCACCGATTAAGTCGGTATTCTAGTGGCTTATTTCAGCCGGGTCCCTATCCACACATTCACATGACCACACTGGCGCATAGCATACAAAGATTGATATTAGCGCATGGCGGCCCAGCCATGCTACCCTTTTATAGCAACAGCTACAGGACCTTCCAGAAACAAGGACCAATGAGAAGCTGTTACAAACACACGTAGCTACATGACCTTCCTGTCGGACCAATAGGAGCCGCTGCAGCACCTGAACATGTGACCCCTGATCTCCAATGAGAGATCTCACTCTGGGCATGCTCAGATGGGAAAACGCAGGACTTTGTTCCAAAGACGACTGCTCCAGCACTGGCTATAATAGCAGATCCAGGAAAGGCAGCAGCAAGTCACTGCACAGTAGAGGAGTGGGCAAGACGCCTGGACCGACGTCTCTGCTGATCAGGCTCCACTGCGGCCGGAGATGAATGGGAGACCGCAGCGGGACGGGTTCGAGACTCCCCTTGTGCAGCAGCGGGAAATCGAACCCTAACATTACCCCCCTCCTAGGGCCCCCCCTTCTTTGGGCCTCGCTGCGCTCAAAGGCAGCGATGAGCTGCGGAGCGTGAACATGCTTGTCAGGCTCCCAAGATCTATCCTCAGGCCCATAGCCCCTCCAGTCCACCAAATAAAACTTTTTGCCCCATACCACCTTACACCCTACGATGGCGTTCACCTCATGGTCATCCGTAGATGAACCCGATGTCCCGGCAGAAGACTCAGAAAACCGGGACATGAGCACGGGTTTCAGGAGGGATACGTGAAAGGTGTCGGTGATACCCAGGCGTGGTGGAAGAGCCAAACGGTATACCACAGGGTTAACCTGCTCGAGGACCTTGAAAGGACCCAGGTAGCGGGGTGCCAACTTAGTGGACTCAACTCGCAGCCTGATGTTACGGTCGGAGAGCCACACCATGTCCCCAGGAGCAAATGTTGGAGTGGGGCGCCGATGTGCGTCGGCGGAGGACCTCATCCTCTCCTTGGATGCCTGAATGGCATCCTGGGTACGGTCCCAAATGTCCCGTGCCTCCACAGCCCAGTCTGCCACCCTGGAGTCGGCGGAAGACACAGGCATGGGCACCAGAACCCGCGGATGCTGACCGTAGTTTAGGAGGAATGGAGTTTGTCCGGTGGAATCAGCCACAGCATTGTTTAGTGCAAACTCAGCCCATGGTAGCAAGGATGCCCAGTCATCCTGCCTGGCCGAGACAAAATGTTGTAGATAGGTGACCAAGGTCTGGTTGGCCCTCTCTACCAACCCATTCGTCTCAGGATGGTACTCTGAAGAGAGATTTAACTCAATACTGAGTAGATGACAAAGCTCTCTCCAGAACCGAGACGCAAACTGGGGACCTCGGTCACTGACAATTTTGTCCGGCATGCCGTGTAGACGAAAGATATGCTTAACGAACAACGCTGCCAGAGCCCGTGCAGAAGGTAACCGTGGAAGCGGCACCAAATGCACCATTTTGGAAAAATGGTCGGTGATTACCCAAATGATGGTGCAACCTCGAGACTTGGGCAAGCCCACCACAAAGTCCATCCCAACCATCTCCCAGGGCCTGTCTGCCACCGGCAAAGGGTGAAGTAACCCAGCTGGCCGTTGTTGTGGAGACTTATTCTTGGTGCAGGAGACACACGCCCGAACATAATCCCAACGTCACGGACCATATGCGGCCACCAGTATGCCCTTGCCAACAATTCAGATGTCCTCTTTGCCCCAAAGTGTCCACCCACCCTGGATGAATGTGCCCAAGAGAGTACCTCCGGTCGCAAATTAGTAGGCACGAAAGTCTTGCCCGGGGGCACAGACTCTAGCAAAACCGGGGCCACTGTTCTCAGGCTCTCTGTGGGGACGATTAGCCGAGGCTCCTCCACCTCCTCCTCCGAGGACACCACAGAGCGAGAGAGAGCGTCGGCACGAATGTTCTTCTCTCCCGAGAGGAAATGCAGTGTGAAATGAAACCAGGAGAAGAACAAGGACCATCTGGCTTGGCGAGAATTAAGCCGCTGGGCTGTCTGAAGATATACCAGGTTTTTGTGATCCGTGAAGACCTGGAAGGGAAAGCGAGCTCCCTCCAACAGATGTCTCCACTCCGAGAAGGCCAACTTCATTGCTAGCAACTCCCTGTCCCCGATGGAATAATTCCTCTCCGCTGGTGTGAAGGTCTTGGAGAAAAAGAAGCATGGATGCTTCCGACCTTGAGCATCCTTTTGGAAAAGGACTGCTCCAGCTCCAACGGACGAGGCATCCACCTCCAATATAAATGGCTTATCAACATCGGGGCGATGTAGGATGGGAGCTCTAGCAAAATGGGACTTAATAGACGTGAAGGCCTTGGAGACCTCTTCAGACCACAATTTGGGATTAGCTCCCTTTTTGGTGAGGGCAACCACGGGAGCTACCAAAGTTGAGAAGTGAGGGATAAACTGGCGATAGTAATTAATGAACCCCATAAAGCGCTGCACCGCCTTTAGAAAATGGGGTTCTTGCCAGTCCATCACCGCCTGTAGTTTGGCAGGATCCATAGCCAATCCCTGGGCGGAGATGATATAGCCCAGGAAAGGTAAGGACTCCTGCTCAAACACACATTTCTCCATCTTTGCGTAGAGGGAATTTGCCCGTAGGAGGTCGAAGACTCTGCAAACATCTCTCCGGTGGGAGTCAATATCTGGGGAAAAGATGAGAATATCATCCAGATAGACTACGACTGAGGTGGAGAGCATATCCCGGAAGATGTCATTAACAAAGTCTTGGAAGACGGCTGGGGCGTTACAGAGCCCGAAGGGCATCACCAGATATTCATAGTGCCCGTCCCTGGTATTAAAAGCCGTCTTCCATTCGTCCCCCCTCACGGATGCGAATCAGGTTATAGGCACCCCGCAGATCTAATTTCGTAAATATCCTTGCCCCTCGTAGCCTATAAAATAGCTCAGAAATCAGTGGCAACGGGTATTTATTCTTAACAGTGATGGCATTAAGATCCCTGTAATCGATGCATGGATGTAATTCTCCGTTTTTCTTCTGCACGAAGAAGAACCCCGCCCCTGCAGGTGACACTGACTTCCTAATGAATCCTCTCGCCAGGTTCTCCTGGATATATTGGGACATAGCCTCCGTCTCCGGGAGAGAAAGGGGATAGACCCGTCCCCGAGGAGGTTCTGCTCCAGGCAAGAGGTCAATAGGACAGTCATAGGGACGGTGAGGTAGAAGGACTTCTGCAGCCTTTTTGGAGTATACGTCTGCATATGACCAATAGTAATTAGGAAGAGAAGTAAAATCTGCGGGCATCTCTGTAGTGGCCACCTGAATGCATTCCCTCATACATCTGCCTTTACATGACTCACCCCAACCCAATATCCTCCCAGAGTTCCACTCAATGTGTGGGGAATGGAAATGGAGCCAGGGCATCCCTAACAAGATCTCGTCTATTCCCTCGGGAATGACTAAAAGTGATATAATCTCTTGATGGGAAGGTGACATTGACAACGTGAAAGGGATGGTCTGATGTGTGATTGGTGAAGGCAGTGTCGACCCATTCACTACTCGAACAGTCACGGGTTTGGCGAGCATCACCAGAGGTATAGAGTGACGGAGAGCGAAGGTAGAAGACATGAAATTTCCTTCGGCTCCAGAATCCACACAAAGCGTGACTGTTAAAGTGGATGAGCCAAAATTGATTGTCCCCCTAAAGGACAACTTGGAGGCGTGTACTGCTGTGTCTAGTGAACCCCCTCCAATGGTTACTAGACGCGGTCGTTTCCCGGCCGCCGTGGACATTTGTTAGCATAATACCCTATTTGTTGGCAGGCATTACAGGTCACAGATACTTGAGCAGCCCGAGACTTAGGTCTCACTCGAGAAATCTCCATGGCCTCAGGGGAATCGGACGCCTGAATGGAAGATTCCAGAGGTCTGGCGAAGGTGGGCGCCATCCGGAACCTCTGCCTACACTGGGCCCGCTCCAACCTCCGCTCGTTAAAACGAAGGTCGATGCGGGTAGATAAGGTAATGAGCTCCTCCAGTGTGGCAGGAATCTCCCTGGTGGACAAGGCGTCCTTCACATGGTCTGCCAGTCCCCTCCAGTACACGGGTATAAGGACTTTATCTGGCCAATCCAGCTCAGAGACCAGAGTCCGAAATTGGACGGCAAACTGGCTGACCATGGATGAACCCTGGGTGATAGCCAACAATTGAAGAGCCGTATCGTGGGTGACACGAGGTCCTAAAAAGACCTGTTTAAGAGTGTCCAAGAAGAGAGGAGCACTCTGCACCACACGATCATCGCGCTCCCATTACGGCGTTGCACACTCCAACGCCCTGCTCGACAAAAGGGATATGATAAAACCCACTTTCGCCCGCTCCGTGGGATAACGTGCAGCCAGAAGCTCTAGATGTATGGAGCACTGACTGACGAAACCCCGACATTGTTTACTGTCACCGGTAAACTTGTCTGGAAGTGGGAGGCGGGAAATAGTCGGAGCAGGGGTAGCAGAGGACAAACTGGCGGCGGCCACACTAGCAGCCTGAACCGCGACTGCAGTAACATCCACCGCTGAGGTTGTGCGCTCTAGAGTCGCCAACCTACCCTCTAGCTGCTGGATATACCGCTGCAGACGCTGGTCGTCCGCCATTTTACCAGCCAGACCCTGGCGCTAATATTATGTTAAGGCTGGCGGAACGCACAAAATAATATAAATAATAAGTGAGTTCGCAGCCCGGGGTCCACCGTGCAGGCGAAGCCCGCTGCTGGCAAAAAGGCGCAAGAAGCAAACTCTGTTATCCCGCAGAGCTGCGAACATAAACGACGTAATGTGCTGTGGCAATGAGTGCTCCACAGAGCCGCTAGAAGAGGAGCCGCAACGCTATATGGCGATGTGTGCGCACTCACTAGACACAACTGAGTGGCAAAGAAAACACGCTAGGGCGCTGACTAGCGTTGAAAGCGAACCCTGTTACGTCACAGGGCCGCTTGAGAAAAAGCACTGTGTCCTGTAAGGCTCTCAGATACACAGTTAAGTGCTAAGCGTACATAAAGCGTGATCATGTGCTAATGTCCTCGCGGGAGTCACCCGCAATCTATGGCGTCTTGACGCCAGACCCTGAATACGGCAATCAAAACTCCTCACCGGTTATGCCGGTAATCTAGGGCATCTAGGACACCGACCCTGACCAGCTACCATACCAAACTCCTCACCGATTAAGTCGGTATTCTAGTGGCTTATTTCAGCCGGGTCCCTATCCACACATACACATGACCACACTGGCGCATAGCATACAAAGATTGATATTAGCGCATGGCGGCCCAGCCATGCTACCCTTTTATAGCAACAGCTACAGGACCTTCCAGGAACAAGGACCAATGAGAATCTGTTACAAACACACGTAGCTACATGACCTTCCTGGCGGACCAATAGGAGCCGCTGCAGCACCTGAACATGTGACCCCTGATCTCCAATGAGAGATCTCACTCTGGGCATGCTCAGATGGGAAAACGCAAGACTTTGTTCCAAAGACCACTGCTCCAGCACTGGCTATAATAGCAGATCCAGGAAAGGCAGCAGCAAGTCACTGCACAGTAGAGGAGTGGGCAAGACGCCTGGACCGACATCTCTGCTGAGCAGGCTCCACTGCGGCCGGAGATGAATGGGAGACCGCAGGGGACGGGTTCGAGACTCCCCTTGTGCAGCAGCGGGAAATCGAACCCTAACATGCAGATCCTGGATTATCCTGAAAGCAGAGGTGGTGCTAGAGAGCAAAACCGAGATTTCTGTGTTTATTGACAAAGGAAGCTGGAGTAAGCATGATTGATGCAGAGTTTGCTAGAACTCATGGACAGACTTGCTGTACTTTAGTAAAGCCTATTTCCATCTTTGCCATCGATTCAGCACCACTTGCTTAGGAAGCTCTGACTCAGATTGTACATAATGTAAGACTGAGAGTGGCGTCAATTTATTGTGAGATAATTCCTTGCTAAGTCCTGGATGGTCTTCCTACCTCAATTGTAGAAAAATATTTAGACTTGCGAGTCCTCAGTGGTTGATACCTTTTAATGGCTAACTGAAAAGATGGTAACAAATTGCAAGCTTTCGAGACTACTCCGGTCTCTTCATCAGGCAAAGACTAAAACAAAAACTGAAGAATCACATATATATATATATATATATACACAAGAGGACACAGGAATAGTGCAATAGGTAAGACAAAATGGAGGATACCAGAATGTACCGCATCTTTATGGAACCACTATTCCTGTGTTCTCTTGTGTATATATATATATATTTGATTCTTCAGTTTTTGTTTTAGTCTTTGCCTGATGAAGAGACCGGAGTAGTCTCGAAAGCTTGCAATTTGTTACCATCTTTTCAGTTAGCCATTAAAAGGTATCAACCACTGAGGACTCTCAAGTCTAAATATTTTTCTATCTACTGGCTAACACGGTACGAAGATACACATCTTTCCTATACCTCAATTGTATTGTGTTTTCCCTTGTTGGTGAAACATAATCTATTGGTGGATTGGCAAGCCAGGGAGATTGTTGAGTGGGGGATTACTGCCATGAGAACTGTTTAAATATTTCTCTTTCTACAGCCTCTACAGTAACTGTACCTGCATTTTGTCAGGTTTTGAGGACGTTTTTCTGAGAGGGGGTGTCAGGATTTGCCTCCTCATCGTACATATGACTGTCCTATTAACCTGACCCCCTGAGCTAAACTTCCAAAGTCCAGATTGTATAATCTTTCTGGCCCTGAGAGACAAGCAATGAAGGATTTAATTGCGGAAAGTCTGGAGAAGGGACATATCTGACCCTCATCTTCGCCTGTGGCGGCAGGGTACTTCTTTTTGAAGAAAAAAAGATGATGGTCTATTCCCCTGTTAAGATTTCCGGGAATTAAATCAGATTATATTCTCATCCTCTGATTCTGAATTTGTTAAGCTAGGTTATGGGAACTAATATCCAAGTTGGATTTAAGGGGGGCCTACAACCTGGTTAGAATCAGAGAAGAGGATGAATGGAGAACGGCGTTCAATACCCCTGAGGGTTATTTCGAGAGTCTGGTCATGAATTTCAGTCTGACCAATGCACCTTCGGTAGTCCAACATTTCATTAATGATATTTTCCATCATTTGGTTGGGCAGGTTTGTGGTGGTCTGAGACACATCAGGGGTATGTTAAACAGGTGCTGCAAATATAAAGGGATAATAAATTATATGCCAAACTAGAAAAAAAGTGTTTTCACCATCCAGGAGGTGTATTTTTTGGGATATCTGTTGTCATCTTCTGGTTTTCGGATGGATCCTGAGAATGTCAGTGCTGCTTTTGATTTGGACCATCCCGAGAACCTGAAGGCTCTACATAGTTTCCTGGGCTTTACTAATTTTTACCGAACAATATTTAGAAATGAGAGTCCTCAGTGGTTGATACTAGAGATGAGCGACTTTGCCTCCGGAGGGTCGAGTCGGGTTTCGGACCACCCGAGTTTCTCAAAAGTCGAGTCGAACGAAATCAGCCGACTATCGGAAAAAGTCGAAGGTCCGACAGAAACTCGACCCGACCCCAATGCAAGTCAATGGGGAAGAAAAGTCGGCAGGGAGTGGAGGACAGTAAACACACCTACAGTGCCCATTTCAATGCCAACGACATCAATTCTTATTACTTAAGCTTGTCAACCTTAATTTACTTTATAATAATAACTCATTGAAAACTAGGGGTTATTTGACAAAAGTTGTGGCGGGGGCAGGGCTGGCTCCAGGTTGTCATGGGCCCCGGGCCAAAGAGTCTCAGTGGGCCCCTTTAACACATACCACAATTCATGATGTTCCGATACGGCAGAGAAATGCAGGTATAGTACAATGCCAAATACTTCACTTCTTACATTACATGACTGATATCTATTGTAAATTCTACAATAGCTCAAAAACCGGGCAGTATAGTCCTCCATACAGTATTATGGGGACCACATAGTGCACCATACAGAATAATGAGCCCCATATGATGCTCCATATATAATGGGCTCCATGTGATGCTACATATATAATGTTCCCCATATGATGAGCCATATATAATGGGCCCATATGATGGTCCAGTATATGATGTGCCCCATGGATGATGCTCCAGTGTATGATGGGCCTATATAATTCTCCATATATAATTGGCCCCGTATGATGCTCCAGTGTATAATGGGCCCCCTATATGATGCTCAAGCTTATGATGGGCCCCATATATAATTCTTCAGTGTATAATGCCCCCCATATATTGCTCCAAACATTAAAAAAGATGAAATACCTCTCCTCGCTGGGCATTGCTCTACTTTGGACTCCTCAGCATTGCCATCTTACAGCTCTCTGCACTGTGACTGTTCAGGCAGAGGGCGCACAGATGTGATGTCATCGCGCTCTCTGACCTGAATGTCACTGTCAGGAAACGTGGAAGACGTCACAGTGCTGAAGCAGGGAGAGGTAAGTATTGCAATTGCTGGGGCCCTGAGCAAGCGGGGGGCACACTCGTGGGCACCGGCACTGGCACAGGGCCCCTCATAGTATGCCAGTGTCTCTGACGGCGAGTGGGCCCCCCACCAGCTCAGGGCCCCGGCACTTGCCCAGGTGTGCCAGGTGCTGATGCCAGCCCTGGGGGAGTACAGCCCAGTTAGTAAGGTGGAAAAACTGGCATATGCTGAGGTGTAAGCTGGAACTTCAGCAGCTGCAATTGGAGGAAATGGAGAAGTCGAGGAAGAGGAGGACAAAGTGAGCCATTTTGCTGTCAACCTGTGTGTCATCAGGGGAAGGTGGTACAAAATCCTTTGAAACCCAGGCATAGTTCATTTTAATGAAGGTGAGATCACTTACAATTTGGGTAGACAGCCGGGTCCTTCTTTCTGTCAGGATTGATGCAGCAGCACTGAAGACTAGAGATGAGCGAAACAGGTCGGTCAGATTCAAAAGTCGCCGACTTTCGCCAACGTCGGGTTTCGTTGGCCAAAACCCGACCATAGCGTGCAGTCGGCCATGCGGTCGGCAAAACGAGCATCAAAGTCGAATTTCCCAGAATGCTTTCAGGTGCCCTTTTTCAGCCAATGAGCAAGGACGTACACTGTGGGTAGCAAGCTGACATGAGCAGCATCCACCACCATCTTAGAGAAGGGCATTGCTATGATTGGCTTGCTTTGGGGGGCTTCATAGTGTCTATAAAAGCCCTGACCGCCGACCTCCATTTTACTTCTGCAGATATTAACAGTAGGGAGAGGTTGCTGACTCTGTTAATCATTAGGGAGAGAGTTAGGGCTGGAAAGAGAAGTTCTTATGTGCTAGTGCTCATAGCAATTGTGCTGTACAGTTAGTGTGCAGTAACAGGGAGGATTTTCTTGTGTGCAGCACCGCTGGTTATTAGGCTGCCTGATAGCTGTATTGCTGTGTGTACACTGCTGTGCAGACTGCTTTTTACACAGCACTAATACTTTTATTCTTTTTTTCTGCACTCTTAACGACTGTCCATTTTTTCCCACACCGTATAGAGCTGTACGATACTCACACTCTACCTTTTACCGGCTGGTATCACAGACAAATACATGCTGACTATCTGTGTGTGACTCCAGAAATATATACGGAGATTGAAATTTTCCCCTACACCTTATACAGTCATGGACAAAAGTTTTGAGAATGACACAAATATTAATTTTTACAAAGTCTACTGCTTCACTTTTTCTAATGGCAATTTGTATATACTCCAGAATGTTAAAAAGAGTGATCAGCTTAACAGCAATTACTTGCAAAGTCAATATTTGGCTAGAAAATGAACTTTATCCCCCAAAACACATTTCAACTGCATTGCAGCCCTGCCTTAAAAGGACCAGCTAACCTCTTTTCAGTGATTGCTCCATTAATACAGGTGTGGGTGTTGATGAGGACATGGCTGGAGATCAATCTTTCATTATTACGTAAGAATGACACCACTGGACACTTTAAAAGGATGCTGGTGCTTGGCATCATTGTTTCTCTTCTGTTAACCATGGTTATCTCTAAAGAAACACGTGCAGTCATCATTGCAATGCACAAAAATGGCCTAACAGGGAAGAGTATCACAGCTAGAAGGATTGCACCTCAGTCAACAATCTATCGCATCATCAAGAACTTCAAGGAGAGAGGTTCCATTGTTGCCAAAAAGGCTCCAGGGCCCCAAGAAAGACCAGCAAGCACCAGGACCGTCTCTTAAAAGTGTTTAGCTGCGGGATTGGGCTACCAGCAGTGCAGAGCTTGCTCAGGAATGGCAGCAGGCAGGTGTGAGTGCATCTGCACGCACTGTGAGGTGGAGACTCTTGGAGCAAGGCCTGGTCTCAAGGAGGGCAGCAAAGAAGCCACTTCTCTCCAGAAAAAACATCATGGACAGACTGATATTCTGAAAAAGGTACAGGCAGTGGACTGCTGAGGACTGGGGTAAAGTTATTTTCTCTGATGAATCTCCTTTTCGATTGTTTGGGACATCAGGAAAACGCCTCATTCGGAGAAGACAAGGTGAGTGCTACAACCAGTCTTGTCTCATGCCAACTGTTAAGCATCCTGAAACCATTCATGTGTGGGGTTGCTTCTCAGCCAAGGGAATCGGCTCTCTCACAGTCTTGCCTAAAAACACAGCCATGAATAAAGAATGGTACCAGAAAGTCCTCCAAGAGCAACTTCTCCCAACCCTCCAAGAGCAGTTTGGCGATCAACAATGCCTTTTCCAGCCATAAAGCAAAGGTGATAACTAAATGGCTCAGGGAACAAAACATAGAGATTTTGGATCCATGACCTGGAAACTCCCCAGATCTTAATCCCATTGAGAACTTGTGGTCAATCATCAAGAGACGGGTGGACAAACAAAAACCTAAAAATTCTGACAAAATGAAAGCATTGATTGTGCAAGAATGGACTGCTATCAGTCAGGATTTGGTCCAGAAGTTGATTGAGAGTATGCCGGGGAGAATTGCAGAGGTCCTGAAGAAGAAGGGTCAACACTGCAAATATTGACTTGTTGCATTAACTCATTCTAACTGTCAATATAAGCTTTTGTTACTCATATGTTTTCAATTATATTTCTGTCTGTGATAAAAACATCTGTCAAACACACATAAAAACCATAGGGCAGCAGATCATGTGAAAATATAATATTTGTGTCATTCTCAAAACTTTTGGCCATGACTGTACAGCTGTACACTTCTGTGACAGTACCGTATATCTGCTCTTTGTATTATAGTCAAATCCATACTGAGTGAGGGTCTGTGTATGACTCTGGAAATATATACGGAGATTGCAATTTTCCCCTTAACCTTATACAGCTGTACGCTTCAGATACAGTACCGTTTTTCTGCTCTTTGTATTACGGTCAAATCCATACTGAGTGAGCGTCTGTGTGTGACTCGGGAAATATATACGGAGATTGCAATTTTCCCCTACACAGTATACAGCTGTACACTTTTGAGACAGTACCGTATATCTGCTCTTTGTATTACGGTCAAATCCATACTGAGTGAGCGTCTGTGTGTGACTCGGGAAATATATACCGAGATTGAAATTTTCCCCTATACTGTACACAGCTGTCCGCTTCTGAGACAGTACCGTATATCTGCTCTTTGTATTACGGTTAAATCCATACTGTGTGAGCATCTGTGTGTGACTCCGGAAATATATACGGAGATTGCAATTTTCCCCTACACCATATACAGCTGTACGCTTCTGATACAGTACCGTTTTTCTGCTTTTTGTATTACAGTCAAATCCATACTGAGTGAGCGTCTTTGTGTGACTCCGGAAATATATACGGAGATTGCAATTTTCCCCTACACCATATACAGTTGTACACTTCAGAGACAGTACCGTATATCTGCTCTTTGTATTACGGTGAAATCCAAACTGAGAGAGCGTCTGTGTGTGACTCCAGAAATATATACGGAGATTTCAATTTTTCCCAACAACGCTCCTCATACAATACCATATATCTGCTGGTATTTTTGGTACATTTTCCAAAACATGAGGAAGTATGGTGGTAGAGGCCACGGACGTGGGTGGGGGGAGCCAGCTGGTACTGATGGTGGTGGTGGTGCATCTGCTGGTAGAGCCTAAAGCAGAATAGCACCTAAGGCAGCAGGTGTTGAGCCTGCCTCATCGTCTGGCTCCAGAAGGCCTGGAATACTCCCTTTTCTGGGAGTAGGTAAACCGCTTTTAAAGCTGGAGCATCAGGAACAGGTTTTGGCTTACATTGCCGAAACAGTCCTCCTCTTCTGAAGTTTCAAAAACTGCAAGTACTGAGTCGTCAGTGCAGGCTCCTGGTCAGGAACAACACATTTCCTTGTGTCCTTCACCCCCACCACAAGTGAAGGATGCTGCAGGCCACACTTCAGATTACTCCATGGAGCTCTTTTCACATACCATGCCTGGGTTATCAAGTGAAATCCTGAATTCCCCAGTCCAAGATGAATATGACATGGAGTGCACTGATGCACAGCCACTGCTATCTGATTCTGCTGGTACATTCACCCAGAGCACTCCATTGCCCTCGCAGTCAACTGAGCTAGAATCTGACCCTGATGAAACTCAGGTGCCACTTCCCGCATACTCTAACACATTACAGGGTGACACAGAGGAAGGTGCAGATGAAATTGAAGAGGAGGTGATGGATGACCCAGTTGTTAACCCGGATTGGCATCCATTGGGGGAAGAAGGTGCCGCTGAAAATTGCTCAGAAGAGGAGGAGGATCCGCAGCAGGCATCGACATCGCAGCTGCGGTTATCTGGCAGGCCGGTAGCAGTCCAAAAAGGTGTTAAAAAAACCAAAAGAGTTGTAGGACAGCTTGGCCAGACGGTCAAATTAGCACAGCGTGCAAGCCCTGAACATTTATCCAATAGTAGGAAGAATGCAGTGTGGCACTTTTTTTTTACCAAAATCCTATTGATGAGGCAAAGGTTATGTTTAAGAAGTGCGGAAGGACCTTTAGCCGAGGGAAAAATCTCTGAAAATTGAATACCAGTTGCATGCTTAGACATTTATACACCATGCACTTGCAAGCGTGGACGGACTACAAAACCTCACTGGCTTTGAACGCCTACATTGCCAAACTGATTTCATTAGAGATGCTGCCCTTCTGTTTGGTTGAAAGCTCAGCGTTCCGAGAGCTCATGGCCTACGCTGTCCCACACTATAACCTACCCAATAGGAACTTCTTTTCTAGAATAGCCATCCCTGCCCTCCACCTGTATGTGAAAGACCGCATTGTCCATGCACTCAAGCAATCAGTGAGTGGAAAGGTGCACCTCACAACAGATGCATGGGCCAGTAAGCATGGCCAGAGCCGTTTCGTGTCCATCACTGCGCACTGGGTTAATGTGGTGGATGCAGGGTCCACAGGGGACAGCGGCGGTGGGACAGTGCTGCCTAGCCCACGGTATAGACAACAGTTGGCTGTAGGCGTTCAACCCTCCTCCTCTCGTCCAGAATCACAAGCGCATCGACAGAGCGCAGTCGCATGAGCATTCCATTCGCAGCTGCCAGCGTTGCACATGAGGTGTCCCACTATCGAACAGCTAGCGGTATGCGTCAGCAGACTGTTTTAAGATGATGTCTTTGGGCGACAACAGACACACCGCGGAGGTACTCGACGACTACTTGCAGCGAGGAACTGAGTCATGGCTGGGCAGTCTACATTTTGAGCCAGGCAAGGTAGTCAGTGATAACGGAAGTAATTTTGTGGCGGCCATAGCCCTGGCAAAACTCAGACACATACCTTGCCTGGCTCACACCTTGAACCTGGTGGTGCAGTGCTTCATAAATAATTATCCGGAGTTACCAGCCCTGCTCCATAAGGTGCGAAGACTATGCTCGCATATCCGTCGCTCGACCGTAGACTCCAGTGGTATGCAGAGGCTGCAGCGATCGCTCCACCTCCCCATGCACCGCCCAATCATAGACATTGCAACAAAGTGGAACTCCACCATGCACATGGTTGAGAGGCTGTGCGAACAGATGCAGGCTGTAATGCATTTGTGGAAGGATACACGGGCAGGCAGTTTGAGGGCAGACATCGAGTTGTCGGGTGTGCAGTGGTCAAAGCTGAAAGACCTCTGTAAAGTCCTTCAATGTTTTTAGGAATGCACACGGCTGGTAAGCGCAGACGACACCATCATAAGCATGAGCATTCCACTTATGCATCTGCTCGTGTAAACTTTGACGCACATTAAGGATCAGGCATCTGCAGCGGAGGAGGAGGAGGGAAGCCTTTATGACAGTCAGGCATTGTCTGCTCAGGGAACTGTCCTGGATGAGGTAGAGGAAGAAGAGGAGGAGGAGGAGGAGGAGGGGGATGATTATTTTGGGGAGGAAGATGCTTCTCAGGGGGAAATAGAAAATCTTGGCTTGCCAAGGTCAGGTACAGGGTTTGTGCGTGACGGGAGGGATGTGGTTTTGGCAGAAAGTGCTCCTCCACCCACCACTGGCAGTGCATCATTGACACCTGGAACATTGGCCCACATGTGTGATTATGTCTTGCGGATCCTAAAAAGGGATCCCACATAGCCAAAATTATGAAGGATGACGACTACTGGTTGGCCAGCATCCTCGATCCATGCTATAAAGGCAAATTACTAGTGTTGAGCGATACGATACTGCAAATATCGGATATCGGCCGATATTAGCTGTATCGGCCTTTCGATTCCGAATACCGATATTTTCGTCATATCGGATACCGGAATCGGGATTGTCACTGTCACTGTCAGTGTCCGTCGGTCGGGTCTGTCACTGTCAGTGTCCTGTCGGTCGGGTCTGTCAGGAGTCAGCGGCACTTACCTGGCAGAAGATCTCCGGCGGTCACGGCCTGGACTGCTTCATGGCCGCCATCATCTTTCCCCGGCGGTCACATGCAGTTTCTCGCGATAACTGCAGTGACTGCTGGGTAATCCCGGCCGTAAAGCAGTCAGTCCGATGACGTCACCGCCGGGGAAGCAGGTAATCAGCTGTGCTGCGTCGCGATGACAGGCTCTGCCTGTCATTGCGATGTAGCAGAGCTGGATCGTCGTGGGACAGTCGTTACTATGGACTGCGTCGGACAGGTGGTATACTGTTGGTTTTTTTTTTTTCTTTTTTTACAGGAGATCGATGGCGTCGCAGGAATGAGAGTGTAATAAAAGAAATGAAAACTGTGTTGTCTCTTTTATTTCATTAAAATACTTTTTTCTTGCTTTGTCTTTTTTTTTATGCATTTAATAACTTTGGGATTAATAATGGATCGGTGTCTTATTGACACCTCTCCATTATTAACCGGGCTTATTGTCACCGTGCAATCAACGGTGACATTAACCCCTTATTACCCCACTTGCCACCGCTACAGGGCAGTGGGAAGAGCCGGGTAAAGTGCCACAATTGGCACATCTTTTGATGCGCCAAATGTGGGGCTGCTGTAGCCTGGTATTATCAGGCTGTTGAGGGCCAAAATCCATGGGCCTTGACAGTCTTTTAATATCAGGCCGCAGCAGTCTGCATTTTACTTGGCTGGTTAACAAAAATAGGGGGACCCCTACGCCGTTTTTTTTTCGAGGGGATCCCCTATTTTTGTTAACCAGCCAAGCTAAGCAGACTGCTGTGGCCTGGTATTATCAGGCTTGCAAGGTCCATGGATATTGGATCCTTACCAGCCTGAAAAACCAGGCCTCAGCGGTCTGCTTCATCTGGCTGGTTAACAAAAATAGGGGGACCCCACGCCAATTTTTTTCGAGGGGATCCCCTATTTTTGTTAATCAGCCAAGATATGCAGACTGCTGTGGCCTGGTATTATCAGGCTGGCAAGGTCCATGGATCTTGGCTCCTTAACAGCCTGAAAATCCAGGCCTCAGCGGTCTGCTTCATCTGGCTGGTTAACAAAAATAGGGGGACCCCACGCCAATTTTTTTCGAGGGGATCCCCTATTTTTGTTAATCAGCCAAGATATGCAGACTGCTGTGGCCTGGTATTATCAGGCTGGCAAGGTCCATGGATCTTGGCTCCTTAACAGCCTGAAAATCCAGGCCTCAGCGGAATGCTTCATCTGGCTGGTTAACAAAAATAGGGGGGACCCCACGCCAATTTTTTTCGAGGGGATCCCCTATTTTTGTTAATCAGCCAAGATATGCAGACTGCTGTGGCCTGGTATTATCAGGCTGGCAAGGTCCATGGATCTTGGCTCCTTAACAGCCTGAAAATCCAGGCCTCAGCGGTCTGCTTCATCTGGCTGGTTAACAAAAATAGGGGGGACCCCACGCCAATTTTTTTCGAGGGGATCCCCTATTTTTGTTAATCAGCCAAGATATGCAGACTGCTGTGGCCTGGTATTATCAGGCTGGCAAGGTCCATGGATCTTGGCTCCTTAACAGCCTGAAAATCCAGGCCTCAGCGGTCTGCTTCATCTGGCTGGTTAACAAAAATAGGGGGGACCCGACACCATTTTTTATTCGAAGGGAACCCCTATTTTTGTTAATCAGTTCCCTCTGACGTCACTGATTGTGTCCCTGGCTGACCTGAAGTGAAAGTGGAAAGCAATCAATTAAGCTTTCCACTTCCTCTCCTGTCAGCCAGGAGAGGAACTCATTCATTTGGGGGTTTACTGTGAGGCTGCAGCATTAGCTGCGGTCCCTGCAGTAAACATTAACCCTTTCTGAAGGATTACACCGTGGGACCTGACTGTGCATGGGATAGGTAAGAATAATTTTGCTTTTTTATTTTATTTTTATTACAGGAAATGGTTTTAGCAGGTAAATAAAATATGGTCAAAAACTGTGTGATTATTTCATTAAACTTCTTTTTTATTAAAGTGTGTGTGTTTGATTTTTCTTTCATACAATAGGATTAATAATTGATAGTTGTCTAATTGACAGCTCTCAATTATTAACCTGGCTTAAAGTGACCTTTCAATTTCAAGGTCATTTTAACCCCTTATTAACCCATTCGCCACCGCTACAGGGCAATGGGAATAGACGGGCAAAGTGCCAGAAAGGGCAAATCTAATTAGAGATTTGCCCTTTCTGGGGTGTCTGGGGGCAGATGTTAGTAGCCAGGGGGGGCCAAAAATAATGGTCCCTCTCTGGGCTATTATTATCTGCCCCCATTCGCTGGCTTTGTCTGTCTGGTTGCGAAAATAGGGCGGGAGCCCACGCATTTTTTTTAAACAATTTTACACCTCATATATATATATATATATATATATATATATATATACATGTCATTGAATTTGTGACACATATATATATATTTATATTTATAGTTCATACACTTCTACATAGTATAATAGCCGCTAATTCAATTGCAGGCTTTTGTGAAAATGCAGAACCCGGCATGAAATGACACTTGGTGTACATAGGGTTAACCATGTCTTTTCATGTCCTTTGCTATCTGATTTGCACAAACAATTACATCAGTCTATGTGTGCAAAATTTCACACCTGTAGGGGTTAATTAAAGGTGTAAATTCGTAGCAAAAAAGTCCGTTTATTAACCCCTACAGGTGTGAAATTTTGCACACATAGACTGATGTAATTGTTTGTGCAAATCAGATAGCAAAGGACATGAAAAGACATGGTTAACCCTATGTACACCAAGTGTCATTTCATGTCGGGTGCTTCTGTCTTTTCACAGAAGCCGGCTTTACCCGGCAATTGAATCAGAGGATATTTTACTATGTAGAAGTGTATAAACTATACATATATGTATATATATATGTCACAATGACATGTATACATATATATATGTATGTATTCTATGTGTGTATATTTAGTGTTTACAAGGAAATAAAGGTTTTTTTTAGTTGCGATATTTTGTTCCCATAGACTTACATTGGACTTCCGGTATCGGAATCGGATATCGACGATATTTAGTGATATCGGCGATACCATTTCGATACGATATTTTTAGATATCGAGCAGTATCGCTCAACACTACAAATTACAGAACATCATGCCACAGGAGAACCTAGAGCTAATATTGGCGAACTAACAAGCAACTCTGGTAAACCGTTTGTTAGAGATATTCCCAGCGCACAGCAGCGGTGCAGGTTCTACCACGAGCCGTACTGGGCCAAATGGAAGAGGTGTTCGTGGTGCACACAGCCAAAGTGGCGTTGGAGACATGGGTTTCATGACCATGTTGAGGTCTGATTTCTCGAGTAACGCTCACACGACTGGTAATACTTAATCGATTGTAACAGATGGACAACAGTTGTTAACTATGGTTCAAAATTACCTCTCCTCCACTATCGATGTTCTCCCTCACAGTTCATTCCCCTTTGACTACTGGGCCTGTAAACTGGATATCTGGCCTGAATTGGCACAATATGCCTTACAGGAGCTCGCTTGCCCTGCTGGTAGTGTGCTATCAGAAAGAGTCTTCAGTGCTGCTGGATCAATCCTGACAGAAAGAAGGATCCGGCTGTCGACCCAAAATGTAAGTGATCTCACCTTCATTAAAATGAACCATGCCTGGGTTTCAAAGTATTTTGTACCATCTTCCCCTGATGACACATAGGTTGTCAGCAAAGTAGCTCGCTTTGTCCTCCTCTTCCTCCGACTTCTCCAATTCCTCCATTTGCAGCTGCTGAATGTCCTGCCTACACCTCAACATATGCCAGTTTTTCCACCTCCCTTACTGGGCTGTACCCCCCCAGGGCCAGCGTCAGCAACTGGCTCACTCGAGCAAGTGCCGGGGCCTTGAGAAGGTGGGGGACGCACTCGCCGACAGAGCCACCGGTATACTATTAGGGGCCCTGTGCCAGTTCCCGGTGCCCACGAGTGTGCCCCCCCTGCTTGGTCAGGGCCCCAGCACTTGCAATACTTACCTCTCCCTGCTCCACCGCTGTGACGTCTTCCGCTTTTCCTGACAGTGACATTCAGGTTAGAGAGCGCGATGATGTCACGTCTGTGCGCCCTCTGCCTTAACAGTCAGAGTGCAGAGAGCTGAAAGATGGCAACGCTGAGGAGTCCAGAGTAGAGCAGTGCCCAGCGAGGACATGTATATCATTTTTTTTAATGGTTGGAGAAATATATGGGGAGCATTACACACTGGAAAATTATATATGGGCCCATCATACACTTGAGCATCATATACGGGGACTATTATACACTGGAGCATCATATGGGGCCCATTATATATGGAGCACTATATAGGTCCATCATACACTGGAAGATCATCCATGGGGCCCATCATACAATGGAGCATCATATGGGGCCTATTATTTATGGAGCATTATATAGGCTCAACATACACTGGAGCATCATCCATGGGGCCAATCATACACTGGAGCATTATATGGGGCCCATTGTATATGGAGCATTATATAGGCCCATCATACACTGGAGCATCATCCATGGGGCCCATCATATACTGGAGCATCATATGGGGCCCATTATATATGGCTCATCATATGGGGAACATTATATATGTAGCATCACATGGAGCCCATTATATATGGAGCATCATATATGGGGACCATTATCTTTGGAGCATTATATGGGGCTCATCAGACACTGGAGAATCATATATGGGGCCCATCATATACTGGAGCATCATATGGGGTTCATTATATATGGGGCATCATATAGGGCCCTTTATATATGGAGCATCATATGGAGCACATATGGGGCCTATTCTGTATGGAGCATTATATGGAGCCCATTCTGTATGGGAAAGAATATATGGGGCTCATTATTCTGTATGGCGCACTATGTGGTGCCCATAATACTGTATGGAGGACTACACTGTCCGGTTTTTGAGCTATTGTAGAATTTACAATAGATATCAGACATGTAATGTAAGAAGTGAAGTATTTGGCATTGTACTATACCTATATTTCTCTGCTGTATCGGAGCATCATGAATTGTGGTATATGTTAAAGGGGCCCACTGAGACTCTTTTGCCCGGGGCCCATGAAAACCTGGAGCCAGCACTGGCCCCCATAACTTTAGCCAAATACCCCCAGTCTTCAATGCGTTACTATTTTTATAAAGTAAATTAAGGTAGACAAACTTAATTAATAAGAATTGATGTTGATGGCATTGAAATGGGCACTGTAGGTGTGTTTACTGTCCTCCGCTCACTGCCGACTTTTACTCTCCATTGACTTGCATTGGGGTCGGATTTTCGACTCTGACTCGACCTTTTCCGTTAGTCGGCCGATTTCGTTCGACTCGACTTTTGGGAAAGTCGGGTGGTCCGATACCCGACTCGACCCTCCCGGAGCCAAAGTCGCTCATCTTTACTGAAGACTCTTTCTGATAGCACACTACCAGCAGGGCAAGCAAGCTCCTGTAAGGCATATTGTGCCAATTCAGGCCAGGTGTCCAGTTTACAGGCCCAGTAGTCAAAGGGGAATGAACTGTGAGGGAGAACATCGATACGGGATTAGAGGTAATTTTGGACCAAAATTGACAACTGCTGTCTCCTGTCTGTTGCAATCGATTCAGTATCACTAGTCGTGTGAGCGTTATTCGAGAAATCAGTCCAGAACATGGTCATCAAACCCCTGTCTCCAACGCCACTTCTTATGTGTGCACCACGAATACCTCTTCCATTTGGCCCAGTACGGTTCGTGGTAGAACCTGCACCGCTGCTGTGTGCTGGAATGCCTCTAACAAACAGTTTACCAGAGTTGCTTGTTTGGTCGCTGTTAGAACCCTCTTGTTAGATTTTGTTTCAGTTTGCTGGTCACATGACCTTTTTTCCCTACTTAGTCTGGCTCCGCCCTTCTGGCTTTGCTGGACTTCATTGTATTATCTACTCTTAAGCTAGCCAGGTGCTTAGGTGCCTTACTCTGTCAGTTTTGCTTGATCTTAGGATCTCTTAGTATTTGTTTTCTGTTTTATTTTCCCTGCTACACTTTCTGTTAGGAGGTGTCCACCTTTTCACCCAGTCCCTAGATCTTGTAGGGATTCCTCCCTCGCAACTATAGGTCTTCGTTCAGACTAGCTGAGGACTTTAGCGGGTCTGGTCGCAGGATCAGGTCCCCCGTTACATCGTAGGGATCCAGCTCAGTCCTATTGTAGGGACAGAATTCCCACCTTTCCTTAGTGCTTGTAGCAGATCATAACAGTCGCCAATATTAGCTCTAGGTTCTCCTGTGGCATGATGTTCTGTAATTTGCCTTTATAGCGTGAATCGAGGATGCTGGCCAACCAGTAGTCATCATCCTTCATAATTTTGGCAATGCGGGGGTCCCTTTTTAGGATCCGGAAGACACATGTGGGCTAATGTTCCAGGTGTCAACGATGTTCTGCCAGTGGTGGGAGGAGGAGCACTTTCTGCAAAATCCACATCCCTCCAGTTACGCACAAACTCTGTACCTGACCTTGGCAAGCCAACATTTTCTCTTGCCCACTGAGAAGCATCCTCCTCCCCAAAATATTCATCCCCTCATCCTTCTCCTCTTCTACTTCTTCCTCCAACTCGTCCAGGACAGTTCCCTGAGCAGACAAAATCTGATTGTCATCAAGGCTTCCCTCCTCCTCCTCCTCTTCCTCCTCCGCTGCAGATGCCTGATCCTTAATGTGCGTCAAAGTTTGCATGAGCAGACGCATAAGTGGGATGCTCATGCTTATGATGGCGTCGTCTGTGCTTACCAGCCGTGTGCATTCCTCAAAACACTGAAAGACTTTACAGAGGTCTTTCAGTTTTGACCACTGCATACCCGACAACTCGATGTCTGCCCTCTATGATTAGGTGGTGCTTGGGGAGGTGGAGCGATCGCTGCAGCCTCTGCATATGAATGGAGTCTACGGGCGAGCGACGGATGTGCGAGCACAGTCTTCGCACCTTATAGAGCATGGCTGTTAACTCCAGATAATTATTTATGAAGCACTGCACCACCAGGTTGAAGGTGTGAGCCAGGCAAGGTATGTGTCTGAGTTTTGCCAGGGCTATGGCCGCCACAAAATTACCGCCGTTATCACTGACTACCTTGCCTGGCTCGAGATGTAGACTGCCCAGCCATGACTCAGTTTCTCGCTGCAAGAAGTCGGCCAGTACCTCTGCGGTGTGTCTGTTGTCGCCCAAAGACATCATCTTTAAAACAGTCTGCAGATGCTTTCCACTAGCTGTCCGATAGTGGGACACCTCGTGTGCAACACTGGCAGCTGCGGATGGAGTGCTCGTGCGACGGTGCTCTGTCAATGAGCTTTTGCTTCTGGAGGAGGAGGAGGGTCGAACGCCTACAGCCAACTGTTGCCTATACCGTGGGCTAGGCAGCACTGTCCCACCGCAGCTGTCCCCTGTGGACCCTGCATCCACCACATTAACCCAGTACGCAGTGATGGACACGTAACCGCCCTGGACATGCCTACTTGTTATGATTTGATAGCTGAGGAGAGCTGGCAAAATTGGCAATACAGCAGAGAGGTTGGAATCTACTGGATTGCAGTACCCTGACTAACCACCACAACTAAAGGCAGCCGTGGAGCGTACCTACGTTGGTCCTAGACGCCTCGTCACAGCCTGAGAGGTTAACTACACCTAAAGATAGAAAGAGGAAAGCTATCTGCCCCGGAGCAGATCCCCAAAGAACATAGGAAGCCCCCAAACATGTAATGGCGGTTAGACAAGAGGAAATACAGACACAGACAGAAAATAGTATGAGCAAATGTTGGGGCCCAAACTACCTGGACAGAAAAGGATAGGAAGGACACTTACTGCAATCCAAAAAACCCTAAAAAATACCAACTCTACTAATTGCAAAAACACCTGAGATCACACGACCTCTACCACCTAAATTAGTTCTCTGGTGTCACAAAACTAAGCCGCAGCCACTGAAAAAACTGGAAAAGGCAAATGAACAAATAACAGTGGCTCAGATAAACTGAGAGGAGCACAAGCCCCCGGAGGGGACCTGGCTGACCTCCACAGAAGTGCAGGGAACAATGCAAAAAGCAAGCACAAAAATAAAAGCAGAAAATATCTTATCTGATAGCAGAAGATGCAGGCAAGACTCAGCAAGCTTCCAAATGAACCAGGAACCACAGTTGAGACAAGAACAATTGATCACCGGCAACCATGATGGGAGGGAACCTCCCTTATATAAGACCAGTCTGTAACTCCTGATTGCCAATCTTCATTGAATGGTTCAGTACTGTTTGTAACCACCAGAGGGAGCTTCTGCTCAGAATTCATTTCTAACACATTCACAACAGTACCCCCCCTTGAGGAGGGGTCACCGAACCCTCATTTGGGCAACCAGGTTGGTCAGGATGTTTTCTGTGATACGCATGGATCAGTCTCCTAGCATGGATGTCCGAAGCAAACACCCAAGAATTGTCCTCCTGACCATAACCTATCCACTTAACCAAATACTGGAGTTTCCGTCTAGAAAAACGAGAATCCAATATTTTCTCAACCACATACTCCAGATTGCCCTCAACCAAAACAGGGTCAGGAGGCGCAGCCATAGGAACCACTGGCTCGACAAACCTCTTCAATAAGGACTTGTGGAACACGTTATGGATCTTAAATGTCCCCGGAAGAAGCAAACAAAAGGAAACAGGATTAAGAATCTCCAAGATCTTATAAGGTCCAATGAACCTAGGCTTAAAATTAGGAGATGCAACTCTCATAGGGATATTTCTTGAGGACAACCAGACCAAGTCCCCCACTTCAAACCGAGGACCATCAGTCCTATGCCGGTTGGCAAACCGCTGGGCCCTCTCCTGAGAGAGGGACAACCTCTCCACTACCTGGTCCCAAATCTGCTGCATACGCTCCACAACAGAGTCAACACCTGGACAGACAGAAGCCTCCGTCTGTCCCGAAGAAAATCGAGGGTGAAACCCAAAATTGCAGAAAAACGGAGACATCAAAGTGGCAGAGCTAGCCCTATTATTAAGAGCAAACTCAGCCAAAGGCAAAAAAGAGACCCAGTCATCTTGATCAGCAGACACAAAGCATCTCAGATAAGTCTCCAATGTCTGGTTTGTTCTCTCAGTTTGTTCATTGGTCAGAGGATGAAAAGCCGAGGAGAAAGACAATTGAACACCAAGTTTAGAACAAAAAGTCCTCCAAAATCTGGAAACAAACTGCACTCCTCTGTCAGACACAATGTTCACAGGAATGTCGTGTAACCGAACCACGTGCTGAAGGAACAAAGGCACCAATTCGGAGGAGGAAGGCAACTTAGGTAATGGCACCAGATGTATCATTTTGGAAAACCTATCACAAATCACCCAGATAACGGTCATTCTCTGAGAAACAGGGAGGTCGGAAATTAAATCCATAGAGATATGGGTCCATGGTCTCTTGGGCACAGGCAATGGCATCAACAAACCACTAGAGCGAGAGCAAGGCTTGGAGCGAGAGCAAGTCCCACAGGACTTCACAAATTCCCTGACGTCACGAGACAAAGTAGGCCACCAAAAGGACCAACTAACCAAGTCTCTGGTACCAAAAATTCCGGGATGACCGGCCAACGCGGAACAATGAATCTCAGACATCACACTCTTTTTCCACCGGTCTGGGACAAACAATTTCCCAATAGGGCAGCGCTCGGGTTTATCCTCCTGACACCCTTCCAGAGCCAGTCTCAAATTGGGCGAGATGGCGGAAAGAACTACACCCTCTTTCAAAATAACAGCAGGATCAGATAACTCAGGAGAGTCCGCAAGGAAACTCCTCGAGAGGGCATCCGCCTTAACATTCTTAGTGCCAGGAAGAAAGGAAACCACAAAATTAAAATGTGTGAAAAACAAGGCCCACCTGGCTAGGATTAAGTCGCTTGGCTGATTCCATATAAACCAGATTCTTTTGGTCCGTGAGGACTACCACCTGATGTTTGGCTCCCTCCAGCCAATGTCTCCACTCTTCAAAAGTCCACTTCATGGCCAATAACTCCCGATTACCCACATCATAATTACGTTCAGTAGGAGAAAATTTTCGAGAGAAAAAGGCACAAGGGTTACTTTTAGAGGTCTCTGGATCTCTTTGGGACAAAACGGCACCTGCCCCAATTTCAGAGGCATCAACCTCCACCTGAAATGGCAGAGAAACATCAGGCTGCCGTAGAACAGGAGCAGAAGTGAATCTCTGCTTAAGTTCCTGAAACGCAGAGACTGCCTCAGGAGGCCAATTCACCACATCAGAAACCTTTTTGGTCAAATCAGTCAATGATTTAACAATAACAGAGAAATTACCAATAAATTTACGATAAATATTGGCAAAACCCAAGAATCTCTGAAGAGCCTTCAATGAAGCAGGTTGGACCCAATCACAGATGGCCTGAACCTTGACCGGGTCCATTTCAATAACAGACGGAGACAAAATGAATCCCAGAAATGAGATCCTCTGTACGCCAAAAAGACACTTTATCCCTTCACATACAGAGCATTCTTTCTAAAAATCTGGAACACAGTCTGAACATGTTTCACATGAGAGTCCCAGTCATTGGAAAAAATCAAGATATCATCCAAATAAACAATCAGAAATTTAGTCACAAAATCCCTGAAAATGTCATTCATGAAGGACTGGAATACGGAAGGAGCATTAGTGAGCCCAAAGGGCATCACTAGGTACTCAAAATGCCCCTCTGGGGTATTAAACGCCGTCTTTCATTCATCCCCGAGCTTAATGCGAATAAGGTTATACGCCCCCCTGAGGTCAAGCTTGGTAAACCAAGTAGCACTTTTCACCCTGGAAAACAGGTCAGAAATCAAGGGTAACGGATATTGATATTTCACAGTGATATTGTTCTAGAGACGATAATCAATACACGGCCTTAATGAACCATCCTTTTTGGCCACAAAGAAAAAACCGGCACCCAAGGGTGAAGAGGATGGTCTGATATGACCCTTCTCCAATGACTTCTTGATATAAGACCGCATAGCATCATGTTCAGGTACAGACAAGTTAAAAAGGCGACCTTTAGGGAATTTACTACCAGGCACTAATTCAATAGCACAGTCATAGCTCCTATGGGGGGCAAGGATGCAGATTTACTTTCGCTAAACACATCAGAAAAATCAGTCAAAAAGTCAGGAACATCTTGAGCCTGGGGAGAGGCAGAAAAAACAGGAGTGTTGGCACTAACACATTGGCAGCCCCAACTGGTCACAAACACAGATTTCCAATCCAAAGCAGGATTATGAGACTGTAACCAAGGGAAACCCAGTACAATAATGTCATGCAGATTATACAGCACCAAAAATTTGCAACTCTCCTGATGATCAGGTTCAACCCTCATTATCACCTGAGTAGAGAACTGGGATTTATTCTCAGCCAAAGGGGTAGAATCAATCCCCAGTAGGGGAATAGACTTCCGTACGGGTATCAAGGGAAACCCACAACGTTTAGCAAAATCAAAATCCATCAGGTTAATAGCTGCTCCCGAATCAACAAAAGCCTGAGCTGAACATGTGGACAGGGAGCAAATCAGGGTAACAGTCAACAGAAATTTAGTCTGAACACTACCCAAGACAACTGAGCGTGCAAAACGTCTTCCCCGCTTAGGGCAGACTGAAATAGCATGAGAGGCATCACCACAGTAGAAACATAACCCATTGCGTTTTCAAAACTCATGACGCTGTGCCCCAGAAGCCACTCTATTACACTGCATGGACTCAGAAGCTGGTTCACAAGGCAACACTATTCCACGCATACCTCTACGCTCACGCAAACGTCTGTCAATTTGAATCGCTAATGACATAGAATCATTGAGACCAGAGGGAGCAGGGAAACCCACCATAACATCTTTTACATTCTCTGACAGACCCTTCTGAAAAAGGGCTGCCAAAGCATCATCATTCCATTTGGTCAGGACTGCCCACGTTAGGGTCTGCGGAACGCACCAAATATATGAGGTAGAGAGGTGCGTTCGCAGCCCGGGGTCCACCGTGCAGGCGGAACCTGCTGCTAGTAAAATGGCGCAAGACGCAACTCTGTTATCCCGCAGAGTCGCCAAAATAAACACCGCAATGCGCTGTGGCAATATGTGCAAACTCTGTTATTTCACAGAGCCGCTAGAAGGAGTGCCGCAGCGCTATATGGCGATGTGTGCGAACTCACTAAACACAACTGAGTCGCAAAATAAACACGCTAGGGCGCTGTCTAGCGTTGAAAGCGAACCCTGTTACGTCACAGGGCCGCTGAGAAAAAGTTCTGTGTCCTGTCAGGCACCCAGGTACACAGTTAAGTGCTAAGCGAACATAGAACGTGATCATGCGCTAATGTCCTCGCGGGAGTCACCCGCAATCTATGGCGTCTGAACGCCAGGCCCTGAATACGGCAATCAAACTCCTCACCGGTTATGCCGGTAATCTAGGGCATCTAGGACACCGACCGTGACCAGCTAGCATACCAAACTCCTCACCGATTAAGTCGGTATTCTAGGGGCTTATTTCAGCCGGGCCCTAACCACACACACGCATGACCACACTGGCGCAAAGCATATAATGGTCGATATTAGCGCATGGCGGCCCAGCCATGCTACCCATTTATAGTAACAGCTACCGGACCTGCCAGAAACAAGGACCAATGAAACTTGTTCCAGAACAAAGTAGTCACAGGGCCTTCCTGGCAGACCAATAGGAGCTGCTGCAGTACCTGAGCATGTGACCCCTGATCTCCAATGAGAGATCTCACTCTGGGCATGCTCAGAAGGGGAAAACAAGGACTTTGTCCTAAAGGCGTCTGCTCGCCGCTAACCAGTATTGGTCATAATAGCAGAGCCTGGAGGAATAGCAGTAATCCTCTGCACACTATTAGACTGGACGAGACGCTGGGACCGACGTCTAAACTGAGCAGGCTCCACTGTGGACGGAGATGAATGGGGGACCACAGCGGGACTGGTTCGAGACTCCACTTGTGCAGGAACTCGAACCCTAACACCCACTTTTGGAATTTCTGACAGTACAACTCAGCGTCCTCAAGCCCCTGATTTAATGCCAACAAGGTTTTTTCAGCTTGATCAGTGACATTAGGTTCATCATACAATAACCCCAGAGCCAGAAAAAATGCATCAACATTACTCAAAACAGGGTCCCCAGGTGTCAGGGAAAAAGCCCAATCCTGAGGATCGCCGCGCAGGAGAGAGATGACAATTTGAACCTGCTGTGCTGCGTTCCCTGAGGACGTAGGTTTTAAGGCAAAAAACAACTTACAGTTATTTTTGAAATTCAGAAATTTAGCTCGATCCCCCAAAAATAAATCTGGCATGGGGATCCTAGGTTCCACAACCAGCAACCTAGCAAGATAGGTAGCAATACTCCGAACTTCAGTGGCAAGCTGATCCACACGGCCAGACAACTGTGCAAACTCCATTGAGAGAAAAAAAATCCTCCTCAGCACCCAGAAAAAAAGAGGGAAAAAAAATGCAACAAATAGAAAAAAAAAAAAAATCTCTGACAACTCTGACAACTTTTTCTTTCCACACTTTTTTTTTTCCCTTCTGTGAGTACCATATAATTTTCAGTTTGGCCGGTGATACT
>JARQOD010000001.1:632917238-633040464 GCA_033576555.1 Oophaga sylvatica
TGGCTACCTTCATTCGGAGCAGGTGCATGTGTGCTACCTGAGGTTTTGTAGTCCACGCTTGCAAGTGCATGGTGTTTAAATGTCTAAGCATGCAACTGGTATTCAAATTTCGGAGATTTTTCCCTCGGCTAAAGATCCTTCCGCACTTCATACAGATAATCTTTGCCTCATCAATAGGATTTTGGTCAAAAAAGTACCACACGGCACTCTTCCTACTGTGGGATAAATTTTCAGGGCTTGCACGCTGTGCAAATTTGACCGTCTGGCCAAGCTGTCCTACAATTTTTTTTGTTTTTTTAACACGTTTTTGGACTGCTACGGGCCTGCGATGTTGATTCCTGCTGCGGATCCTTCTCCTCTTCTGAGCTATTGCCAGTGGCACACTCTTCCCCCAATGGATGCCAATCCGGGTCAACAACTGGTCATCCATCACCATCATCAGATTCTGGCTAAGCAAACTGCGAGGGCAATGCAGTGCTCTGGGTGAATGTACCAGCAGAATCAGATAGCAGTGGCTGTGCATCAGTGCACTCCATGTCATATTCATCTTGGACTGGGGAATTCAGGATTTCACTTGATAACCCAGGCATGGTATGTGAAAAAAGCTCCAGGGAGTAATCTGAAGTGTGGCCTGCCGTAACCTTCACTTTTGGTTGGGGTGAAGGACACAAGGAAAGGTTTTGTTCCTGACCAGGAGCCATCACTGACTACTCAGTGCTTGCAGTTTTTGAAACTTCAGAAGAGGAGGCAATAGAGCTGGAGGCTGTTTCGGCAATGTAAGCCAAAACCTGTTCCTGATGCTCCGGCTTTAAAAGCGATTTACCTACTCCCAGAAAAGGGAGCCTTCCAGGCCTTCTAGAGACAGACAATGTCGCAGGCTCAACTCCTCCTGCCTTAGGTGCTGTTCTTCTTTTGGCACTACCAGCAGATGCACCACCAGAACCATCAGTACCAGCTGTCCCCCCCGCCCACGTCTGCGGACTCTTCCACCATACTTCCTCATGTTTGGGAAAATGTAACAAAAATACCAGCAGATATATAGTACTTTATGAGAAGCGTACAGCTGTATACAGTATAGGGGAAAATTTAAATCTCCGTATATATTACTGGAGTCACACACAGACACTCACTCAGTATGGATTTGACCGTAATACAAAAAGGCAGAAAAACTGTACTGTATCAGAAGCATACAGCTGTATACAGTGTAGGGGAAAATTTAAATCTCCGTATATATTTCCAGAGTCACATACAGACGCGCACTCAGTATGGATTTGACCGCAATACAAAAGGCAGAAAAACGGTACTGTATCAGAAGAGTACAGCTGTATTCAGTGCAGGGGAAAATTTAAATCTCCGTATATATTTCCGGAGTCACACACAGACGCTCACTCAGTATGGATTTGACTGTAATACAAAAGGCAGAAAAACTATACTGTATCCGAAGCATACAGCTGTATACAGTGTAGGGGAAAATTTAAATCTCCGGATATATTTCCGGAGTCACACACAGACGCGCACTCAGTATGGATTTGACCGTAATACAAAAGGCAGAAAAGCCGTACTGTATCAGAATCGTACAGCTGTATACAGTGTAGGGGAAAATTTCAATCTCCGTATATATTTCCAAAGTCACACACAGATGCTCACTCAGTATGGATTTGACCATAATACAAAAGGCAGAAAAACGGTAGTGTATCACAAGCGTACAGCTGTATACAGTGTGGGTGAAATTTTAAATCTTTACGTATATATTTCCAGAGTCACACACAGACGCTCACTCAGTATGGATTGGACCATAATACAAAAGGCAGATAAACGGTACTGTATCAGAAGCGTACAGCTGTATACAGTGTAGGGGAAAATTTAAATCTCCGTATATATTTCCGGAGTCACACACAGACGCTCACTCAGTATGGATTTGACCGTAATACAAAAGGCAGAAAATTGGTACTGTATCAGAAGCGTACAATTGTATACAGTGTAGGGAAAAATTTAAATTTCCGTATATATTTCCTGAGTCACACACAGATAGTCAGCATGTATTTGTCCGTGATACCAGCTGGTACACGGTAGTGTGTGAGGAGCGTACAGCTCTATACGGTGTGGGAAAAAATGAATGCTCGGTAACTGTGCAGAAAAAAAGTATAAAAGTATTAATGTTGTGTAAAAAGCAGTCTGCACAGCAGTGTACACACAGCAATACAGCTATCAGGCAGCCTAATAACCAGCGCTGCGCACACAAGAAAATCCTCCCTGTGACTGCACACTAACTGTACAGCACAATTGCTATCAGCACAAGCACAGAAGAATTTCTCTTTCCAGCCCTAAATCTCTCCCTACTGATAAACAGCGTCAGCAACCTCTCCCTACTGTGAAGATCACCAGAAGTAAAATGGAGGTCGGTGGTGAGGGCTTTTATAGACACTATGATGCTCCCCAAAGCAAGCCAATCACAGCATTGCCCTTCTCTAAGATGGTGGTGGATGCTGCCCATGTCATCTCGTTGCCCACAGTGTACGTCCTTGCTCATTGGCTGAAAAAAGGCGCCTGCAAGCATTCTGGGAAATCCAACTTCTGTGCACGTCTTGGCGAAAGTCGGAGACTTATGAATCTGACCGATCTGTTTCGCTCAACTCTAGTTGATACCTTTTAATGGCTAATTGATAAGATGGTAACAAATTGCAAACTTTCGAGACTACTCAGGTCTCTTCATCAGGTAAATATCGCTCTGTGCTTGCTGGTCATCCAGGAGGTAAGACAACTGTGGACCTCAAATCTCATTGTTTTTTGTGGCCGGGGTTGGATCAGAATGTGGTTGAACACGTATCCGCTTGTGGTATCTGACCGTGTTCTAAAGTATCGCATACCAGTCCGTCTTGTTTGTCTCTTCCGCTACCTATTTCTAGCAGGCCATGAACACACTTGTCCATGGATTTTATTACTGACCTACCAGTATCTGCAAGCAAGACTGTGCTTTTTGAGGTTGTAGATAGGTTCAGTAAAATCGTTGACTTTGAAGTACGCACTGCGCATGTTTAATGACGTCATGGGGTGATTGGTCACCGGCATGCGCAGTCTGTATTGACGTCGACCAGATGTGTAGTTGTCAGCGTGGGAGACCGTGAGCGCATGCGTCGTACATTTCGGCAGTATTGTTTCCCTATAAAAAGGGTCACATGACAGGACTTAAGTATTACTTCCCCTTTGAGAAAGCCATCTACGCGAAACGCGTGTCAGGGGTGCGGGAGGATTATTTCGTTGTCCAGGCTAATTATGGGTAAGCACTTTTGAGTGATAGCAGTTTATGTTGATTAATGTTTGGTGCTTGATGGGATAGATTTGTTATTTAATATATGGAGATAGTAACTATGTGCACCTTTTACTAACATTGCTCTCTCTGCTTACCCAAGCCATACTGTGGGCTTGTTATCCTCCTGTTGCGAGTATACCTGGGTCTCCTCCTTTTTGGTTTATGTATATTGAATGTGATACTGATTTTTATAACTTTGTGTGCAATAAAATCATTATTTTTTTATTCTACTACGTTTGGTGGTTTTAGTACTCCTTTTCTTTGGTGGTTTAAAATGTTAATAATGGAGTTTTTTCACCTGAATTATATCTGAGTTTTATTTGGGACGGCTATATATGAATCATGCTCTCGACCATTAATAATAACAAGTGCTGTGTGATTACTTTATTAGGTTCAGTAAAATGGTTGACTTGGTAGCATTACCGGCACTTCGAATGCCAAGACTCTTGCTCACGTGTTTATAAATGAGATTTCGAAGCTTCATGGGGTTCCCTCTGTTGTGGTGTCAGATGATGGGACCCAGTTTGTTTCAAAGTTATGGAGTGCAATCTGTTCTCGCCTGGGGGTGCTGCTGTCCTTTTCTTCTGCCTTCCATCCCCAGTCGAATGGACAGACCGACGCGTTAATCAGAATTTGGAGATTTAAATCAGGTGTTTTGTCTCTGAAAATCAGGAGGATTGGGCATCCTACTTACCGCTGGCAGAATTTGCTGTAAATAATCATCGTCAAAAATCTACCAGCAGGTTACTGTTTTTTGGTCATACGGTTACCATCCACAGTTTGGTACCTGTAGCGGGGGAGTGGCTTCAAAAGTTCCTGAAGAGGAACATTCTGCTTTGTCGCTCTCAGTGTGGTAAGGGGTTCTCAGTAATTTGATGATCATGGGAGACAGGTACAAACATACAGTATGGCTGACAGAAAGTGCTTGCAAGGTCCTGGACCTGAATGTGAATGACTTTGTGTTGTTGTCTACCAGGAAAATCAAGTTGAAGGTTCCTTCCTGGAAGTTGGGACCTAGATTTATTGGTCCCTATAAAATAACTGCCGTAATTAACCTAGCAGCATTTCGTCTTGAGCTTCCTCAGGCCCTTAGGATCCACAATGTCTTTCACTTGTCTCTGCTCAACAAATATGTGGAACCTCTTGAGTCCTCACCCATACCACCACTCCCTATAATGGTTGATAATAATCTGGAGCTTCAGATTTCAAGGATTGTAGATTCTCGTCGTGCCATACAGTACTTGGTGCACTGGAAGGGTTATGGTCCAGAGAAAAGGGTGTGGGTTTCAGCACCAGACCTCTTATTCTGAGAAACCTGGTACTGAGTGTCTGGAAGCCACTCGTAGAAGAGGGGGTACTGACATGGGTGTGTCAGATGCAACAGACTGTCGCTCTCCATCTGGCTGCAGAAGGTCTCTGTGTTTGGCATTACAGACGCCTTCTTAATCTTTCTGACTCTTGGACACAGTGGCAACCTCCGTCTGGCTCATGTGTATCATATAAGCTTAGTACTTTACCTCTCACTTTTTCCCTGAGGAAGCGACGCTCAGTGGCGATACGTGTGGGGCTCCACCCTCCACATATCATGCTGTGACTGGGCTTTCTTACTAATGCATTCATCCACAGGTTTTATGCAGCCTTTTCTTTTCCCCTGGGTTGCTTCTATAGTATAATGTGCTATATCCTCTATGTATAGGATGTGCTCGACTGATCCCTTTCTCCCCAAATTATTATGTGCGATTTACTACTTCCTTTTTTGGAGGCACCTTCATTTTACCCCGGGGGGTTTGTGCAGTTTGATCTATAGAATCTGTATATTGCATCTACTCTACTCTAGACTATCTATCTATTCAGTTTGTTATTATACACTGAATTTATTATTAGCTCTTTTTGAACTCAGGTCTGTTTTTCGATGCATATTACATGCTTTTTGTTTGTTTCCGATGAACATAGTGGAGGAGTCTGGATGGTCCCCATTGTGGCCTGCAGCTGTCATTTTAGTCTTAAATGGATTTTTAAATGTTTTTAAATGTATGTTTTGTATTTTGCTTGTCTAATTATTTTACAACAATATACATTATCGTTGATCCTGGACGTTTTTGTACACGCTTCTTTTCTCTGCCTTTTTGTATTCCATTTTAAGAGTGGGGCTAGTGATCCTGAGTACTATTTTGTTGTGCCCTCAGTATTTTTTGTCAACATTCATTTGTGTGTATGGCACTCATTATAAGTTTTCCTTCTCCCCAGCGATGTTGTGAAAAATACCCAGGAGGGGTTGACACATTTACTATCATTGTCACATTTCTTCCAGCACCTTGACATTTATTTCTGTATTCTCTGCACAGTTACACTTAAAATAAAATAAAAGTGTTTGCATCTTTCAACATAGAGTGTGCAGTATATTTCTTTATACATGTTCCTGGGATTCACATTCCGACTACCAGCACCTTACAACATTGACTGTGCGCTTCAATCTCTTCTTAGCATTTCAGGTTTATTCCATATTTTACTAGGGTTGGTTAAGTGTGCTGAATTTTTTTTTAAAACAAATTGAACATTTCTATAGCACCAACATTTTAGAGGGTACTTGTACACACAATAAAGACATTACAAAGTAACCCATAATTCAACAGATACCAAGAGGAGTGAGGGCCCTGCTCGCAAGCTTACAAGGAATTAGGATTGACACAAAAGGTATATGGTAAAAAGTGCTTGAATTGTATGGTCCAGCCATTAAAACACTAGAACTACTGGTATAGTCATTTTGACTACTTGCACTAGTAGTAGTTCTAGTCGGAGTCACGAGTCCAGTAGGTTATTCACGTAACGCTGCATGATACGGTCACCATTCAGTATTTGTACAGTAGAGATACAGAGTGTTATAAAGTGCATGAGAGGGTGTGTAAACAAATGCTATTAGGGTCCTGATTTGAAAGTAAATGTTGTAAGGGCAAAATGGAAGTAGTTATACAAGTGAGGTGAGGCAATAGGCCAGGCTAAAGAAATGCATTTTCAGGCCACGCTTAAAACTGTTGGTATCTGGAATTAATCAAATTGCCCTGGGTACTGCATTCCAGAGAATTGTGACACCATGCAAGAAATTTTAGAGACGGGTTTGGGAGGTTTGGATTGTTGAGGATGGTCCATTTACGTCATTAGAATGGAGAGCATGGGTAGGGTAAAAGACAGAGATGATGGAGGAGATGTAGGGTGGTGCTAAACCATGGAGCACTTTATGAGCAAAAGTGATAAGTTTATATTGGACCCTGTAGCAGATGGGCAAACAGTGCAATTACTGGCACAAGGTAGAGGCATCGATGTAGCGGTTGGAAAGGAATATAATCCTGACTGTTGCACATGGTTGCTAACCGTCCATAAATGTTTGATCAGTCTATAGAAACCCGGCACTTTTCTCTGCTGTCCATATCGTCTGGCAGAAAAAAGCACCATCTGTGAATTCCCCTCTTCCCCGAAGTTTGTACTGTGCCAAAAAGGCCGCCATGTGTAGTACAAACAGGAGAGGACACATGCACTCACTGCTCATTGTCGCTAGCTGGTGGCACTGTGAGATAAAGAACAAACAGTAACAGGATCGAAGAGAGCAGCTCCACCCCTTAGAGGAAGCCTAGAAATGCTGAGCCCTAGTGGAGCTGAAGGACCTGACATGACATCACGGTCATGTGACCAGAGGTGGATGAGAGCAGCTAGAGGGTGCAGGAAGCCTTGCTGGCTTCCCTGGGAGAAGAAGACACCAAAATGTCAGTGAAAGAGCAGGAGAAGAAGAGTGATGCACTTTTGATCGGTAATGAACTGTTAAGGAGCTAAGGGAGCTGGTTTGGTAGAGGGGTGCATGGGGGCAACAAACAGTGTAATAAAGAGGTACATGGGGCACAGCCTTTGTAATTAAGGGGTGCAGAGGGGGCACAGACTGTGTAATAGGGTGAAGATAGATAGATATATAGTAAGATAGATAGATACCACAGTACCATTTTTGCTGACCTCTCATGTTATTCTAAGCATCTCCTCTGTCTCCTATTCTGGTCATTGTAGGGAGTGGTCTTTAGGGGGTGCTGGCTTTACGGGTGAGTCCTTTAGGAAGCATGGTCTTTAGGAGGCATGTCAAATATTAGTAAAAATTTTAGGCCATTCTTGAATTTGAGACCAGTTGTACTGAAAATAGTGAGGAGGAACTGGTGATCCACTAGTCAAATGATGCAGTGAGATCCAGGTGATTCAGCAGTGAGTAGTGACTATTAAATGTAGCTGTTAGTAGATCATTATAGACTTTAGTAAGGGCAATTTCGGTAGAATATAAGCAGAGGAAACCAGATTGAACACAGTCAAGAATAACGTTATCTGAGAGATAGCGGATAAGATGGGAGTGGACCAATCGTTGAAGGAGCTTAGAGATGAAGGGTTAGATTAGACACAGTTCTGTAATTAGCTGCACAGCTCTGGTAAAGGGATTTTTTTTTCAAGTAACGGGTGCATTCAGGTATGTTTAAAGGAGAAAGGAAAGATACCAGGTGAGAGAGAGACATTAAATATTTTTGTTAGGTGATTGGTGACAGCCATGGAAAAGAACTGAAGGAGATATGAGGAAATAGGGTCACTGGTGCAAATAGTAGTTCAATAAGATGCGAGAAGCTTGGTAACTTCTTCTGTGACTGGTTCAAAGACAGAAAGTGAGCTAGTTGAAGTGCAGGAGATAAGATAATGCATGATATTAGGGGATAGGGATAAAATTTCCTGTCGAATATGATCATTTTTTGCATTGAAATAATTGGCCAGATCATCAGCACTGAGGTTAGTAGAGGGGGTCTGCACTCTTTGACTCTTTGACTGAGGAGGTTAAGTGTCAAAGAGTTGTTTAGGATTGTGGCTAGGGATAGGTGATCAGTGCAGTGAAGTAGAGAAGTTTGGAGAGGTGAAGGGCAGAGTTTTATGTATAAGCATAAATATTAATGAATGAAAATTATACTTGTGCTCAAAATATATGTTAAACCAAAACATGATACTGGCTGCTAGTGTTGAGCGATACGATACCGAAAGTATCGGGTATCGGCCAATATTAGCTGTATCGGACTTTCGATATTGACTTTCGATATTTCCCATATATCGTATACCGGAATCGGAATTGTCACTGTCACTGTGAGTGTCCGTCGGTCGGGTCTGTCAGGAGTCAGCGGCACTTACCTGGCAGAAGATCTCCGGTGGTCACGGCCTGGACTGGTTGATGGCCGCCATCATCTTTCCCCGGCGGTCACATGCAGTTTCTCTCGATAACTGCAGTGACTGCTGGGTAATCCCGGCCGTAAAGCAGTCAGTCCGATGACGTCACCGCCGGGGAAGCAGGTAATCAGCTGTGCTGCGCCGGGATGACAGCCTCTGCCTGTCATTCCGATGTAGCAGAGCTGGATCGTCGTGGGACAGTCGTTACTATGGACTGCGTCGGACAGGTGGTATACTGTTGTTTTCTTTTTTTCCTTTTTTTTACAGGAGATCGATGGCGTCGCAGGAATGAGAGTATAATAAAATAAATGAAAACTGTGTTGTCTCTTTTATTTCACTAAAATACTTTTTTCTTGCTGTGTCTTTTTTTTATACATTTAAAAACTTTGGGATTAATAATGGATCGGTGTCTTATTGACACCTCTCCATTATTAACCGGGCTTATTGTCACCGTGCAATCAACGGTGACATTAACCCCTTATTACCCCACTTGCCACCGCTACAGGGCAGTGGGAAGAGCCGGGTAAAGTGCCACAATTGGCACATCTTTTGATGCGCCAAATGTGGGGCTGCTGTAGCCTGGTATTATCAGGCTGTTGAGGGCCAAAATCCATGGGCCTTGACAGTCTTTTAATACCAGGCCGCAGCAGTCTGCATTTTACTTGGCTGGTTAACAAAAATAGGGGGACCTCTACGCCGTTTTTTTTTTCGAGGGGATCCCCTATTTTTGTTAACCAGCCAAGCTAAGCAGACTGCTGTGACCTGGTATTATCAGGCTGTCAAGGTCCATGGATATTGGCTCATTACCAGCCTGAAAAACCAGGCCTCAGCAGTCTGCTTCATCTGGCTGGTTAACACAAATAGGGGGACCCCACGCCTTTTTTTTTTTCGAGGGGATCCCCTATTTTTGTTAACCAGCAAAGATAAGCAGACTGCTGTGGCCTGGTATTATCAGGCTGGCAAGCAGGGTCGGACTGAGGCACCGGGACACCGGAGAAACCTACGGTGGGCCCCAGCTCCTGCGTGGTGGGCCCTGATTTGAAAGGATAGGTCGCGGGGCAGAGGGGGCGGTGGCCCCGGGGCCCGCGCTCTGAGGGGGCCCACCCGGAGCTACGATACAGTTACATTCTGCGGCAGAGCAGGGAGAATCGCTCTCCCTGCTCTGCCGCCCGGAAGCTATGGGGCCTGAACAGGCGTTGGGGGGGCCCGGTGCCAGCAGTGGGCCCCCCACCCGTCATCGGAGGGTCAGCTGTATCGGCATCCAGCCGATAAAGCTGACCGCATAGAGAGAGAAGGAGCGAGCGCTCCTTCTCTCCCATAATCCCCCTCTCAGCGTATGACAGCGGGCGCAATAACATCACCTGCCGGCGCCCGCTGTCAGACGCTGAGAGGGAGAACAGTGAGCAGCACAGGAGCCGGGAGGTGAGTATTAATGGGGGTGCAGTCGAGTCTTGGCTGGAGAAGTCGTCATGTCGGTGTGGGCCAGATGGTAAAGACATGAAAAGTGAACAATTCCATTAGAAAGAACATCAGCGGTAAGTCATTATCTGTACCTGTGCTGTAATCTATTATATGTTCTGTAGGACTGGTATTATTTAACACAGACCACATGGCGGTAATATCAATATTGGTCTTTTTATATATAGATTATTTTGGCGAACAGCGCGGTCATTTGCTGAGGTTCTCTGATGATGGGCCCACTCAGAAGTTTTGCCCCCACTAAACCAAAACCCTAGCTACGCCTATGGCTCTCTCTAGTCTTTCTTTCTCTCTCTAGTCTTTCTTTCTCGCTCTCTGTTCTTTCCTTCTCGCTCTCTGTTCTTTTTTCTCTCTGTTCTTTCTTTCTCTCTTTTCTTTCTTTCCTCTCTTTCTTTCTCTGTTTGTTCTTTCTCTCTCGCTGCTCTTTCTTTCTTTTCCTCAGTACCAGCCACTGTGCCCTCATTACCAGTCAGTGTGATCATCAGTGCTAAATGGTTACGCTTGGGGCGAGGATATGGGTGTGATTAGCTGTGAAATGGGTGTTGTCGGGGCGTGGCCTAAAATTTTCAGCGGCGCGCAACACGCGCCGCAGCCCTTTAATCCTCTTTCCTGTCTTCCAAATTTGGGAGGTATGCTGTATGACCTCCCTACAACTTCTGGCCATGCTCCTGATGAGCGCGACGGATGGTCTCGTGAGGGATCTCCTCCCACACCTGGACTAAAGCATCCACCAACTCCTGGACAGTCTGTGGTGCAACGTGGCATGGCCTAAAATTTTCTGCAGCAGGCACAGCGTGCCACAGCCTTTGTCCCTCTTTCCCTTATTCAAAGGTTGGGAAGTATGATGGTGGGCCCCAAGAATATATTTTCTCTGGTGGGCCCAAGGTACTCCAGTCCGAAGCTGCTGGCAAGGTCCATGTATGTTGGCTCCTTAACAGCCTTAAATACCATGCCTCAGCAGCAGGGGCGTACATATAAATCATGGGGCCCCATAGCAAAAGTCTGAATGTTCCCCACCCCCCCAAAAAAAAAACCCAGAGGCATTGTAAATGTAAAGTGCCAGTACAGTGAGGGAAGTTGAGTCGCACAGAGACAGGGGTTTTGGGGGTACTCGGCACCGATCACGTCGACTTCTATGGGGGATGTCACGAGTAGCACAGCTCGGTCCGTGACCTGGGCGATCACTGGAATGTGGGATATTTCCAGGGGATGATAGAATGTTCGTGTAGTTTGTCATGACGCCACCTGTAGTACTTGGTCAGGGTGTCCAGCGCTGCTGTGCAGGTCCTCTGGAAGGGATGGTGTAGTGCAGGTAGGTGATAAGTCTTCTACAGGTAACACGCTATCCTTCCAGGGCAGATAGATGTGAGATAGAGCAATGGTGCAGAGTGATGTAGCAGAGTGGACTATGCGACGTAGTAAGAAAGCAGGAAACACTTCAAGTTAAACGTTGCATAATAAAATTTTTAATAATAACATTACAAAAGTGCAAATAGCATTACTGCCGAAGTTCGTTGAGACTTCTTAGGACTACCCCCACCGGGGTAACTTCACAGTGTCCTTTACTTGTGCTCGTGGAGGACCCGCTCCAAACCTCCAACTGTGGTCTTGGGTGGGCTGCAAGACTTTCCTTGAGAAGACCTCACTTTCGGCCACACCAAACGGGTTTTTAGTTTCTGAGGTAGTTGAAAATAGTGCACAGTTAAGTTTTTTGTAAAACCAAGATGGAGCACCGAAGTGCCAACTATTTACAGAAAAGTTTGTGAGCCAGTACAGTTCATGGCTTCAAAGTTCAACATTTTGATTACATTGAAACACCATTACCCAACCTGGGTATATAAAGGCAACAATAAACTTGTTCTTCTGAACATTCACCCGTCCGGGTACATCAAACCATTACCCAACCTGGGTATATTAAGGCAACAATAAACTTCTTTTTATGAACATTCACCCGTCCGGGTACATCAATAATTTAACGATTTACATACAGAGACCCTGTCCGGGTTATTTAGACTTCTTTGGCTGGCCTCTTACAGGTACCACCTGGTACTCTTCTGGAGCTTGCCAAACATCCGTGACAGGAGGGTCCACCCAGACCTGATGACGTCGTGTGGCCTGTACAGTTACATCGTGACCCGCTATCTGGGTCTGTGTGGCCACCTCTTTCGTCTCCCTCCGGGTCTGGACCCCTATGTCCCGGACTGAACGAACCCCAGGGGGCCTAACAGGCGCCGGGTACGGGCCAGCTATCATTATCATGTCCATAGCTGGGGCTGCTGAGGAGACCACTGAGGGAGGCTGGGGAGATTTACGGCGTGGGGTGGGCACTTGTGCAGAGGCCTGGTTGGGGGAGGCTGAAGGCTCGGAGGGTCTGTCAGTTTCCTGACACTCTGGGGAGTAGGGGTCGCACCTGGTAACATTTAAGGCGTACCATCCATTGTAACCCCAGTGTCGGGTGTAAGTCACCAAGTCTCCTGCCAACAGGTCCCTCCCCGGGTGTCCTTCTGGGAGGTGAGCCTCCACGTCCCGCCGGGTTACAAAGACTTCTAAATAAAGTCCAGGCTCCTGGATGAAGCCCCAACCACCTTTTAACTTAAAGTTCCGTACTGCACCCTTACGCCGCGGCTCCCTCAGCGTACTTTTATCCTTTCTCATACGTGCCTTCTCTGCCAGGTCCTTCTCCAGGTGACGTTGCCGAAGCTTTTGGGATTCTCGCTGCTCCTTTGTCGCTCTGCTTCCCGCTCCCGACGTCTCCACTCTTCCTCCTGACGCCGGTTGTAATTCTCCTCCACCAGCAGCTCCATGTCTCCACCATCAAATGCCAGCTTACGATGTCCGGTTTGCGGCAGCTCTCCTGGTGCCCGCCAGTCCTGGCGGCGCTCACCTGTGGCGGAAGCAGCCGGCTCTGGACAGATGACGGTCGGGGCTCCGGTACAGGCAGGTAGAGCTCTGGTGCCTGCGCGGCCTCCTCCATGAGGACGGGTGTCGATTCTTCTGCCTCAGCGACGGGGGCAGACAGCGGGATCTGGGGTGCTGGTGCGGCGTTTTCTGCAGGAACGGGTGCCTCCACTGTGATACTGGCAACCGGTTCAGATTGCAAGGGCTGGGATGCCCGCACGGCCTCCTCTACTGGAACGGGTGCCTCCACTGAGATACTGTCAACCGGTTCAGATTGCAAGGGCTGGGATGCCCGCACGGCCTCCTCTACTGGAACGGGTGCCTCCACTGAGATACTGTCAACCGGTTCAGATTGCAAGGGCTGGGATGCCCGCACGGCCTCCTCTACTGGAGCGGGTGCCTCACCTTCCGGTACAGACACTTCAGGGGGTAAGAGGGATTGGCGCCGCTCCAAGTGTAGTTTTAGGGCCCGCCAGCTCGCTTCCATCCTGGCGACCTCCTCCCGGTGCCGGGCCAGGTCTCTCAGGGTATCCTCCGCTTCTTCCAGCATAGGAGGGTTTCCAGGCCGGGTGCCAAACGGTGACTCCGTGGCGATCGGGTCGCTTCCGTGGGGGGAGAGCTCTGACTCCTCCATCCCTCCCACTTCGCCACTCTTCCCACATGTGTCATTAGCATCAGGAGAGGCGCCATCTTTTGTAGGGAGGCGGGACCTGTGCGTTCGTTTCCGCCCACTGAGGAGGATGAGGAGGCGGAACTCCAGAGCTGTGGGGCACGATCTTACATTGCAGTAACATTTAGAGTGGACGGACATCGTTTTCGCGCCACGGAGTGAGTGTACGCCCACGAGAGCACGCCCTTATTCTTCACCTGTGCCTCGTGGCGCAGATATGACGGAAAAATGGCAAATACAGTCTATGATGATTTTTGCAATTCTCAAGCAAAAAAACAGTTCAATTAAGGCACACAGGACTCGCTTATAGCGAGCTTCTGAATCCTGTTCGTGACGCCAAAGTTGAGTCGCACAGAGCCACAGGTTTTGGGGGTACTCGGCACCAAGCCCGTCGACTTCTATGGGGGATGTGATGGGTAGCACAGCTATGTCCGTGCCCTGGTCGCTCACTGGAATGTGGGATATTTCCAGGGGATGATAGAATGTTTGTGTAGTTTGTCGTGACTCCACCTGTAGTACCTGGTCAGGGTGACCAGCGCTGCTGTGCAGGTCCTCTGGCAGGGATGGTGTAGTGCAGGTAGGTGATAAGTCTTCTACAGGTAACACGCTATCCTTCCAGGGCAGATAGATGTGAGATAGAGCAATGGTGCAGAGTGATGTAGCAGAGTGGCGTATGCGACGTAGTAAGAAAGCAGGAAAGGAAACAATTCTTACTACAAAGACATGCAGCATAAGGCTGCCTCAACCCCTCCCATCCAACTAGCTACACCCTGTTCTAACCAGCCTGAGCTAGACCATCCCATTGGGTCCGCCTACACTCAGCTGGCATAGTGTACTGTTGAATGCAGTGGTTGGAGTCAATGGGGTGTTTCCTCCTTACCTGAGAGTAAGTTGTCACACCGCTGGGTGCGATGCAACATCTCTGTGGCGACTGGACCCTCGGGTGCTTCTGTCTTTTCACAAATGCCGGCTTTACCCGGCAATTGAATCAGAGGCTATTTTAATATGTAGAAGTGAATAAACTATAAATATATGTATATCTATATGTCACAATGACATGTATATATATATATATATATATATATATATATATGTATTCTATGTGTGTATATTTTGTGTTTACAAGGAAAGAAAGTGTTTTTTTAGTTGCGATATTTTGTTCCCATACACTTACATGGGACTTCCGGTATCGGAATCGGATATCGACGATATTTAGTGATATCGGCGATACCATTCCGATCCGATATTTTTGGATATCGGAAAGTATCGCTCCACTCTACTGGCTGCATATGTTGTAGCGTTGTAGAAAAAATGGAAACTTAGCAGTAACACTATCAGCACTGCTGGAAACAATCATTCCACCAGTAGTAGTACAAAATGCAGGTCTTGCATGGCCTCCTTTGGCTCTGTCAAGCATATTAATGGGAAGGAAGTGGAGTGGATAATGGAGTAATTGTCACGTAACTTAATCCAATCACAGCAGTATGATGTAAACTGTTACAATGTCATAGAGTTAGACATTGATGCCGAGGAAATGATAATATCAGAGGAGGAGTTTGTTGACCTTAGTGATATACCGTGCAGATGATGTCTGGTGCAAAATGTGCATGCTCTGCTGTCAGCGCTGGAGCAGTTGATGTTGCAACTGTTGTTAATATAGAAGGTTGAACAGTGCCATGATTGTGGCCTGTCGAATTTGTGGGCATCTCGTGTGTGGGAATTCTTTTCCCATTGCCAGAGGACTAATCTCTTGCAGTTTAATACAAATGTCCCAGCAAACATACGTGCAGAGTGTAACTCATAAATTGGATACAGAGTATAATCCTTAAAACATGAGTTGTATTGGAAATATTTAAAAATAATATAAACGATACAAACAATGACAAAACATATCGAAGACTGCTGAGCACAAAGCAGGGACAGGTATTCATTTAATAAAAGTGCAGAGTGCAGAAAGTATTTTCTTATTATTTGTGTCCCCCTCTTTATATGCTCACACTTTTGTCCGCTATGCCTTGAATATAATAGGATATAAAATTGTGTTTCATTTTGGCACTCTATTCAACAGTTGGGGCACATGCACCATCCTTATTTATGCATATATATTCATTCCTGGCATACTATTTTAATTCACCATAGCACCAGTATGCCATTCCTTGCCACCATTTCACCATTCCTGTTGATGACTATATAATTTCTCCTTCCCCATTTACCTCATCCTGGTCCTTACCATAGGTTACACACCTCTTGCCCATCCCATTTATCTTTTTATTATTGCCATAACTTTATGCTTGCCCTTACTTTCACATTTAATACTTTTCTATTTATATTTATCTATGCATTTTATCATTTTATTATTTATCATTTATTATTTTTTGTTCTTTAATTTCATCTTATTTGCACATCTATTTATAAATATTTATGTATTATTTTATTATTTATTTTTTTATTTCTCATTCTTTATTTTATTTTTATTTTCATTTTTAACAAATTTGCCTATATTGCAAAATGGGGAATGTTTCCTCTCTCTTCAGCAATGTCCATTAATACCTTTCCAGTGATTGCAGCCCCCTGGCCCTTTCAGTTCCGTACAACCATTCCTTAGGAATATTGTTCTGCTTCATGTGCGCATGAGCCGCTTGTCCGGTCTTCGGACGCACAGGGGCACACAGAAAGGACAACCACGCATGTGCTGTTCACTCTTAGCGGGTCACCACAATACTTACCACCTGACTAACACACTACCTAAGGGAATCCCGCAATTGGATGATCATCCCTTTATACTGCTACCTGATCCCTACCCTCCCCATCACTGCACTTTTCTAAATTGGGATGCATTCATCCACTGCTTTTCCTTCACATCAACCTGTGATTCAGATTGACAGTGTAGTCTTATTATCATTACTTAGGCACACTTCTCATTTACTTAATTCTCCAAATAGCAACTGAGATTATTATCCTTGTCTGCTACCCAGTCATAGAGCATTTATCTACTGGCCAGTAACTCTTCTGCCTTCATGGGCCTTTTTTCTCCATTGCCTATCAGCTTTAAATAGCGGAGATTAGTTTCTCATCTGCTACCCAGTTTCAAGTACCGTACTTTCACTTACTGGCCACCAGCTTTTGTGACATTAGGGGGCTTTTCTTCCCCATTGCCAGACTGAAATTTCTGGCCATTCTATACATACTAAGAGGTTTTTTTTCTACTTCCTGCACTTTTATTAAATGAATACCTGTCCCTGCTTTTGTGCTCAGCAGCCTTGGATATGTCGTGTCATTGTTTGTATTGTTCATATAATTTTTAAATTTTTCCAATAAAAATCATGTTTTAAGGATTATACTCTGTAATGGTTTAGTACCTCTTTGTGTTGTCATAATCTCATGCAGTGTACAAGCTGTGCTGTTGGAAAATAAGCTGAGTATATTCTGACACACATCGATTAAGAACTACACTACTCTGTCAGCATGACAAATGGCATTACCTTGATATGGTTATAATTTAAATAGGTTAGCCGGGCTCTGTGCTTAGCGCAGCTTTCCTTACAAACTGACCACCAGGATGAGCGAGTCTCAAGCTGTCCTCCTTCTCCTTGCAATTGTCTTTCTTGTCATCAGTCTCCACCTAATGGCTCATATCCATTCATAAAAAAAGTCTGACAACGGTCCAGAAAAGTGGGATGAGTGTCATATGATTTTCTTGCAAGTACAATGTGATTTTTAGCACCTAGCATCTTAATGACATCATATAATATATAATGCATGTACAGTTGTGTGAAAAAATGATTGCCCCCTTCCTGATTTCCTATTCTTTTGCAAGTTTGTCACAATTAAATGTTTCAGGTCACCAAAGAAATTTAAATATTAGGCAAAGATAACACAAATAAGCACAAAATGCAATTTGCAAATGAAGGCTTTTATTATTAAGGAAAAACTAAATCTAAACCTACGGGGCCGTGTGAAAAAGTGATTGCCCCCTAAACCTAATAACTGGTTGGGTCACCCTTAGCAGCAAAAACTGCAAACAAGCATTTCCAATAACTGGCAATGAGTTTTTTGCAACACTCTGAAGGAATTTTGGCCCACTTGTCTTTGCCGAATTGTTGTAATTCAGCCACTTTGAAGGTTTTCCAAACATGAGCCACCTTTTTAAAGTCATGCCATAGCATCTCAATCGGATGAAGGTCAGGACTTTGACTAAGCCACTCCAAAGTCTTAATTTTGTATTACTTAAGCTATTCAGAGGTAGACTTGCTGGTATGTTTTGAATCATTGTCCTGCTATTCAGCTTGGGTTCACGAACAGATGGCCAGTAGTGTTGAGCGATACTGCTCGATATCTAAAAATATCGGATCGGAATGGTATCGCCGATATCACTAAATATCGTCGATATCCGATTCCGATACCGGAAGTCCAATGTAAGTCTATGGGAACCAAATATCGACATTAAAAAAAACATTCTTGCCTTGTTGGTTAATTGTACATGAAGGAAAACAACAAAGAGTAATGTAGAATGTATTGGGGGAGGTTGAGGAGACAATAAAGGCATACATGTTTAACCCAATGCATTGGAATAGCATTAATATATTTTTTTTTGGAAATACGTTTGGATTGACTAACAAATTGACAATGTTGTTAACCTTTTTTCTATTTTGGCAAATATGTATGCTTCACAACTTCCATGCTCTTCACCTTTTTAACTTTTGCCAGTGCCACACTTTCTCCTTCATAATCTTCAGCAGCATCATCTTTCTCATCAAATTATTCTTCATCTTCACCTTCTTAATCTTCTTCTTAAACTTCTTGCTATTCATGTTTTTGTTTACATTACTCATATTGTTATTATTAAACTAATTAATCTTCTTCATATTCAAATTCTTCATCTTCTTCCTCTTCATCTTCTTCATCATATTCTTATTTGTGACAGAGATTCCTGTACTTGTAATCTGTAAAAGTATGAATTGTTCATCCTTCCGTTCTTGCTGTCACAAAAGATTTAAATTACAACAGTATTTGTCCGTGTTCAGTTTAGCCTGCAGCAGCAGGCATTTTCCAGGGGCACCACGAGGAGGAACGGACTCACCCCCATACACTGCTTAGTCTTCTTCTGCTTAGAATTTAGAGCATATATTTTGCTCGTCATTTTGGTCTTATACTTCATGTTCTTCTGCTTTTTGATCTTCTGCTTATTGTTCTTCTGTCTCTTGTTCTGTATCTTGTAGTTTGTCTTAACCTTCTTTGTCCTGTTGGTGATCTTCTTCTGGGTAATCTTTTATTTTTTCTTTGTGATGGTGTTCAGGCTGGTTGGCTTCATGCTCGTCGTCCTTGTTGTCGTCATCTTCTTCTGGGTGGTCTTTAAGGTCGTCTAATTTCCGAGAACCAGCTGACGTTACTGGAACCCTGACGGGTATCAGATGGAGCAAGAGACAATGGAAGTAACGAGGACCAGCTGACTGTGCTGGAACCCGGAGGGGCAGCAGAAGGAAAAGAGGTCAATCGGGTCACATACCGAAGTACCAGCTGACCGATTACGTGGACACGGTTACTAAAAAAAGGATGGTACACTGAGCTCCAACAAGCACTACCAAGACCAGCAGACGTTGGTGGAACTCGGATACGGAGATGGAGGCACCTAGGCCAAAGGCACTGGGGAGAACCAGTTGACGGTACTGGACCCCGGACGGTAGCAGAAGGAAAAGAGGCAATGTCACAACCGAGTACCAGCTGACGTTACTGTGACACGGTTACTAAGCAGGAGGTACCTGTGCTCCAAAGCACTACCAAAGGACCAGCAGACGTTGGTGGAACTCGGATACGGAGATGGAGGCACCTAGGCCAAAGGCACTGGGGAGAACCAGTTGACGGTACTGGACCCCGGACGGGTAGCAGAACGCACCCATGAAAATGTAAGTTGACAGGACGCAAGCCGTCCGCAGTTACCGAATCACACAGTCCTACAGTGGGTGCTTGTCCTATTGTCACAATGGAAACAGCCTTTATTTACATATCCCACAGCACACATAGGAATCACCTAAACTGCAGGCACCATAGAGTCGGCTAACCGAATGCAACACGACAGCACAACTTATTGGAGGATAATTGACGTTCACACTGCCAGGAAACAGCTGTCGTGCTGTAACCAGGCTGGCCAGGAGTCAGTACCCCTGCCAATTACTTACGAGCAACAAATGGCGGTGTTGTAGCCCAGGGAGTAGAGTTCAGGTGGTAGAAAGATGAACATAACAGGAGACATGGAAAACGTTGCCAAACAGTTATTTAATCTGAAAACGGACAGGCAAATTCAGGTGAGATCCATGCCTTGTTCATTTTCAGAAAAGTAAGCTGGTCTACATTCTCTGAGGATAGTCGCATGCGACGGTCTGTTACTACACCACCTGCAGCACTAAAGACGCGCTCAGATAATACACTGGCAGCAGGGCAAGCCAGCACCTCCAATGCATACTGGCTAAGCTCTGGCCATGTATCCAACTTAGAGACCCAAAATTTGAAAGGGGAAGAGGCATCTGGGAGTACACTTAGAGGGAAAGCCAAGTAGTCTGTCACCATCTTACGGAAACGTTTCTTCCTGGTGACTGGAGCCGTCTCGGATGGTGTAGACCTTGCTGGCGCTGTCACAAAACTTCGCCACATTTGTAACATACAGCTCTTGCCCTGTGCAGAGGCGCTGCTTCTGCTCCCTCTTGTTGTAGAGGTGTCTACACTGCCTCGACGCACAGAGCTGCTTTGTAAAGCAGTAGCAGCAGCAGCAGCTCTCTCGGCTGGAATGTACAACAGTATGGATTGCACCAGTGTGTCTTGGTACTCCTGCATTTTACGGTCCCGGTTCACCGGTGTGATGAGGGTTTGTAAGTTGTCCCGGTAGCGAGGGTCTAGGAGGGTGTACACCCAATAATCTGACGTGGTGAGAATGTGGGCGATGCGGCGGTCGTTTCTCAGGCACTGAAGCATGAAATCAACCATGTGCTGCAGACTTCCAACTGGCCAACAAAGGCTGTCCTCTGGAAGAGGTGTCATCTCTGCCTCCTCTGCATCACCCCACCCTCGCTCTACATACTGACTAGAGCGTTGTGTACCTCCCTCTGTAGGGATTTCTTCCTCCTCCATTGACTCCTCCTCCTCATCCTCCTCACAAAGTGAGCCCTGCCCAGCCCTTTGTGAGGAACCACGTTGCGCTGACTGTCCTGAAGGTAATTGAATTTGTGACTCCTCATCCTCCACCTCTTCCAAAACCTCTTCCTTTAGTGCTTTCAGTGATTTCTGAAGCAGGCAGATAAGGGGGACAGTCATGCTGACTAGTGCATCATCTGCACTCGCCATCCGCGTTGAGACATCAAACGCATGCAAAACGTCACAGATGTCCTTCATAGAGGCCCACTCAGTAGTGGTGTTGTGTGAACGGCGCAAATTGCGAGTTGATTGCGCCTGTTGCAGCTGATACTCCATTACTGCTGGCTGCTGCTCACACAACCGCTCCAACATATGTAACGTGGAATTCCACCTGGTGGGTACGTCACATATGATGCAATGTTCAGGAAGGCGAAATCTGACTTGCAGAGCTGCAATGCGCGATCTGGCCATGCTGGAACGTCGCAAGTGAGCGCACTCTAGGCGGACCTTGTGCAGCAGTGCATCAAGATCCGGATAGTCCCTCAAAAAACTCTGCACGACCAAGTTGAGCACATGTGCCAGACATGGTATGTGAGTGAGGTTGCCAAGGCCCAGAGCTGCCACCAGATTTCGGCCATTGTCACACACTACCAAGCCTGGCTGGAGATTAGCTGACAAAAACCACACGTCGCTCTCCTGCTTGATGGCATCCCAGAGCTCCTGCGCTGTGTGGCTTCGATTCCCCATGGAAATTAATTTCAGGACGGCCTGTTGACGTTTGGCCACGGCTGTGCTCATATCGGTCGCAACAGGTAAGCGTTCACGGGTCCATGTGGAGGTATACCGTGACGGCTCGTGCAGCGATGATTCTGAGGAACTGGAGTAGGAGGAGGAATCAATGTGTACAGACTGGATTCCTGCAATCCTTGGAGTTGGCAGAACACGTACAGCGCCACTGGCAAGATCTGTACCCGGCTCCACAACATTGACCCAATGGGCAGTGAGGGAAAGGTATCGTCCCTGGCCATGGGTACTGGTCCACGCATCGGTGGTCAGGTGGACCCTGCTACTGACGGCGTTTAGTAGTGCATGTTTAATGTTTCCCTCGACATGTTTTTGCAGAGCAGGGACGGCTTGCCTGCTGAAATAAAATCGGCTTGGCACATTATATTGTGGGACTGCCAATGCCATAAAGTTCCTGAAACTGTCAGTCTCCACCAGCCTGAATGACAGCATTTCAAGGGACAGGAGTTTTGCAATGCCAGCATTCAGAGCCTGTGCTCGTGGATGGTTTGCCGAGTATGGCGTCTTTTATCCCATGCCTGTGGTACCGATGGCTGTTTTGTGGTCTGGGAGTGTGACGATGACTGTGAACTTGCTGCTGTGGGTGGAATAACAGTTTGTCTATGGACAACAGTGACCGAGGTTCTTCCATGGAGATCCTGTGAGGAAGCCGAACCAGGTGTGTGTGAGCTGGAGGTAGAGGCTCGAACACGACCTGAAGATGTAGGTGCTGCTGTAGGTTGGCCTACATCTCCAGTGTGTCTTTGTAACTCAGCTACGTGCTTTGTCCGTACATGTTTCCACATATTTGTGGTATTCAGGTTACTGATATTTTTACCTCTTTTAACTTTTTGCTTACACAGCTTGCATTGAACATAGCAAATATCATCTACAAGTCTGTCAAAAAAGGACCATGCAGTGCAAGTCATGGGAGCGCCAATTTTGACATTTCTAAGAGAACTGCTCCAAACAGGTGCCAAACTGGAGGCTACAGGCAAGCGAGTCTGCAGCCTACCTCTCCCTCCTCTTTGTACCGTTGGGCCAATCTCTTCCTCAGAGCTGCTCCCACCACCTTCCTGTTGCTCACGCCATGTTGGGTCTCGGACTTCATCATCTCCACTACCCTCTTCCAACACCTGCTGCTGTTGGATGGTCTGGGCAGCACCATGCTCCACAAAACCTGGCAACTGAGTCTCATCATCATCATGAGATGCGTTCTGCGGTGTGCTGTCCATCGGCACTGGCTCACCCGCCTCTTCAGATTGAGAGAGACACAGCTGTTGCGCATCACTGCATACTCCCTCTTCTTCAAATTGCAGAATGCTGCTTGCCTGTGCCCGTGTTTGCGAGCCAACAGATTCTGAGAACAGAAGCAGAGACTCAGCTGGCTCCTGTACAGAACTCTCTGACTGCCTGGGCAATTTGAAAGGCGGTGAACAGACAGATGGTTGTCTCAACAGTGTTGTGTTCCTGAGAGGAGGTGGAAGGAATTGAAGTCAATGCATTGGCTGCCATCCAACCAACAACGGCTTCAATTTGTTCTTCCCGCAGCAGGGGGACACGCCGAGCCCCTACCAAACTGCGCATAAAGGAACGCTCACGGGTAAAACTGGTGGATGCTGTGTCACTGAGGGCGGCAGCAGCCACAGAATCCCCACGTCCTCTCCCTGCTGAAACTCCACGGCCACGACCACGTGCCTTACTCCCTGCCTTCTTCATCTTGGTAGATTGATAAAGAAAGTCAGAAAAGTTATAAGGCCTAAGTGTGGTTATTACGCAGAGACTGAAGTGAACACTGAAACACAACTGTTCACAATCTGTGAAAGGCTACTCCTTTGTCTACTTCTATAGTGTTTGCAACCAATGTATTGGATACGGATGGAAGCGCGTCACACTAATAGATTATATTTATTTTAAATGGAATGGAGCAGAACCAATTGGAGAGAAATGAAAAGGATGAGGCACTGAAACACGCTCAGCAGAGTACAAGCAGCAGTGCTTGAACAAGTAACTGGAGCGTGATGTGTACTCAAAAAATAAAAAACACAGACTGAAGTGAACACTGAAACACAACTGTTCACAATCTGTGAAAGGCTACTCCTTTGTCTACTTCTATAGTGTTTGCAACCAATGTATTGGATACGGATGGAAGCGCGTCACACTAATAGATTATATTTATTTTAAATGGAATGGAGCAGAACCAATTGGAGAGAAATGAAAAGGATGAGGCACTGAGACACGCTCAGCAGAGTACAAGCAGCAGTGCTTGAACAAGTAACTGGAGCGTGATGTGCACTCAAAAAAAAAAAAAACACAGACTGAAGTGAACACTGAAACACAACTGTTCACAATCTGTGAAAGGCTACTCCTTTGTCTGCTTCTATAGTGTTTGCAACCAATGTATTGGATACGGATGGAAGCGCGTCACACTAATAGATTATATCTATTTTAAATAGAATGGAGCAGAACCAATTGGAGAGAAATGAAAAGGATGAGGCACTGAGACACGCTCAGCAGAGTACAAGCAGCAGTGCTTTAACAAGTAACTGGAGCGTGATGTGCACTCAAAAAATAAAAAACACAGACTGAATTGAACACTGAAACACAACTGTTCACAATCTGTGAAAGGCTACTCCTTTGTCTACTTCTATAGTGTTTGCAACCAATGTATTGGATACGGATGGAAGCGCGTCACACTAATAGATTATATTTATTTTAAATGGAATGGAGCAGAACCAATTGGAGAGAAATGAAAAGGATGAGGCACTGAGACACGCTCAGCAGAGTACAAGCAGCAGTGCTTGAACAAGTAACTGGAGCGTGATGTGCACTCAAAAAATAAAAAACACAGACTGAAGTGAACACTGAAACACAACTGTTCACAATCTGTGAAAGGCTACTCCTTTGTCTACTTCTATAGTGTTTGCAACCAATGTATTGGATACGGATGGAAGCGCGTCACACTAATAGTTAAATTGCATGGAGCAGCAAGAATTACACTGAAGAAAAAAAAGAGTCTGTGAGTGACACGTGCAGATGCCTACAGACAGCGTTGCATGCAGAGCAAACTGCAGCGTCACCTGCACTCACACACACCTTGCAGAGCTGTTAAAACAACACTGCAGGCAAAAGGAAGCTTTACACAGCGGTTGGTGCTAGCCTGCCTACAGCACAGTACACTAAATCGCAATCTCTAACTTTCCCTCAGAGTCAGCACAGCAGCGTTCTGTCCCTTACTGAATTCACAGCACAGTGACGCTAAAATGGCGGCGGCGCCTTTTATAGTGCATTCTGACATCATTTCAGCATCCAATCACAGCCATGCCATTAGTCAACATGACCGCAGCAGTACAGGAAGTGCCCAACTTCTTATGATTCCTCATTGGCTGACTAAAACACATTGCCTCTCAAAGAATTATGGGAACTTCCGATTCCGGTATACGATATATGGAAAATATCGGAACTAAGTATATAAAGGCCGAAACAGCTAATATCGGCCGATACCCGATACTTGCGGTATCGTATCGCTCAACACTAATGGCCAGACATTCTCATTCAGGATTTTTTGGTAGACAGCAGAATTCATGGCTCCATTTAACACAGCAAGTCTTCCAGGTCTTAAAGCAGCAGCCCCAGAGCATCACATGATCATCACCATATTTTACTGTTTGTATGATGTTACTTTCTGAAATGCTGTGTTTCTTCTACGCCTGATGTAATGGGACATACATCTTCCAAAACGATTAAATTTTGTCTCTTCAGTCCACATAGTACAGTCATGGCCAAAAGTTTTGAGAATGACACAAATATTAATTTTTACAAAGTCTACTGCTTCACTTTTTCTAATGGCAATTTGCATATACTCCAGAATGTTATAAAGAGTGATCAGCTTAACAGCAATTACTTGCAAAGTCAATATTTGGCTAGAAAATTAACTTTATCCCCCAAAACACATTTCAACATCATTGCAGCCCTGCCTTAAAAGAACCAGCTAAACTCTTTTCAGTGATTGCTTCATTAACACAGGTGTGGGTGTTGATGAGGACATGGCTGGAGATCAATCTGTCATGATTAAGTAAGAATGACACCACTGGACACTTTAAAAGGAGGCTGGTGCTTGGCATCATTGTTTCTCTTCTGTTAACCATGGTTATCTCTAAAGAAACACGTGCAGTCATCATTGCAATGCACAAAAATGGCCTAACAGGGAAGAGTATCGCAGCTAGAAAGATTGCACCTCAGTCAACAATCTATCGCATCATCAAGAACTTCAAGGAGAGAGGTTCCATTGTTGCCAAAAAGGCTCCAGGGCGCCCAAGAAAGACCAGCAAGGGCCAGGACCATCTCTTAAAAGTGTTTCAGCTGCGAGATCGGCTACCAGCAGTGCAGAGCTTGCTCAGGAATGGCAGCAGGCAGGTGTGAGTGCATCTGCACGCACTGTGAGGCGGAGACTCTTGGAGCAAGGCCTGGTCTCAAGGAGGGCAGCAAAGAAGCCACTTCTCTCCAGAAAAAACATCATGGACAGACTGATATTCTGCAAAAGGTACAGGCAGTGGACTGCTGAGGACTGGGGTAAAGTTATTTTCTCTGATGAATCCCCTTTTCGATTGTTTGGGACATCAGGAAAACGCCTTATTCGGAGAAGACAAGGTGAGCGCTACCATCAGTCTTGTCTCATGCCAACTGTTAAGCATCCTGAAACCATTCATGTGTGGGGTTGCTTCTCAGCCAAGGGACTCGGCTCTCTCACAGTCTTGCCTAAAAACACAGCCATGAATAAAGAATGGTACCAGAATGTCCTCCAAGAGCAACTTCTCCCAACCCTCCAAGAGCAGTTTGGCGATCAACAATGCCTTTTCCCGCATGATGGAGCACCTTGCCATAAAGCAAAGGTGATAACTAAATGGCTCAGGGAACAAAACATAGAGATTTTGGGTCCATGGCCTGGAAACTCCCCAGATCTTAATCCCATTGAGAACTTGTGGTCAATCATCAAGAGACGGGTGGACAAACAAAAACCTAAAAATTCTGACAAAATGAAAGCATTGATTGTGCAAGAATGGACTGCTATCAGTCAGGATTTGGTCCAGAAGTTGATTGAGAGCATGCCAGGGAGAATTGCAGAGGTCCTGAAGAAGAAGGGTCAACACTGCAAATATTGACTTGCTGCATTAACTCATTCTAACTGTCAATATAAGCTTTTTTGCAATTATATTTCTGTCTGTGATAAAAACATCTGTCAAACACACACATAAAAACCAGAAGGCAGCAGATCATGTGAAAATATAATATTTGTGTCATTCTCAAAACTTTTGGCCATGACTGTATACTCCCAAAAGTCTTGGGGAACATCAAGCAAAACTGATACAAGCGTTTATGTTCTTATTACTCAGCAGTAGTTTTCATCTTAGAACTCTGTCATGTAGGCCATTTTTGCCCAGTCTCTTTCTTATGATGGAGTCATGAACACTCTTAACTGAGGCGTGTGAAACCTGCAGTTCTTTGGATGTTGTTTTGGGGTCTTTTGCCACCTCTTGGATGATTCGTTGCTACGCTCTTGAGGTAATTTTGGTAGGCCTTCCACTCTTGGGAAGCTTCACCACTGTTCCATGTTTTCACCATTTGTGGATAATGGCCCTCTCTGTGGTACACTGGAGTCCCAAAGCTGGAGAAATGGCTTTATAACCTTTTCCAAATGGATAGATCTCAATTACTTTCTCATTTGCTCCAGAATTTCTTTGGATTGTGACAAGATGTCTAGCTTTTGAGGAACTTTTGATCTACTTCACTTTGTCAAGCCTATTTACAGTGGGGGGAAAATGTATTTAGATAGCCACCAATTGTGCAAGTTCTCCCACTTAAAAAGATGAGAGAGGCCTGTAAATGACATCATAGGTAAACCACAATTATGAGAGTCAAAATGAGAAAACAAATACAGAAAATCACCTTGTAGGATTTGGCAAGATTTATTTTGCAAATTATGGTGGTAAATAAGTATTTGGTCACCTAAAAACATGCAAGATTTCTGGCTCTCACAGACCTGTAACTTCTTTAAGAGGCTCCTCTGTCCTCCACTCATTACCTATAATAATGGCACCTGTTTGAACTTGTTATCAGTATAAAAGACACCAGTCCACAATCTGAAACAGTCACACTCCAAACTCCACTATAATGAAGACCAAAGAGCTGTTGAAGGACACTAGAAACAAAATTGTAGCCCTGTACCAGGCTGGGAAGACTGAATCTGCAATAATCTAGCAGCTTGGTGTGAAAATCAACTGTGGGAGCAATAATAAGAAAATGGAAGACATACAAGACCACTGATAATCTCCCTCAATCTGAGATTTCACACAAGATCTCACCCCATGGGGTCAAAATGATCACAAGAACGGTGAGCAAAAATTCCAGAACCACACTGGGGGACATAGTGGTTGACCTGCATAGTCTACCTAAGATGACAATTACACGCCTATCTCATCTTTTTCAAGAGGGAGAACTTGCCCAATTGGTGGCTGACTAAATACTTTTTTCCCCACTGTAAATGATTTCTTAATTGAGAACAAATGTGGAAGTAATCAGGCCTGGGTGTGGCTAGTGAATTTGAACTCACCTCACCTGATAAACCACAGTAAACTTATGTTTTAATGGGTGGGGCAATCACTTTTTCACACAGGGCCCTGAAGGTTTGGATTTCTTATTCCGCTAATAATAAGGCCTTCATTTAAAAACAGTTTTGTTTTTACTTATGTTATCTTTGTCTAATATTTAAATTTGTTCTGTGATCTTAAACATTTAAGTGTGACAAACATGCAAAAGAATAGGAAATGAGGAAGGGACAAATACTTTTTCACACAACTGCATGCATATACATATAGATAGATTAGATAGATAAATAGAGACTGATAGAAATATGTGGTTGAGATATATAATCAGTGATTTGCCTGTATAGCTTAGTGTACATGTATTTTATTAATAAATATATATTTTTTAAATGGTGTTAGGTCTCCAGATCTTTTCATTAAGCAGCTGAGGGACAGCGGACAGCTGGGCACAGATGTTTATAGGCTGGAAAGGGGGTAATACACATGTAGCTTCACAGGCTATTCATATCAGCTCACAGCTGTATACTAAGTCTTTACTGGTTATTAAAATGGGGGACCCCCAATTTTTTTTTATTTACGTAGAGTCCCCTATAATTAAAAACCAGAAATGGCTAGGCAGACAGCTGCGGGCTGATATTAGTGCACTAGGAAGGGGCCGCAGATTTTGGCCCTGTCCCAGAAAAAAAACATTAGATCTCAGCTGCCCCAGAAGAGGTGCATCCATAAGCTGCACCAAATCTGGCACTTAGCCTCGTTCTTCCCACTTGTCATGTTGCAGTGGAAAGTGGGGTGATAGTGTTGGGGTTTATGTTACCTTTGTATTGTCAGGTGACATCAAGCCCAGGGGTTAGTAATGGAAAAGCATCTATAAGATGCCCCATTACTAATAACACCCAGAATAAAGTCCTTTATGTGAACAAATGGCACAGACTACTTTATTGACTCTAAATTAACTAAAAGCAGTTATACTCACCATACGCTCAATCCACTGATGCTAATGTCCTCTATAAAATAATTAAAATAATAAACAACCATATTACTCACCTGTCTGCTGAGATGATAATAAGCCAATTGTCCTGTGACGCATCTAGCCCTGCTAGATAGCAGGCTGCATTGTTACATGAAGTTATTCAGCAGAGACACTGAGCTGCGCACGCTTGCTTAGCTCAGTGCCTCGCATTGACATGCTAAAGTTGAGAGGAGATAATCTCCAATGAACTCGTTTCACCTCACTGACGTCACCGTGAGTGTAAGAAAGTTCTCAAGCTCGCGGTGCTGTCAGAAAGGTCACTGGAGTTCGGCACTCACGCTGACGTCATCGAGTTGAACTGAGTTAATTGGCTCTGAACTATACATGTACATCACGGGCAATTATATGCTTTGCAGTATTGTGATTCATGACAAATTTTTGTGGAGAAAATTGCCAAAGACAGAGAATTTGAATTTCAAACCATCCGCTATCTTTCAAGCACTGCAATATGTTGCAGCACAACTCATCTGAGCTACTATTGCATACAGGCCTATAGATTAGGAACCTGTTGCTGTTGGTCTGGATAGTGTATTTCACTGTTTGCAGTGAAGCTAGAGTACAGTTTAACTGGAATTAATATTGCACTTTCGTACTCACATCAAAATACCATTATTTATGTTTTCAGACTCACCAACATATGCTTTTTCCTGCAGCTTAAGATGTCATAACTCACATTTTTTATATTTATAACTGATAGACAAAGCATCCCTGACTATACATTATCTTTTTTGTGATCATATTTTCACAGCATGGGAGAAAGAATCAGGCATCAGCATATAGCATATTTTATCTTTTCTGAATAGTTTTCTTTAAGGGTAGTTGAAACTTGTGATAAATTTGCTGATACAGACAATAGTTAAATCCACGAATATCCAGTTTGGCTATTTTATCATCATTGCCCTAAGCCACAAAGCACAGAACAATAGACTCAGCCACTTTTAGTACAAAGCTCTTGGGTCCATAACAGCAAACAGAAAGTCAGGATATTTTTTGTACATGAAGACTGTTTTGAAGAAGCATTCTTTCCTTTCATGGGCATGGTTAGGATGAGCTTGAAAGACTCATCCTAAGGCCAAGTTCATATGTTCAGTATTTTACATCAGTATTTGTAAGACAAAAATAGGAGTGGAACAATCAGATGAAAAGCATAAGAGAAGCACGTGGACCACTTTTGCATTTTTCACCCACTCTTTGTTTAAGCTTACAAATACTGATGTGAAATTCCGTTCAAATACTGAATGTGTGCATGTGGCCTTAGAAACATTGTAGGAACGTCGTCAACTTTGACTGAGTACAATACTTTTACACTGTTAGTTACTTTCTATTATGTATACAGTATATAAAAATCTGATATGTGTATATTAGAGTTGAGCAAAACAGGTCGATCTGATTCAAAAGTCGCCGACTTTAGCCAAAGTCGAGTTTCGTCAACCAAAACCCCACCATAGCGTGAGGTCGGCCATGCGGTCGTCGAAACGAGCGCCAAAGTCATAATTCTCAGAATGCTTTCAGGCGCCTTTTTTCAGCCAATGAGCAAGGACGTACACTGTGTGCAACGAGATGACATGAGCAGCGTCCACCACCATCTTAGAGAAGGGCATTGCAGTGATTGGCTTGCTTTGGGGGGCATCATAGTGTCTATAAAAGCCCTCACCGCCGACCTCCATTTTATTTCTGGTGATCTTCACAGTAGGGAGAGGTTGCTGACGCTGTTTATCAGTAGGGAGAGAGTTAGGACTGTAAAGAGAAGTTCTTCTGTGCTTGTGCTGATAGCAATTGTGCTGTACAGTTAGTGTGCAGTGACAGAGGAGGATTTTCTTGTGTGCAGCGGCGCTGGTTATTAGGCTGCCTGCCAGTGACAGGGGAGGATTTTCTTGCGTGCAGCAGCGCTGGTTATTAGGCTGCCTGTTAGCTGTATTGCTGTGTGTACACTGCTGTGCAGACTGCTTTTACACAGCACTAACACTTTTATTCTTTTTTTCTGCACAGTTACCGAGCGTTCATTTTTTCCCACACCGTATAGAGCTGTATGCTCCTCACACACTACCGTGTACCGGCTGGTATCACGGACAAACACTTGCTGACTATTAGGGAGATTTAAATTTTCCCCTACACAGTATACAGCTGCACGCTCCTCATACAGTACCGTATATCTGCTGGTATTATGGTCAAATCCATACTGAGAGAGCGTCTGTGTGTGACTCCGGAAATAAATACGGAGATTTAAATTTTCCCCTACACCGTATACAGGTGTACACTCCTCATACAGTACCATATATCTGCTGTTATTTATGGTACATTTTCCCAAACATGAGGAAGTATGGTGGAAGAGGCCGCGGACGTGGGCGGGGGGGCAGCTGGTACTGATGGTGCTGGTGGTGCATCTGCTGGTAGTGCAAAAAGCACAATAGCACCTAAGGCAGGAGGTGTTGAGCCTGCATCATCATCTGGCTCCAGAAGGCCTGGAAGGCTCCTTTTCTGGGAGTAGGTAAACAGCTTTTAAAGCCAGAGCATCAGGAACAGGTTTTGGCTTACATTGCCGAAACAGCCTCCAGCTCTATCGCCTCCTCTTCTGAAGTTTCAAAAACTGCAAGCATTGAGTCGTCAGTGCAGGCTCCTGGTCAGGAATAACACCTTTACTTGTGTCCTTCACCCCCACCAAAAGTGAAGGATGTGGCAGGCCACACTTCAGATTACTCCCTGGAGCTCTTTTCACAAACCATGCCTAATTTATCAAGTCAAATCCTGAATTCCCTAGTCCAAGGTGAATCTGACATGGAGTGCACTGATGCACAGCCACTGCTATATGATTCTGCTGGTACATTCACCCAGAGCACTACATTGCCCTCACAGTCTACTGAGCCAGTATCTGACCCTGATGAAACTCAGGTGCCACTTCCCACATACTATACCACCTTACATGGTGACACAGAGGAAGGTGCAGATGAAATTGAAGAGGAGGTGATGGATGATCCAGTTGTTGACCCGGATTGGCATCTATTGGGGGAAGAGGGTGCCGCTTGCAATAGCTCAGAAGAGGAGGAGGATCCGCAGCAGGTATCGACATCGCAGCTGCGGTTATCTGGCAGGCCCGTAGCAGTCCAAAAACTTGTTAAAAAAAACAATAAGAGTTGCAGGACAGTTTGGCCAGATGGTCAAATTAGCACAGCATGCAAGCCCTGAAAAGTTTTCCCATAGTAGGAAGAGTGCAGTGTGGCACTTTTTTGACCAAAATCCTATTGATGAGGCAAAGGTTATCTATAAGACGTGCGGAAGGACCTTTAGCTGAGGGAAAAATCTCGGACATTTGAATACCAGTTTCATGCTTAGACATGTAAACACCATGCACTTGCAAGCGTGGACGGACTACAAAACCTCACTGGCTTTGAACACCTACATTGCCAAACTAATCTCATTAGAGATGATACCCTTCCGTTTGGTTGAAATCGCAGTATTCCGAGAGCTCATGGCCTACGCTGTGCCACGCTATGACCCACCCAGTCGGCACTTCTTTTCTAGAAAAGCCATCCCTGCCCTCCACCTGCATGTGAAAGACCGCATTGTCCATGCACTCAAACAATCAGTGAGTGGAAAGGTGCACCTCATAACAGTTGCATGGGCCAGTAGGCATGGCCAGGGCCATTACCTGTCCATCACTGCGCACTGGGTGAATGTGATGGATGCAGGGACCACAAGGGACAGCGGTGGTGGGACACTGCTGCCTAGCCCACGGTATAGGCAACAGTTGGCTGTAGGCGTTCGACCCTCCTCCTCCTCCAGAAGCAAAAGCTCTTCGACAGAGCACAGTCAAACGAGCACACCATCCGCAACTGCCAGTGTTGCACACGAGGTGTCCCACTATCGAACAGCTAGTGGTGAGCGTCAGCAGCTGTTTTAAAGATGATGTCTTTGGGCGACAACAGACACACCGCGGAGGTACTCGACGAATACTTGCAGCGAGAAACTGAGTCATGGCTGGGCAGTCTACATCTTGAGCCTGGCAAGGTAGTCAGTGATAACGGCCGTAATTTTGTGGTGGCCATAGCCCTGGCAAAACTCAGACACATACCTTGCCTGGCTCACACCTTGAACCTGGTGGTGCAGTGCTCCATAAATAATTATCCGGAGTTATCAGCCCTGCTCCATAAGGTGCGAAGACTGTGCTTGCACATCCGTCGCTCGCCCGTAGACTCCTGTAGAATTCAGAGGCTGCAGCAATTGCTCCATCTCCCCAAGCACTGCCTAATCATAGACGTTGCAACAAGGTGGAACTCCACCATGCACTTGGTTGAGAGGCTGTGCAAACAGAGGCAGGCTGTAATGCATTTATGGGAGGATACAAGGGCAGGCAATTTGAGGGCAGACATCGAGTTGTCGGGTGGTCAAAGCTGAAAGACCTCTGTAAAGTCTTTCAGTGTTTTGAGGAATGCACATGCTGGTAACTGCAGAAGAAGCCATCATAAGCATGAGCACCCTACTTATGCGTCTGCTCATGCAAACTTTGATGCACATTAAGGATCAGGCATCTGCAGCGGTGGAGGAGGAGGAGGAGGAGGAGGGAAGCCTTGAAGACAGTCTGGCATTCTCAGCTCAGGGAACTGTCCTGGATGAGGTGGAGGAAGAAATGGAAGAGGAGGAGGAGAGGAGGATGAGGGGGATGATTATTTTGGGGAGGAGGATGCTTCTCAGGGGGCAAGAGAAAATGTTGGCTAGCCAAGGTCAAGTACAGGGTTTGTGCGTGACTGAAGGGATGTGGATTTTGCAGAAAGTGCTCCTCCACCCACCACTGGCAGTGCATCATTAACACCTGGAACATTGGCCCACATGTGTGATTATGTCTTGCGGATCCTAAAAAGGGGCCCCCGCATTGCCAAAATTATGAAGGATGACGACTACTGGTTGGCCAGCATCCTCGATCCACGCTATAAAGACAAATTACAGAACATCATGCCACAGGAGAACCTAGAGCTAATATTGGTGAACAATCAAGTAAACTGTTTGTTAGAGGCATTCCCAGCACACAGCAGTGGTGCAGGTTCTACCACGAGCCGTACTGGGCAACAATGAAGAGGTGTTCGTGGTGCACACAGCCGAAGTGGCGTTGGAGAAAGGGTTTTCATGTCCATGTTGTGGACTGATTTCTCAAGTAACGCTCACACGACGGGTAATACTGAATCGATTGCAACAGACAGGAGACAGCAGTTGTCAACTATGGTTCAAAATTACCTCTCCTCCCCTATCTATGTTCTCACTCACATTTCATTCCCCTTTACTATTGGGCCTGTAAACTGGACACCAGGCCTGAATTGGCACAATATGCCTTACAGGAGCTCGCTTGCCCTGCTGGTAGTGTGCTATCAGAAAGAGTCTTCAGTGCTGCTGGATCAATCCTGACAGAAGGACCCGGCTGTCGACCCAAAATGTAAGTGATCTCACCTTCAATAAAATGAACCATGCCTGGGTTTCAAAGGATTTTGTGCCATCTCCCCCTGATGACACATACGTTGCCAGCAAAATGGCTCGCTCTGTCCTCCTCTTCCTCTGACTTCTCCAATTCCTCCATTTGCAGCTGCTGAAAATCCAGTCTACACCTCAACATATGCCAGTTTTTCCACCTTCCTAACTGGGCTGTACACCCCCCAGGGCCGGCATTAGCACCTAGGAAACCCAGGCAAGTGCCGGGGCGCTGAGCAGGTGGGGGGGGCCCTCTCACCGTCAAAGACACCTGCGTACTATGAGGGACCCTGTGCCAGTGTCAGCGACCATGAGTGGGCCCCCCCGCTTGCTCAGGGCCACAGCACTTGAAATACTTACCTCTCCCTGCTCCACCGCTGTGATGTCTTCCGCGCTTCCTGACAGTGACATTCAGGTCAGAGAGAGCGATGATGTCACATCTGTGCGCCCTCTGCCTGAACAGTCACAGTGCAGAGAGCTGGAGGATGTCGACACTGAGGAGTCCAGAGTAGAGCAGTGCCCAGCGAGGAGAAGTATTTCATTTTTTTAATGTTTGAAGCAATATATGGGGAGCATTAAACATTGGAGAATTATATATGGGATCCATCATACACTGGAGCATTATATACGGGGCCCATTATACACTGGAGCATCATATGGGGCCCATTATATATGGGGACCTTTATATATGGACCTTTATATTTGGAACATTATATGGGGCTCATCATACACTGGAGCATCATATATGGGGCCCATCATATACTAGAACATCATATGGGGTTCATTATTTATGGGGCATCATATAGGGCCCTTTAAATATGGAGCATCATATGGAGCACATATGGGGCCTATTCTGTATGGCGTAATATATGGGTCTTATTATTCTGTATGGCGCACTATGTGGTGCCCATAATACTGTATGGAGTAATATTCTGTCCGGTTTTTGAGCTATTGTAGAATTTACAATAGATATCACTCATATAATGTAAGAAGTGAAGTATTTGTCATTGTACTATACCTATATTTCTCTGCCGTATTGGAGCATCATGAATTGTGGTATGTGTTAAAGGGGTCCACTGAGACTCTTTTGCCCGGGGCCCACGAAAACCTGGAGTCAGCCCTGCGCCCCCCACAACTTTAGCCAAATAACCCCCAATTTTCAATGAGTTACTATTAATATAAAGTAAATTAAGGTTGACAAGCTTAAGTAATAAGAATTGATGTCGTTGGTGTTGAAATGGGCACTGTAGTGTGTTTACTGTCCTCCACTCCCTGCCAACTTTTATTCCCCATTGACTTGCTTTGGAGTCGGGTCTCTGACTGTTGACGAAACCCGGCCGATAGTCGGCAGACTTCGTTCGACTCGACATTTGGAATAATCGAGCAGATCGAAAACCGACTCGACACTCCCGGAGGCAAAGTCGCTCCTCTCTAGTGTATATATACAGCTCTGGCAATAATTAAGAGACTGCTTTCAAATGCTCAGTTTGTCTGATTTTTCTCTTTATAGGTATATTTTTGAGTAAAATGTAAATTGTTCTTTTAGTCTATAAATTTATGACAACATGTCACTGAAATTCCAAGCAATAAATTTTGCATTTTTTTTCTGATAAAGAAAATGGTCAAAATTTAACCCCTTTACCCCCGAGGGTTGTTTGCACGTTAATCACCGGGCCAATTTTTACAATTCTGACCACTGTCTCTTTATGAGGTTATAAATCTGGAACGCTTCAACGGATCTCCGCGATTCTGAGATTGTTTTCTCGTGACATACTATACTTCATGATAGTGGTAAAATGTCTTTGATATAACTTTATACACATTTATTTATGAAAAAATGGAAATATGGCAAAATTTTTAAAAATTTTGCAATTTTCAAACTATGAATTTTTATTCCCTTAAAACAGAGAAATATGTCACACAAAATAGTTACTAAATAACATTTCCCACATGTCTACTTTACATCAACACAATTTTGAAACCACATTTTTCTTTTATTCCGAAGTTATAAGGGTTAAAAGTAGACCAGCGATTTCTGATATTTACAAGTTGTACAAAAAAATTTTTTTTAGGGACCACCTCACATTTGAAGTCACTTTGAGGGTCTATATGGAAGAAAATACCCAAAAGTGACACCATTCTAAAAACTGCACCCCTCAAGGTACTTAAAACCACATTCAAGAAGTTTATTAACCCTTTGTTAGGGTCGAGTTCCCACTTCTGCACAAGGAGAATCTCAAGCCATTCGTCTCCAGCCACAGTGGACTCTGCTCAGCTTAGACGTCGGTCCCAGCATCTCACCCAGTCTAACAGTGTGCAGAGGATTACTGCTGCCTCTCCAGGCTCTGCTATTGTGGCCAGTACTGGTTAGCGGCGAGCAGACGTCTTTAGGACAAAGTCCTTGTTTTCCCCTTCTGAGCATGCCCAGGGTGAGATCTCTCATTGGAGATCATGGGTCACATGCTCAGGTACTGCAGAAGCTCCTGTTGGTCTGCCAGGAAGGTCCTGTGACTTCTGGTGTTCTGGAACAGTTTCATTGGTCCTTGTTTCTGGCAGGTCCTGTAGCTGTTACTATAAAAGGGTGGCCAGATAAAGTCCTCATTCCTGTGTTTTGGAGAGGACTAGCTGGCCATGTGAAAGACGCCTTGGCTACCAGGGAGATCCCCGCCACACTGGAGAAGCTTATCGCCATATCTACCCGCATCGACCTCCGTTTTCACGAGCGGAGGTTGGAGCGGTCCCAGTGTAGGCAGAGGTTTCGGCTGGCTCCCACCTTCGTCAGACCTCTAGAATCTTCCAGCCAGTCGCCCGACTCCCATGAGGCCATGGAGGTTTCTCGAGCAGGACCTAAGTCCCGGGTTGCTCGAGTACCCGTAGTCTGTAACATCGGCCAGCAGTTAGGACATTATGCCAACAAATGTCCACAGCGGTCTGGAAAACGGTCACATCTAGTGACCTTGGGAGGAGGTTCACTAGACACTGCGGCATTTTCCATCAAGTTGTCCTTTAAGGGGACAATTACTGTAGGTCCATCCACTGTCACCGCCGAGCTCTGTGTGAATTCTGGAGCCGAGGGGAATTTCATGTCCTCTGCATTTGCTCTCCGCCACACTATACCTCTGGTGATGCTCGCCAAACCTGTGACTATGCGAGTAGTGAATGAAATCAACTCTGCCCTCACAAATCACCCACCAGACTATCCCTCTCACTTTATCTATGTCCCCTTCCCATCAGTAGAGTATTTATTTTCTTGTCCTGCCCAAGGGAATAGACCAGGTATTGCTGGGAGTACCTTGGCTCCATTACCACTCTCCCCATATTGAGTGGTCCTCTGGGAGGATACTGGGTTGGGGTGATTCATGTAGAGGCAGGTGTGTCAGGGAGTGCGATCAGGTCACCACCACAGAGATACCCGTAGATCTCACTTCTCTTCCTCAGTGTTATTGGTCATATGCAGACGATTTCTCCAAGAAGGCTGCGGAGACTCTTCCACCTCATCACCCCTACGACTGTCCTATTGATGTTTTGCCTGGAGCAGAACCTCCTCGGGGAAGAGTCTACCCCCTCTCGCTTCCTGAGATGGAGGCCATGTTCCAGTATATTCAGGAGAATCTGGCAAGAGGGTTCATTAGGAAGTCGGTGTCACCAGCAGGGGCGGGGTTCTTCTTTATGCAAAAGATGAACGGAGAATTACGTCCATGTATTGACTACAGGGGTCTTAACGCCATCACCGTCAAGAATAAGTACCCGTTGCCCTTAATCTCTGAGCTCTTTGATAGGCTCCGAGGGGCAAGAGTATTTACCAAGCTTGATCTACGTGGTGCCTATAACCTAATTTGCATCCGTGAGGGGGACGAGTGGAAGACAGCTTTTAATACCAGGGATGGGCATTATGAATACCTGGTGATGCCCTTCGGGCTCTGTAATGCTCCCTCTGTTTTCCAAGACTTTGTCAATGATATCTTCCGGGATATGCTCTCCACCTCTGTAGTAGTCTATCTGGATGATATTCTCATCTTTTCACCAGATAAAGACTCTCACCGGACGGATGTCAACAAAGTCTTCGACCTCTTACGGGCAAACTCCCTCCATGCCAAGCAGGACAAATGTTTGTTTGAGCAGGAGTCCTTACCTTTGGCTGTGGATCCTGCCAAACTACAGGCTGTAATGGACTGGCAAGAACCCCATTCTCTTAAAGTGGTGCAGCGCTTTATGGGGTTCATTAATTATTATCGCCAGTTCATTCCCCATTTCTCGACTTTGGTAGCTCCCTTGGTAGCCCTCACCAAGAAGGGAGCAAATCCCAAGTTGTGGTCTGAGGAGGTCTCCAAGGCATTCTCTTCCATCAAGTCACATTTTGCCAGTGCTCCCATATTACATCGCCCTGATGTTGATAAGCCGTTTATTTTAGAGGTGGACGCCTCTTCTGTTGGTGCTGGAGCAGTCCTTTATCAAAAGGATGCTCAAGGTCGGAAGCATCCCTGCTTCTTCTTTTCTAAGATCTTTACACCAGCAGAGAGGAATTATCCCTTTGGGGACAGGGAGTTGCTGGCTATGAAGTTGGCCTTCTCTGAGTGGAGAAATCTTCTGGAGGGGGCTCGTTTTCCCTTCCAAATCTTCACCGACCACAAAAACTTGGTATATTTGCAAATGGCTCAGCGGCTAAATTCTCGCCTGGCCAGATGGTCCCTATTCTTCTCTCGGTTCCACTTCACCCTCCATTTTCTCTCCGGTGAGAAGAATGTTCAGGCCGACGCTCTCTCTCGCTCCTTAGTGTCATCAGAGGAGGAGGATGAGGAGCCTCGGCTTATTGTGCCCAAAGAGAGCCTGAAAACTGTAGCCCCGGTTTCGCTAGAGTCTGTGCCTCCGGGCAAGACTTTTGTGCCCACTAATATGCGACCGGAGGTACTCTCTTGGGCACACTCGTCCAGGGTGGGTGGACACTTTGGGACAAAGAGGACAACTGAGTTATTGGCGAGGACATACTGGTGGCCACATATGGTCCGTGACGTCAGGGAGTTTATTCAGGCGTGTGTCTCATGTGCCAGAAACAAGTCCCCTCGACAACGGCCAGCTGGGTTACTTTTTCCTTTGCCTGTGGCAGACAGGCCCTGGGAGATGATCTGGATGGACTTTGTGGTGGGCTTACCCAAGTCTCGGGTTGCACTATCATTTGGGTGATCACCGACTACTTCTCCAAAATGGTGCACTTAGTGCCGCTACCACGGTTACCTTCTGCATGGCCCTTGGCAGCATTATTTATTAGACACATCTTTCGTCTACACGGTATGCCAGACAAGATTGTCAGCGATCGAGGTCCCCAATTTGCATCTCGGTTCTGGAGAGAGTTGCGTCATCTACTCTGCATTGAGTTGAACCTCTCCTCTGCATATCATCCCGAGACGAATGGGTTGGTATAGAGGGCCAACCAGACCTTGGTCACCTACTTGTGACATTTTGTCTCTGCCAGGCAGGATGATTGGGCATCCTTGCTCCCCTGGGCGGAGTTCGCACTAAACAATGCTGTGGCTGACTCCACCGGACAGACCCCATTCCTATTAAATTACGGCCAGCATCCGTGGGTACCAGTGCCCATGCCCGTGGCTTCCATCGACTCCAGGGTGGCAGACTGGGCTGTGGAGGCACGGGACATATGGGACCGCACCCAGGATGCCATTCAGGCTTTCAAGGAAAGGATGAGGTCTTCTGCCGATGCCCATCGGCATCCCGCCCCGACATTTGCTCCTGGCGACCTAGTGTGGTTTTCCGCCCGAAACATCAAGCTACGGGTGGAATCCACTAAGTTGGCACCCTGCTATTTGGGTCCATTCAAGGTTCTCGAGCAGGTGAACCCTGTGGTTTACCGTTTGGCCCTTCCGCCTCGCCTTGGTATCTCCGACACCTTCCATGTGTCCCTCCTAAAACTCGTGGTCATCTCCCGGTTGCCTGAGTCATCTGCCGGGACGTCGGGTTCGTCTTCGGACGACTACGAGGTGAACGCCATTGTAGGGTGCAAGGTGGTACGGGGCAAAAATTTTTTTTTGGTGGATTGGAGGGGTTATGAGCCTGAGGATAGGTCCGGGGAGCCTGCCGAGCATGTTCATGCTCCGCAGCTCATCGCTGCCTTTGTGCGTAGCAAGGCCCAGAGAAGGGGAGCCCTAGGAGGGGGGTAATGTTAGGGGTCGATTTCCCGCTTCTGCACAAGGGGTATCTCAAGCCATTCCGGCTGCGGTCTCCCATTCGTCTCCGGCCGCAGTGGACTCTGCTCAGCTTAGACGTTGGTCCCAGCGTCTCGCCCAGTCTAACAGTGTGCAGAGGAGTCCTTGTTTTCCCCTTCTGAGCATGCCCAGGGTGAGATCTCTCATTGGAGATCAGGGGTCACATGCTCAGGTACTGCAGCAGCTCCTATTGGTCCGCCAGGAAGGTCCTGTGACTACTGGTGTTCTGGAACAGTTTCATTGGTCCTTGTTACTGGCAGGTCCTGTAGCTGTTACTATAAAAGGGTGGCATGGCTGGGCCGCCATGCGCTAGTATCAATTGCATTATGTGCTTTGCGCTAGTGTGATCATGCACGCATGTGGTTAGGGCTTGGCTGAAATAAGCCCCTAGAATACCGGCACCTCCGGTGAGGAGATTTGAGTGCAAGTGGTTAAGGCTTGGCTGAAATAAGCCCCTAGAATACCGGCTTCTCCGGTGAGGAGATTGCTTGATTGCGTTGCTGTCTGCGTGATCACGGACTGCTATCCGCACAGCAGTTATCTGTGTATCCCTGTGGTGTTAACAGGACACAGTCTTTTCTCAGCAGCTCTGTGACGCAACAGGGTTTGCTTTATAACGCTGGTTCAGCGCCTTAGCGTTTTACTTTGCGGCTCACTGAAGCTACCGTACGTGAGTTCGCACCTATCGCCATATAGCGCTGTGGCATTCCCGTTAGCGGCTCTGGGGATTAACAGAGTTCGCACTTACTGCCACAGCACGCTACGGCGTTTATTTTAGCGACTCTGCGGGATAACAGAGTTCGCTACTTTCGCCATCTTACTAGCAGCGGGCTTCGCCTGCACGGTGGACTCCGGGCTGCGAACGAACCTCTCTAATATATCTATTAAGTGCGTTCCACAGACCCTAACACCCTTCAAGTGCTTCACAGGAGCTGAAGCAACTTGGAAGGAAAAAATGAACATTTAAAACATTTTTTTTTTATTTTAACAAGGGTAAAAGGAGAAATTTGACAGAAAAAGTTGTTGTGCAGTTTCTCCTGAGTACGACGATACCCCATATGTGGGGGAAAACCACTGTCTGGGCGCACAGCCAGTCTCGGAAGGGAAGGAGCGCCTTTTGACTTTTTCAAACCAAAATTGGATGGAATTGAGATTGCACGCCATGTTGCATTTGGAGAGCCCCTGATGTGCCTAAACAGTGGAAACCCCCACAAGAGACACCATTTTAGAAACTAGAACCCCTAAGGAACCTATCTAGATCTGTTGTGAGCATTTTGAAACACCAAGTGTTTCACTAAAGTTTATAATGCCTGGGTGTGAAAAAAACAATTTCCACAAAAATGATTTTTTAGTCCCCAATTTTTGATTTTTCCTAAGGAAATTGGACCTAAAAAGATGTTGTCCAATTTGTCCTGAGTAGGCTGATACCCCATATTTGGGGGGGGAATACTGTTTTGGCGCACTTGAGGGCTCGGAAAGAAAGTAATGACATTTTGGAGTGCAGACGTTGATGGGTGTCATGTCCCTGATGAGCCTAAACAGTTGAAACGCCCCACAAGTGACCCCATTTTGGAAACTAGACCCCCTAATGAACTTATCTAGATCTGTGGTGAGCACTTTGAACCCCCAAGTGCTTCAGACAAGTTTATAATGCCCGGGCATGAAAATAAAAAAATACTATTTATTTCCCACAATAATGGTAACAGAAGAAATTGGACCCAAGAGTTATTTTGCAATTTGTCCTGAGAACGCTGATGCCCCATATGTTGGGGTAAACTACTGTTTTGGCGCATGGCAGAGCTCAGAAGTGAAGGAGCACCGTTGGACTTTTTCAACGCAGAATTTGCTGGAATTGAGATAAGACGCCATGTCACATTTGGAGAGCCCCTGATGTGCCTAAACAGTGGAAACCCCTGAATTCTAACTCCAACCCTAACCCCAACACACCCCTAACCCTAGTCCCAACCGTAACCCTAACCACAAACCTAACCCTAACACACCCCTAACCCTAATCCCAACCCTAACACTAATCCTAACTTTAGGCGCTACTCTTACCCTAACTTTAGGCGCAACCCTAACCCTGATGGGAAAATGGAAATAAATACATTTTTTTAATTTTATTATTTTTCCCAAACTAAGGAGGTGATAAAGGGGGGTTTGATTTACTATCCATGGCGGGTTTTTATGATTGGCAGCTGTCACACTAAAATACGCTTTTTATTGCAAAAATTAGTTTTTGCATCACCACATTTTGAGAGCTATAATTTTTGCATATTTTGGCCCACAGAGTCATGTGAGGTCTTAGGCCGGCGTCACACTAGCGAGTTTGATGCGAGTTAGGCTACTTTCACACATCAGGCTTTTTGAATCAGGCGCCATCCGGCTTTTTTATTGAACACCGGATGCGGCGAACGGACCCGCCGGATCCGGTGGTTTTAACATTGAAAAGATATACCGTCGGATTGCGCCGCATGTGCCTGCGTTCTGTCCCCTTTCTTCCGGATGCGGTGTCTGGTTTGTTTCCGGCGTCTAGAAAAGACGCATTTTGTAACGTTTTTTTTCTCCGGCCAAAAAGCCGGAAGGGCCGGATCCGGCGCTTCCGGCCTTTGTGTACAATGAAAGTCTATGAGCGCCGCATTGCGCCGCATCCGGCAGAAACCTGATCCGGTGGCCTGATCCGTTTTTTTTGTCTGGGAATGTTAATTAGCCCAGACAGAAGCAAACATATATATACCACGCCTGTGGGACACTCTGCCACATGCAATACAAGAAGCAAGAGAGCCACATCGCCAAATTTCCAAGGATTTTTGATCCATCAACAACACCAGCAATATGGATTCTGGGGACCACCAAGATGTGGGAGTGGAGGAGAAGGGAGAAAATAGCAGACGGTAAATATCACCCACCCCATGATATTATGCGTGTATTTTATGTGTTTGCATTGTTGTATACTTTATGGGTTGTGCTCAATACAATGTGGATATTGCTCTATTGTGTTTTGGCTTATTTTTAAATTCATTGTTTGTATTGCTCTATTCTGTTGTGTCGTATTTTTATATACATTGTTGGCATTGCTCTATTCTGGTTTGGCGTATTTTTATATACATTGTTGGCATTGCTCTATTCTGGTTTGGCGTATTTTTATATACATTGTTGGCATTGCTCTATTCTGGTTTGGCGTACTTTAATACATTGCTGGTATTGCTGTATAATGGTTTAAAATACTTTAATATTTTGTGGGTAGTGATATGTTATTTATTGGCGTACTTAAATGAGCTTACTTGCACACAGTTGTATTGTTGTTTTTTATTCTAGGACTAAAAGGCAACAGAAGGATTGCTACCAGTGCAATAAAAATTGGTCAAAAACTTGTGTGTGCTTATTTCATTCAATTGCATATTTCTGTGTATCTTTGTGGGTAATGTTTATGCAATGTGGGTATTGTTATATTATTATTTTCTTTACTTATATGCTATGTGGGTTTTGCTTAATATAAATGTGGGTTTTGCAATATTGAGTTTTGGGTACTATGTATACAATTTGGGTATTGATATATTACTGTGTTGGCATTAGTAGTATACAATGTGCCAAAGTAGATATATACTTTTGTCATTATGTGATGATATATGTATTGTGTATTGGTATATACTGTGTTTGCATACTTCTATATTATGGTTATTTATATATACAGTGTTGCCTATTTTCTCTATTATGTTGGTATTGCTGTATGCTATGATGGTTGTGCTATGCAGTGAAAATATCCTAATTAATATGATTTGATTTGCTCAATGTATCATGTATATGATGATTGTGTCCATGTATTAAATTGAATTGTATTTTTTCCACAGCAGAGGACATCGGAGGCAGCAGGCTGCGACTGCACCACCACAACATGTAAGAGCTGGAGGACAGCATCGTGACCGGGCGGCATCTAGCAGACGGTAAATATCACAAACCCAATAACCGCAAACAGAACTTTTGTCTTTCATACTGGTCCATGTTTTGATACTTTTTATCATTTTTTTTTGTTTTTGTTAAACTGCAGAGGACAGCATCGTAGGCCACGTAGAAGCACACCACCACCACCACAACCTGAGGCTGAAGAAGACGAACAGGCGGCATCCAGGAGATGGTAAATATCTCAAACCAAATAACCGCAAACAGAACTTTTGTCTTTCAGACCGGTCCATGGTTTGAGCCATTTTTTTTCTCCTTTTTGTTATTTTTGTTACACTGCAGAGTACAGCATCGGAGGCCGCGGTCAGTGACACCACCACCACAACCTGAGGCTGAAGAAGACGAACAGGCGGCATCCATGAGACGGTAAATATCTCAAACCAAATAAGCGCAAACAATCATTTTTTTCTTTCAGCACGGGGCATGATTGTGGCTATGTATTAATTTTTTATATTTTCCTCTTTAATGCACAACAGACGACCATCTCAGATAGCAATGGAGTACGGCCGGCAGCAGAACAGTAGTTCTTCTGGGAGCCCTCCCACTCATCGGCAGCGTTTAGCGGTATTTTTTACAAAATATTTTTCCAAAATCTTTTTTTTTTTTTTTTTAAATCTTTTACAATGCATTTTTTTTTTTTTTAAATACAGGAATCTGAACAAGAGGAGCTCCCAGAAGAAGGACGTGGTGGACAGATACCCGGAGTGGGCTCGCAATTCGTAAGTTTCCTGCATCCATCATTACAACACAACATCTCACTACACAACACATCCTAAAAAAAAAAAAGGAAAAAAATATTTTTTTTTTATAATTTTTTTTCAGTCTTCCGCACCTGTGGCTTCAAGAGGTCCTCACAGTGCCTCCCAGAGTCGACATGAAGAACGCGGCGGTCTTCAACCTGTAAGTATTTATTTTTTTTTTTTTTTAGTTTTAAATAAATTTTTTTTTTTTTAATAATTAAACTTTTTTATTCTAATTTTTTTTAAAGGCTTCACAGCGTGCTCCCGACTCAGACGGAGAGGAGGGGATCGACATCGATCTATTAATAGATCTGATTAGAGAGCGGGAGCCGCTGTGGAACATGGGGGACCGCCGCCATTCTGATCAGATAGTGACCCGTCGGCTCTGGGATGAAGTTTGTTCCCAACTTGTTGGATACTGGGAGGACCTTGAAGCTCGGTCACAGTCTAAAATGCGTAAGTATATACAGTTCAGTAGGGATGCTGGATTTAAACCTGTGTTTCCACAATTCCAGTCCTCTTGAACCACAAGAGGTCATGTTTTCTGGATTTCCTTAGGTCCAACACTATGTAAATAATGAAAACATTACCCATGGGTGACATGAGGACTGTAGTTTGGAAAACACGTATGTATTATACTAACCAATTTGTGCTATCTCGTTTCAGGGGAGAGAATTGTGAAGCGGTGGCGGTCTATCAGGGATCGCTTCAAGAAGGAGTTCAACAAAGAAATGCAGGCCCCGAGTGGTTCTTCAGGACGCCAGAGTAAATATAAATATGCAAGAGCTCTGGCGTTCCTGCGTGAAACGATGGTCACCAGAAGGTAAATATTAAAAAATACATGTATGTCTAATTTTTTTTTCACAGCCAGGGCCATTGAAATACAGTTTATTAATTGTATCTTTTATCTTTATTCTGCAGCACGGTGAGCAGCACTCGGGCGCCCGCAGAGTTGGGCCCTTCTGAGGCGATCCCTGAGGAGACCGGCACCGAGGGACACTTTGACCGCCCCGACCCATCTGCACCCACACGTGAGCCCTCTTTCCCCTCAACCAGCGCTGCAGCAGCGTGGCCGAGTGCATTGCATGAGTCTGCTGGTCAACAGATAGATTTTCCTTTACCCCACCATTCTGCCTTCTGCCCCTGCCACCTCTAGTACATCTGCGGCTACTGGGCGGCAACGGCAGAGGGGTCAGGAAAGTAACTATGCGCCCGAGTTCTTGCATTTGAATGCATCTTTTCTGAACTGCCTTAAACTGTTATCTGAGCAAGTTACCGCAGGCATTCATCAGATAACCTCCGCAGTTTCGGAGGTAAAGTCACTTCTGCAAAGCATGCATTCTGAAGCAAGAGCATCACCGAACCACAGTTTTTTTAGGTCGGTTGCGGAGCGCATAGATCCGCTATCTGCTGACCAGCAGATGTTTGTGATGCACACGTGCCACGCTGCTCTAGTGCAGGTTGTCTCCCATCCTCCTCCATCCACCCCAGTTGTTCCTCCACCTCCACACCCTCCAGTCAGCGTGCCTCCTCCCCTCCTATTCATTATCAGCCACCTCAACAGTTCCAGCAACCTCCCCACTATCAACAACCTCCCCAGTACCAGCCACCTTCCCAACTTCAGCCACCTTCCCCACTTCAGCCACCTTCCCAACTTCAGCCACCTTCCCAACTTCAGCCACCTTCCCAACTTCAGTCACCTCCCCACCTTCAGCCACCTCACCAACTTCAGCCACATCACCAACTCCAGTCCCCTCAACAACTCCTGTCACCTATTCAGTACCAACAACCTCCCCAGTACCAGCCACCTACCCCGTACCAACAACCTACCCCGTACCAAACTCCCACCTCTTACCAATCTCCTTCCCCCTATCAATTCCCTACCATATCACCTGCTCCTCCAGTACCTGCCCCACCCTGCACTCCACCACCCATCACTGAATCTGCCTCCAACTTGTCCTCCCATTCTTTAACCCTTTCCACCCCTTCACCTCTTATTACTGTTCCTTCCCCACCAGCATCCCAGTCCTCTCTACACACTCCCACGGTCGAAGTGTCCCGCAGCCCCTCCAATAGTATGTCCACCACACACTACACAACATTGTAATGTTCTGTAATTTTTAAAAAAAAAAATACGAGTCATTTGATGCAAACCAAAAATTTATAAAAGATATTTTTCAAGTAAAGTTTAACAAACTTGTTAACAAAATTTGTTAAATAAATGTTGAATTGGTTGATTCAATTTTTTGTCTGTCATTTCTTTAAAATGTTACATGTTATGTAAGGTTACATGTGTAATAAAGATTAAGAACAGTAGCAATATGTAGGGACAAACAAAAAAATAACAATTTATTAAACACGGTCATCCTGCCAGTCTACCTGTCCTTCGGCTGAATAAAGTACTGGGCAAATCTGTCCCTCATCCTAGAAACAGCAACAGAACTTCTATTAGTATTATTCTGGTAATCGTGTAAAGTTGTTTGTTGATGGTGGTCCTCAATAGCCAATTGTTCTTTGGAGATCACAACATTGTGGAGTACCACACAGGCTTTTATTACTTCGTCAACAGTGTCCGTTTTCAAATTGATGGCTGTCATTAGCACCCGCCACTTTGCAGTAAGTATTCCAAATGTACACTCCACCATTCTTCGGGCTCTAGTGAGCCGGTAATTGAAAATACGTTTGCTATGGTTCAGTCCTCTGCTGGCATATGGTTTCAGTAAATGTTCTGAGAGCTGGAAAGCCTCATCACCAACACACACATATGGCATAGGTGGGCCTGTGGTTTGAGGCAGCGGCCTAGGGGCTGGGAAATGGAATGTGTTGCCATAGAGTCGACGTCCCATTGCTGAAATTTTGAATACTTGAGAATCGTTCGATCGACCATATGCCCCTATGTCGACTGCAATGAACCTATATTCGGCATCGGCGATGGTCATCAAGACAACGGAGAAATATTTTTTATAGTTAAAATATTGTGATCCACTTCCTGATGGCTTCACAATTCTGACATGTTTGCCATCAATCGCTCCAAGACAATTTGGAAATTGGCAGATCTGCATGAACTTACCTGCTATTTCCATCCACCGCTGTGTGGTAGGTTCAGGCATACATTCCGAGACCAAACAGTCCCAGAGTGCACGGCAGGTGTGCTTTATTATGCCAGATATGGTTGAGATTCCCAAACGAAATTGGAAATGGAGTGAGGAGAGTGATTCTCCACTTGCAAGGAATCAAAAAAAAAAAATACACAATGCTCAGAACTCAGGTATAAAAATTTTAAAAGTCAAAAAACATAATCAATCACTACCCACATAGTATAAAACAATACAGACATAGTTTACAAGTATCCCAAAAAAGAACATAGCACTACCCACCAACTATTAAAATTACGCCAAAACAGAATAGAGCAATAGCCACATTGTATTAAATTACGACAAAAAGAACAAAGCACTACCCACAGAATATAAAAGTATGCCCAAAAAGAACATGGCACTACCCACAAATTATTAAAGCATGCCAAAACAGAATACAGCACTACCCACATAGCATAAAAGTTAGCAAAAAAATAATATATCAATACCCACATTGTATTAAACATTACCCACAAAGATACACAGAAATATGCATTTGAATGAAATAAGCACACCAAGTTTTTGACCATTTTTTATTGCACTGGTAGTAATCCTTCTGTTGCCTTTTAGTCCTAGAATAAAAAAAAAAACAATACAACTGTGTGCAAGCAAGCACATTCAAAAATAATTGCTTACCTTATTGTCACCATGAGACGCTCCGACGGAGAAATCGAATACCGGCAGTAGGTGTCACATCTCCTGATCTTGTCTTCAATCCTCTCCACCAACATGTCAAAGGTTGCCTTCTTCATACGAAGATAAGAAAAAAAATTATGTGGATTCTCTCTTAACTCCATATTGAGTGTTGAATAGACTCCACGGGTTAGTCGCTGTGCTGTGATGGGGTGGATCCACATACGACGGCGGCGCTGTCGCTGACGCTTTAGGCGCTGCTCAATCCTTCTCTCCTTCTCCATAACGATAAACCGCAAGCGATTCGCCTCCGCTGTGAAATCCACAAGATTCCGGAAAATATTACCAATAATCGCCTCCATCTTCATTAGTCACTTGCTCTTCTCTCAAAAATGCTCCTCTACAACCTGTCAAAGATGGTCTGTAGGAACACTGTATATATAGGATTTACAATAGCCAATCAGATTTTGAAATGAAAGGGGCGTGATTGAAAACCGGATCCGTCGTAATCCGTAAAAAAACGGATAAAAAAACGGATGAAACTGATACACCGGATCCGTTTTTCTGCCTGATCCGCTAAACGGATCAGGCAGAAAAACGGATCCGGCGTATCAGGTTTTTTATTTCATTGCCGCATCCGGCGCTCCGGCGCGACGCCGGATGGCGCCTGATTCAAAAAGCCTGATGTGTGAAAGTAGCCTTAGTCGCACGACTTACTCGCATCAACACCCTGCCTGCTCTCGGACCAGAGTGCGCGTCTGCATAGAAATACATGCAGCCGCGCACTCTGGTTCGAGAGCGGGCGGCCGTGCCAGGTGTTGATGCGAGTAAGTCGTGCGACTAACTCGCATCATACTCGCTAGTGTGACGCCGGCCTTACTTTTTGCAGTACGAGGTGACGTTTTTATTGGTACCATTTTTAAGCACCTGACATTTTTTGATGACATTTTATTTCGATTTTTGGGAGGTTAGAATGAACAAAAATCAGCAATTCATGAATTTCTTTTGGGGGGGTGCGTTTATACCGTTCCGCGTGTGGTAAAATTGATAAAGCAGTTTTATTCTTCGGGTCAGTACGATTACAGCGATACCTCATTTATATCATGTTTTTATGTTTTGGCGCTTTTATACAATAAAAACAATTTTATATAAAAAATAATTATTTTTGCATCGCTTTATTCTGCGGGCTATAACTTTTTTATTTTTTCGCTGATGATGCTGTATTGCGGCTCGTTTTTTGCTGGAAAAGATGACGTTTTCAGTGGTACCATTATTATTTATATCGGTCTTTTTGATCGCGTGTTATTCCACTTTTTGTTTGGTGGTATGATGATAAAGCATTGATTTTTTTCTTTTTTTTTTTTTTTCTTTTTTAAGGGGTTCACTAAAGGGGTTAACTAGTGGGACAGTTCTATAGGGCGGGTCGTTATGGACGCGGCGATACCAATTATGTGTACTTTTATTGGTTTGTTTTTTTTATTTAAAGGAAGAAATTAATTTATTGGGGAATATTTTTTTTTCCTTTATTTTGGATTTTTTTTTTACACTTGTTATTTTTATTTTTTTAACTTTTTTACTCTGTCCCAGGGTGGGACATTACAGTATGGGGTCAGATCGCTGGCCTCACAGTGTGCACAGCACCTGTGAGACCAGCGATCTCACAGGCAGTGCTGCAGGCTTCCTCATAGTCCGTGACTGCTCCTGGCACATAGTACCGGGTGTCAGCTATGAAAAACAGCTGACACCCGGCTGCGATCAGCTGCGCTCCACCAGGGACCGCAGCTGATCGCTTCGACGTACTATCCCATCCATGGGCAGATTGTCACGGGTTTCATGGACGGGATAGTACGTCGGATGGCAGAGAGGGGTTAAAATCTGATTTGAGGCCACTTGTCTATTTGAACAGTTTTTATAAAACCTGGAGTGATTTCAAATTGCAGAGGCAAAATATAAAAATTGTTTAAGTTTTCCATGCAGACCTGTCTATCCAATCTTGACTGACATGTACAGTATGTAACCCTGAATTTCTGTCAATATCATGTTACTATAGTGCTTATTTACCGTATTATTAAAACACCTGCCTAATAATGCGCTGCTCATCCTTGTTCAAAAATCAAGTTTAAACCATCAGGGCATGTAATTTCTCTGAAGGTGTCCTATGACATCTGTCATCAAGATGTTAATAGTATATCTTTTAAGTCCTGTACAAGTTTGTTCATCCTTGCATATGACTTGTTTATACAGCACAGAAGATTGATCCGATTGAGATCTGAAATTTTGGAAGCCAAAAAATTGTGTGCAATGGAAGTCCAAGAATTCACTGATACATTTTGAACAAAAACAATAGTTTTTAGTTATAGCGTAGCAACAATTTATTTAGTCCAGAATGCATCATTTGGACTTTTTATTGCACAATTAATGTTTTTTTTTGCCTTTTACAAAGCAACATGCGGTCAGCTGACTATCACATGGTTTTTCTCCTCTTTTGTGATAGCTATCTCTATCAGTCCCATAGTCAATGTGTATACTGGTTCAGTGTGCATGCAGATTCATTCAAATGTGAGAATCTTGGCCCCCATTTTAAGGATCATGAAGCAGTCGAAATCCCAACAAGTGATAAACTGTTATTTTCACACGTTGCTCTTTTTTTCTGCATCCAAAACCTGACCTTTTCGCAGTAAAAAAGCTGCAGCTAAAATTCAGGTTTTCCTGCCTTTTATTGCTGAGTTTTTCAGGATCCCAAAGTTCAGCTTCGCTACCATCATACAAACATTAAAAATACGAGGTGATAGGTCACTAATGCAAGACATATGTAAAAATCATAAACCACTTTTGAGAAAAGGGCAATTTGATCAAAACATTTAGGGTAAAAAGGTTTATATGTCAGAAAAAATAATGACTATTCAGAACAAAGCAGCTGGATTAATGAAGCACAGCCGTGAACTAAGGTTCTATGAGTTCATGAAAAAATACACTATTTCAAATGTAAAAACAGCAGGAGGAATTTGAAATAGTCCGGCATGGTTTACTTTGAGGCTATGGTTCCACGGTCCGGAACCATAGCGCTTTGGACGGAGCGGAAATTCCGCTCCGTCTAAGCCCCGCCCCTTTATGACGCGCGATCTTTCCGGAGGTGTTCAGGACACCTCCGGAACACCTCCGGAAAGAGCGCAGGGCTACATAGCCCTGTGTTAATTATGTTGCGGCGACGCACCGTCGCCGCAATACGCGAGGACATGCTGCGGTCTAAAAAGACGCGCCGCATGTCCGTTTACGCAGGTCTGCCACCTGCGTGTTGTTACGCATAGTGGAGATGGGATTTCTTGAAATCCCCTCCACTATGCTGTAACTCTGGACGCTGCGTGTTTGGCGCTGCGCCAGCGCACAGGTCCAAACACGCAGCGTTTCCTGACCGTGGAAACTCACCCTTACACATTGGTAGGGCATCGAGTTGGCAGAGCATTCTTTAATTTTACACATTGATAGGGCATGAGTTGGTACAGCATTCTTTACTTTTACTCATTGGTAGGGCATTGAGTTGGTACAGCATTCTTTACCTTTACTCATTGGTAGGGCATTGAGTTGGTACAGCATTCTTTACCTTTACTCATTGGTAGGGCATTGAGTTGGTAGAGCATTCTTTACTTTTACTCATTGGTAAGGTTATTGACTTGGTAGAAATTTCTGTAATTTTACTCATTGGTAGGGCATTGAGTTGGTAGAGCATTCTTTACTTTTACTTATTGGTAAGGTTATTGACTTGGTAGAAATTTCTGTAATTTTACACATTGGTAGGGCATTGAGTGGGTAGAGCATTCTTTATTTTTCCATTTTAGTAGGGCATTGAGTAGGTAGAGTAATCTTTACTTTTACACAATGGTAGGACATTTTGTCGGTAGAGCTTCTTTAACTTTTACACATTGGTGGGACATTGAGTTGGTAGAGCATTCTTTACTTTTACACATTGGTAGGACATTGAGTTGGTAGAGCATTCTTTACTTTTACTCATTGGTAAGTTTATTGACTTGGTAGAAATTTCTGTAATTTTACACATTGGTAGGTCATTGAGTGGGTAGAGCATTCTTTATTTCTCCATTTTAGTAGGGCATTGAGTAGGTAGAGTAATCTTTACTTTTACACAATGGTAGGACATTTTGTCGGTAGAGCTTCTTTAACTTTTAACACATTGGTGGGACATTGAGTTCGTAGAGCATTCTTTACTTTTACACATTGGTAGGACATTGAGTTGGTAGAGCATTCTTTACTTTTACATATTGGTAGGGCATTGAGTTGGTAGAGAGCTCTTTACTTTTACACATTGTTAGGACATTGGGTTGGAAGAGCATTCTTTAATTTTACACATTGGTAGGGCATTGAGTTGGTAGAGCATTCTTTACTTTTACACATTGGCAGGACATTGAGTTGGTAGAGCATTCTTATATTTACACATTGGTAGGGCATTGAGTTGGTACAGCATTCTTTACTTTTCCACATTAATAGGGCATTGACTTGGTCTAACATTCTGTACTTTTACACATTGGTAGAGCATTGAGTTGGTAGAGTATTCTTTACTTTCACACATTGGTAGGGCATTGAGTTGGTTGAGCATTCTTTACCCTTAAACATTGGTAGGGCATTGAGTTGGTAGAGCATTCTTTATTTTTACACATTGGTATGACATTGAGTTGGTAGAGCATTCTTTACATTTACACATTGGTACGACATTGATGATGGAAAACCTGTGGAAATACACTGCTTAAGTTCTTCAAAATGCACCATTTTTAATTAAGTCAGCACCATTTTTAATTAAGTCAGGAAAGAAAAACAAGCGTGTGCATGAGATTTTGCTAGTGCTTGTACTGTAAAAAGCAGCTTTTAATTTGCATAAAACTGCAGCAAAATTGCAACGTGTAAACATAGCCTTGAGGTTGGCTAATTCTTTCAATGATAATTGAGTGCTCTATTAATTGCTTGTTTGACAGACATAGCTGTGTCTATAATTGCCTCATGTTTTTTTTGTAGACAATAACATGTTGCTTGAGATTTGGGCTAAGATAACAGTGTCCTGCTGAATATTTTTTTTCTTATTTTTATAATTTATTGTTAGAATAAACTTTCGAAAATGTTTTTGAAAAGATTTAAACATACAGATTGCAAAACTGATATATATTTGCTAATCCTTTTTGCTAGCCTACAATAGTTTATTAAATCTTGCAGAATTATTACAGACAATCGAGACTAACTGCCAGTCACACTGGTGTCAACTGAATACTTTCATCCCTAGTGCCTTCCTAGGAACAAACGTGCTAGCAATATACCAAAGATCAAATGTTCTTGCCTAGACACATTCAAGTGAATGGAGTGCGCATCTCACTTGACACACAGGAATAATAACACTATAAAGGTATCTATCCATCTTTATAGTGTTTTACAAAGTGAGCAAATAAACTTTGCCTGAATACAGAATTTAAAGTATTCATATTAACTACCGTATATACTCGTGTATAAGCCGAGATTTTCAGCACCTTTTTTCATGCTGAAAATGCCCCCTCGGCTTATACACGAGTCATAGGGCAGAAACCAGCGGGGGAGGGGATGCCGCGGCAGGAGCCGGTGGCTGGGACATCATACTCACCCCTCCCCGTGCCATCGCTGAACGTCCCTGCAATCCTGCGTTCTCCCCGGCTTCCTGCAGCTCTCCAGCGCTGAGCGGTGACGTAATACCTGCTCATTAAGGTCATGTAATATGGACGCGACGCCACTCCCATAGGCGTGGCGTCCATATTCATGGCCTTAATGAACAGTATTACGTCACCGCTCTACGCTGGAGAGCTGCAGGAAGCCGGGGAGAACGCAGGATTGCAGGGACGTTCAGCGATGGCACGGGGAGGGGTGAGTATGATGGAGGAGAGGACAAGGAGCACAGAGCAGGACGGGGGGGAGAACGGTGGACGGGGGAAGCATGGAGGAGGACGGGGGAGAACGGAGGACGGGGGAAGCATGGAGCAGGACGGGGGGGAGAACGGAGGCCAGGGGAAGCATGGAGGAGGACGGGGGGAGAACGGAGGACGGGGGAATCATGGAGCAGGACGGGGGGAGAACGGAGGACGGGGGAAGCATGGAGAGGACGGGAGAACGGAGGACGGGGGAAGCATGGAGGAGGACGGGGGAAGCATGGAGGAGGACGGGGGAAGCATGGAGGAGGACGGGGGAAGCATGGAGCAGGACGGGGGGGAGAACGGTGGACGGGGGAAGCATGGAGGAGGACGGGGGTGAGAACGGAGGACGGGGGAAGCATGGAGGAGGACGGGGGTGAGAACGGAGGAATGGGGAAGCATGGAGGAGGACAATGAGCACGGAGCAGGACGGGGGGAGGATGGAGGGCACAGAGGAGCACGGAGCAGGACGGGGGGCACAGGAGGACGGAGAAGGAATGGGGGAGCACAGCGGAGGACGGAGCAGGAGGGGGGAGTACAGAGGAGAATGGGGAGCACAGAGCTGGATGGGGGAGCAAGGAGCAGGACGGGGGCAGCACAGAGCAGGACGGCGGTTTATACACCCGGCTTATACACGAGTCAATAAGTTTTCCCAGTTTTTTGTGGCAAAATTAGGGGGGTCGGCTTTTACATGGGTCGGCTTATACACGAGTATATACGGTAATAATAATAACAATGTTTATTTCTATTGCATCAAAATATTCCACAACACTTTACAATTAACAGGAACATACACAGGCAATAAAAACAATGCAATGTAACACATTCCATCAGTTACAGGAGGAGTGAGGGCCCAGCTCGCAAGCTTAGAATCTAAAAGGAAATAAGTGGACACAATAGGTAGAACGTGTTTGGTATATATGGTCCAGTTTTCATATAAAGCTGCATGATCCAGTCATCAGCCAAAATCTAAGTGCAGTTACCATATGCTATTGGGTGCAATGAGGATGTGAAGACAGATGAATAGGGAAGAGCAGATTCTGATTAACATTTGGAAAAGGGAGTAGGGGAGAGATTTGTTAGTGAGTTGAGGTGATATGTTTGTCTAAAGAGATGGGTTTTTAAAGCACGCTTAAAAATATGGGGGGTAGATATTAGTCAAAATTGTGAAAAGCTTTGTCAGTGAGAGAGATGCTTTTGTATTGTATTCTGTAGTGAAAGGGTAATCAGTAGTGTTGAGCGATACTGCTCGATATCTAAAAATATCGTATCGAAATGGTATCGCCGATATCACTAAATATCGTCGATATCCGATTCCGATACCGGAAGTCCAATGTAAGTCTATGGGAACAAAAAATCGCAACAAAAAAAAAACCTTTCTTTCGTTGTAAACACAAAATATACACACATAAAATACATATATATATATATATATATATATACATGTCATTGTGACATATATATATACATATATTTATAGTTTATACACTTCTACATAGTAAAATAGACTCTGATTCAATTGCCGGGTAAAGCCGTGACATACCCCATAGAAGTCGACGGGCTCGGTGCCGAGTACCCCCAAAACCTCTTGCTCTGTGCGACTCAACTTGGGCGTCACGAACAGGATTCTGTAGCTCGCTATAAGCGAGTCCTGTGTGCCTGAATTGAACTGGTTTTGTGCTTGAGAATTGCTAAAATCATCAGAGAATGTATTTGCCATTTTTCCGCCATATCTGCGTCATGACGAGGCACTGGTGAAGAAGAAGGGCGTGCTCTTCGTGGGTGTACACTCACTCAGTGGCGTGAAAACGATGGCGACCACTCTAAATGGTACTGCAATGTAAGATCGTGCCCCACAGCTCTTGAGTTCCGCCTCCTCATCCTCCTCAGTGTGCGGAAACTAACACGAAGGTCCCGCCTCACTACAAAAGAGGGGCCCTCTCCAGATGCTAATGACACATGTGACTTGGCAGAGATGGCTAATGGACACGAGCAGAAGTGTGAAGGGATGGAGCAGTCAGAGCTCTCCCCCCACGGAAGCGACCCGATCGCCACGGAACCACCGTTGGGCACCCGGCCTGGAAACCCTCCTACGCTGCAAGAAGCGGAGGATACCCTAAGAGGTCTGGCCCGGCACCGGGAGGAGGTCGCCAGGATGGAAGCCAGCTGGCGTGCCCTAAAACTAAACTTGGAGCGGCGCCAATCCCTCTTACCTGAAGTGTCTGTACCGGAAGGAGAGGCACCCGTTCTAGTAGAGGAGTCAGTGCGGGCATCCCAGCCCTTGCAATGTGATCCGGTTGACGTTGTCGCAGTGGAGGCACCCGTTCCTGCAAAAAACTCTGCACCGGCAGCACCCCAGATCCCGCTGTCTGCCCCCGTCGCTGAGACAGAAGAAGCGACACCCGTCCTCATGGAGGAGGCCGCGCAGGCACCAGATGTCTACCAGTCTGTACCGGAGCCCGGACTGTCATCTGTTCCAGAGCCGGCTGCTTCCTCCGCAGGTGAGCGCCGCCAGGACTGGGGGCGCCAGGAGAGCTGCCGCAAACCGGACATCATAAGCTGCAGTTTGATGGTGGAGACGTGGAGATGCTGGAGGAGAATTACAACCGGCGTCAGGAGGAAGAGTGGAGACGTTGGGAGAAGGAAGCAGAGCGACAAAGGGAGCAGCGCGAATCCAGAAGCTTCGCCAACGTCACATCGAGAAGGACTGGGCAGATAAGGACCGGATGAGAAAAGATAAAGGTACCCTGAGGGAGCCGCGGCGTAAGGGTGCAGTATGGAGCTTTAAATTGAAAGGTGGTTGGGGCTTCATCCAGGAGCCTGGACTTTATTTAGAAGTCTTTGTGACCCGGCGGGACGTGGAGACTCACCTCCCAGAAGGACACCCGGGGAGGGACCTGTTGCCAGGAGACTTGGTGACTTACACCCGACACTGGGGTTACAATGGATGGTACGCCCTAAATGTTACCAGGTGCGACCCCTACTCCCCAGTGTCAGGAAACTGACAGACCCTCCGAGCCTTCAGCCTCCCCCAACCAGGCCTCTGCACAAGTGCCCACCCCACGCCGTAAATCTCCCCAGCCTCCCTCAGTGGTCTCCTCAGCAGCCCCAGCTATGGACATGATAACTATAGCTGGCCGTACCCGGCGCCTGTTAGGCCCCCTGGGGTTCGTTCAGTCCGGGACATAGGGGTCCAGACCCGGAGGGAGATGAAAGAGGTGGCCACACAGACCCAGATAGCGGGTCACGACTTGACTGTACAGGCCACACGACGTCATCAGGTCCTGGTGGTCCTTGGTGTCTCGGATGTTTGGCAAGCATCAGAAGAGTACCAGGTGGTACCTGGAACACCCCTGCCAAAGAATTATAAATAACCCGGACAGGGTCCCTGTATGTAAATAGTTAAATGTGTAAATAGTTAAATTGTTGATGTACCTGGACGGGTGAATGTTCATAAAAAATTTTTTTTAATTTAATAAAAAACACAACACAGTTTTCATTACTTATATTACAGTCTCATCCTGCGACGCCATCGATCTCCTGTAAAAAAATGAAAAAAAAAAACAGCAGTATACCACCTGTCCGACGCAGTCCATAGTAACGAGTGTCCCACGACGATCCAGCTCTGCTACATCAGAATGACAGGCAGAGCCTGTCATCCTGGCGCAGCACAGCTGATTACCTGCTTCCCCGGCGGTGACGTCATCGGACTGACTGCTTTACGGCCGGGATTACCCAGCAGTCACTGCAGTTATCGCGAAAAACTGCATGTGACCGCCAGGGAGAAGATATGGCGGCCATCAAGCAGTCCAGGACGTGACCGCCGGAGATCTTCTGCCAGGTAAGTGCCGCTGACTCCTGACAGACCCGACCGACGGACACTCACAGTGACAGTGACAAATCCGATTCCGGTATTGATATGACGAAAATATCGGTATTCGGAATCGAAAGGTCGATACAGCTAATATCGGCCGATATCCGATATTTGCAGTATCGTATCGCTCAACACTAGTAACCAGTGCAATGACTGGCTCAGGGTAGAGGCGTTGCTGAACCGGCCTGATAGAAATATGACCCTGGCCGCTACATTCGGGACGGATTGGAGAGGAGAAAGTTTTGTTAGAGGGAGACTGATCAAAAGAGGATTGTAGAAGTCCAGATGAAAGTGAATAAGAGTGACAGTAAGAGTTTTTGCGGTTTTAAAGGTTAGAAAAGGTCAGATTCTGGAGATGTTTATAAGGTGCATGTGACACAAGTAAGTGAGTGACTGGATATAAGGAATAAAGGAAAGTTCTCTCTCAAATATGACCCCAAGTCAGCAAGCTTGCTGCTTGGAAGTTATGATTGCACCACCCATGGAAATGGCAAAGTTGGGTATAGTTAGGTTAGTAGAAGAGGAAACACAGTTTTGGAGTGATTCAACTTCAGATAGCGGAAGGACAAGATGTTAGGGACAGCAGATAGATAATCCCTGGTATTTTGCATTGAAGTGGAGGTGATGTCAGGTGAAGAGGTAAATAATTGGGTGTCATCAGCATAGAGATGATGCTGGAAACCAAACCTGCTGATGGTTTGTACAAGAGGGGCAGTGTATAATGAGAAGAGGAGGGGGCCTAGGATTGAGTTTTGAGTAACTTCGATAGAAAGGGGATGATTAGAGGAAGAAGAGCTGGTAAAAGATACAGTGTAAGAGCAGTCAGAGAGATAGGAGGAGAACAAGGAAGGAATGATATCCTTGAGGCCGATACAGTGGAGCATAGTGAGGAAGAACTGGTATTTCACAGTGTCAAATGCAGCAGAGAGATTTGGGAGAAACAGCAGGGAGTCGTGACCATTAGAATTTGCTGTTAGTAGGTCATTAGAAACTTTAGAAAGGGCAGTTTCAGTTTATTGTGAAGAGTGCAAACTAGATTGCATATGTCACAGGCAGCAGCTTTCTCACACTAAGATCAGTACATTCTGGCTGGCATGATGAGCAATTGCATCTCTGATGTGAATGCTCACAAAACTATCTGGATTGACGTAGTACATGGGCATTAATGGATTATAGACGGAAAGGTGAGTATAACTTTGCTTTTTCATTTTTATTAATTAATGAATTAGTGGGGAAAAAAGGGTTAAGGAGTGATTATTTCAATTAAAGGACTTTACTCTGTGTGTTTATTTAAATTAAAGGACTTTATTCTGCCTGTGTCTTTATTAAATTAAATTACTGAGTTAATAATGAGAATGTCTTATAGACACCACTCCATTACTAACCCATGGGCTTGATGTCAGTGGATATAAAACAGCTGACATCAACTCCACAACTAGCCTATTATTATCGGGCCACAGCTGTCTGTTTAGCCTTTTCTGGTTAGTAAATATGACATAATTAATTAATATATATATTTTTTTAGTTCTCCTCATAAATGCCAGTAAAGGCTAAGCAAACAGGTGTGAGCTGTTATGAATATGCTAGGAACCTTAACGGCTATTGGCCCCTTCCCAAAATATTATCATCAGCCCCCAGCTGTAGACTTTCACTCAGCTGGTTATGAAAATTAAAAATAAAATTATTTATTTCAACAATAAATACAAGTACAGAAAAATAAGCAAGCAAAGCTCTGAGTAAAAATCATTGACATCTATCTATCTATCTATCTATCTATCTATCTATCATCTATCTATCTATCTATCTATCTATCTATCTATCTATCTATCTATCTATCATCATCATCTCATCATCTATCATTTCATCTCGCTATCTAGCTCTTTCTGTGAACATCTTTAGTAAATAAAACTCTTTAGTTTCAATGTTGCATTTTATTCCATATGTGTCAGACTGAAAGCACACTGACAGCACACGGACACGCACAGCACACGGACACATGGATGTGTCACAGATGTCAGATATATACACACAGATGGCACACGGACTCGGACCACGGATTTCACCATTACTGCTTTTTCTAGTACTAGAATCACCAGGACCTGTGAAGGGGCCTAATCTTGCTTTTTCACACAGGGCATGCAAAAATTATCCCTATTTGGAAATTATTAAGAGCTTTGTTGTTTGCTAAATGGAGAAGCCATATCTTTTGAACCGGTTTATTAATCTCAAAATTATTATGCAAGTACAAAGGTTTTTTTATCACTTTTTTAGGGAGCAAGACCAGGCTACCAGTTCTTGAAGTGAAGAAGCAATGTCTTGTCAACAAGCACCAGTGCAGTATAGTACTATATATCACAGTGTGCAGACAGAAAATGGGTGGCTGGAGTGGCTGCACAGTTATTTTAACAATCACAGAAGCTACATGTTAGAGAATTATGATGGGGAAGACAAGAAGATGTCTGACAGTATAAGGCCAGCAACAGCAGTACTACAGTATAAATGACATGTTGGATTGGGATAGTCTAGATGCTTGGCTGAACATGGGCCATTGGCACTGGCAGCAGCAGAACTGTGTAGAAGATAAAGATCGGACAGTAAAATAGGCAGATGGTACAGTCAATTTAATCATTGGTATCAGCCAAAGGCAAATGAAAGTTGATTCAATTTGACAAATGTAAGATTTTTGTGAAGGATAAATATGAGGACATAGCATTATATCTTAATTAACCAGACGTATATTTTTAGCAAGCTAGAAAGAATAGACTGTTATCTATAAGTTGATTTTTGAATTTATGTGTTTCTTTCTGGTTTGTGAAGAAAACAGACTTTTGCTTGCATAAGCCTCTAATATTGACTTGTAAGTTTACATTTGATGTAACATACTGTGCTCTTATCCTAGATGGCTCCAACACAGATTTGTCATTCTACAGGATGCCAGCTTAGGGACCATGGCCCCGGATGAAAGGATGCAGATCTGCTCCATTGACCATCGCTGAATCATGGATATCTTTGGAGAAAGCCAGTATTGTGACCGGCCGGCTGCCTGGCTCCACGGAGATGTTCGGAGAAGCTAGGTTGTCGCCCTCTGGTCAGCTGATCTAGTACCTGAATGGACTGTCATTTTCCTAAACTTGTTACCTTCTTGCTGTGCATGCCACAGGTGGGGTAGTTGGCAATGGAAGATGAAGCCAGATTGTGACCCTCCGGTCAACTGGCCCTTGTACCTGAATTGACTGCCATCTTCCTACACTTGTCGTTACCTCCTCTCTGTGTGTGTGCCACAGGTGGAAAAATCAGCCCTGGAAGATCTGAAGTAGTAGTTGCTATTGTCACGGCGAGTCAGCAGAAGGGTGTGACTCTGTAATGTGCATCATCTTGGGTACTGTACTGGTACTGTTCTACGTGCTATCTGCCTGTTTTGTAGTTCAATAAAGTATTGCCACACTGTTTTGCCCTCACCCCATGTTGTTTGAGTAGCATTGTGCCCACTTTAAAAGTAGAGCAGGCATTCGGTGGGACAATCCCTGGTCCATACAAGTTCAGAGTGCCTGTTAACCCTCCGTGTCTCCACAATAACCTGGTGTGCTTGAGTGTGACATAGCCACTGGCCTTGATGAAGCTCCTCCCTAGTGTTTAGCCTTCAGTCATTACAAACAGTTGATGATTATGGCTTACAGCCAATGAAAACCCAAAAGTTATTATCTCAGTAAATTAGAACAATTAACAAAAACACCTGCAAAGGCTGTTTAAAAAGGTCCCCTAGTCTGTTTCAGTAGGATTCACAATCATGGGGAAAACTGCTGACTGGACAGATGTCCAGAAGGCAGTCATTGACACACTCCACAAGGAAAAAAATTGAATTTAATTTGGAAATCAAGGTTCCAGAGTCTGGAGGAAGAGTGTAGAGGCACACAATCCAAGCTGGCTCATTTGGCAATCAAGGTTCCAGAGTATAGATGAAGAGTGTAGAGGCACACAATCCAAGTCTAGTGTGAACTTTCCACTTCAGTGTTGATTTGGGGAGCATGTAATCTGCTGGTGTAGGTTCACTGTGTTTTATCAAGATCAAAGTCAGTGCAGCCATCTACTAGGAAATTTTAGAGCACTTCTTGTTTCCCTCTGCCGACAAGCTTTTTGGAGATGGAAATTTAATTCAACAGCATGTTTTAGTAACTGTTCACACTGCCAAAAGTACCAATACCTGGTTTAAAAACCACAGTATCACTGTGCTTGATTGACTTGAACATTCGCCAGTCCTTAACCACGTAGAGAATCTGATGCAAAAGGAGCCCTGACAAAGTGTTGAGTGCATTTACTGAACATACTTTTAGTAGGCCAACATTTTGGATTTTAGAATCATTTTTCAAGCTGGTGTTATAAAGTATTCTAATTTACGGAGATAATGACTTTTGGATTTTTATTGGGTGTAAGCCATAATCATTAACAGTACAGAAATAATCACTAGATATAGATGACTCTGTAATGACTTTATATAATATGAGTTTCACTTTTTGTATTGAATAACTGAAATAAATTAACTTTTTGATGATATTCTAATTTTGTGAGAAGCACTTGTATTATGTTTGCAGATTTTTTTGTTAAACGGAAACTGTCAGGTCGGATTACACTATCAACCTTCAGACATAAGGTTTATCTGCAGGTTAAGGGTGTTAGGGCCCCGTCACACATAGCGACACAACAGCGATCCCGACAACGATATGCACTTATCAGGATTGCTGGTGTGTCACTACATGATCGCTCCTGAGCTGACCAAACAGCTTAGTTACCCACAGTGTACATTAGATACCAGCCCGCTGGTGCAGGGAGCTGGTAACCAAGGTACACATCGGGTTTCCAGGTGCTGCGCGGCACCTGGAAACCCAATGTGAACCTTGGTTACCGGCTGATCGCTGGTCTCCTGCCTGCCACACGCAGCGATGCGTGCTCTCCAGCAGGAGACCAACGATCAAAAAAATGTCAGCGATACCCAGCAGGGGGGCTGATCATCGCTGAATGTCACACACAGCAATATCGCTGGGGAGATCGCTGTTGCGTCACAAAACTAGTGACTCAGATCACTGTGTGTGACGGGGCTTTAGGCATGTGCCCAGTTGCAGTACTCAAAGTGCAGCACCTGGAAGAAAATTAACTGTATTTTTCTCAGGCTTTCAGTTGTGCAAGCGAGATGGCATGAATACAGACATCTCTCACTGTACTGTGAGTGGCAGCTGTAAGCATGCCTCAGCACTTTGACTGACAGATGGCTCTGCACTGGTGCACTGAAGATCCAGCTGTCAGTGAAAGTGGGTCACACTTGCAACTAGTGATGGGGGGAACCCCCCCATGTTCGGGATCGGCGGGTTCGCACAAATTTTTTTGAGAAGTTCGAGTTTGTGGCCGGAGATAACACGAACTTGGATCCGAACCCCGAACTTGATCTTTACAGATATGGGCCATTTTAATTATACTTACCTGTCCAGAGACGCGTCCTCCCGTCCCTTTGTCTACCGGCTGCATTTGCTTCCAAGGCCACTCATTAACTGCTGGCAGTATTCACTGCACTCGGCAGTCTTCAGCTTTTTCCGGCAGTGTTCGTGCAGTGAAGTGACGTGGAATATTTCCTATAATAACGCAGATGGAGACAATGTGGAAGCCATCTGGCCAATGATCTGGTGGTGTCCATGTTTTTTTTTTTTTGCATAAAAGTATGGTTGGCCACAGTTTTGTGCACTTCTGAAAAAGACAATGGAGGCCAGATAGAGTCCAGAGTAACTTTGCTGCTTCATTAAAATGATTGGATCCATCGGGAGTTTCAACTGAATCACGTCACTTGGAGATTTAGATGGAAACCTGTATATAAGTGCTCAATATAGCGCACAGGATAAACGTGATCCAAAATGTCAAATTATGTAAAATGTTCCCAACAAGAGCTTCAAATCAATCCACAAAAAAGCAATTCCCCACTCAGGTTTTTCATCTTATAGCAAAAATATAGGGACTTTCATGTTACTGGTAGTCCAAATGCTCTGAGAAAGCGAAATGGCTCCTCGCCCCACAAAAGAAATTTAGCTAATTCTGCTCTGCCAAATACAAATATCCCCTTCTTTCTTCTTTCTAAGCTTCACAGAACACCTAAACCATATATGGCATCCATGTTTGGACTTTCTGTAGGAATAACAGCCTGCCTAACTTACGGGTGCATGTCGCCAGAAGCAAAAGCAGGGCATAACGTACTGGGCACTACAACATACTGACTACTACAATGTACCATGTACAATGTACTGAGCAATACAATGCATGGGCACTACAATTGCAGATTTTCAATTATCACTGAGCAACATCCATTGCTGCTTTTTTTCTGGAAAACACCCATTGAGCCAATTCATCACTAGAACTGTGGAAATATTTGCTAATGAATAAAATTTCCAAAATGGGGCTACTTGAAGTGGGAATTCTGCTCTTCTGGCACTTGAGGTTCTGTATATGGAGTCTGCAAAATGTTCTATGATAGGAGCAAACAGTGCTCTGTTCTCCCAAGTCTCACTGTGTGGTGAAGAAATACTGTACAGCCACATATGGAGAATTTCCATGTTCAGCAGAAATTGTGTGACAGATATTGGTGCCATATTTCCCGGTGTGAAAATGTACAATCAGGGGCTATAACAAATTTTTTGTATGAATAATGTAATTATTTTTTCTTCACTGTAAATTGGTATAAAATTCTGTGACATACCCATGGAGTCAATATGATCACTTCACTCTTAAATAAATTCAGTGAGAGGTATAGTTTGTAAAATGGGGTTACTTGGGGGGGTTCTGCTGTTCTGGGACCTCAAGGGCTTTTCCAGTTGGGAATGGCATCTGCAAATCATAATAGTAAAATTCGCACCATAATATGGCGCACCTTCACTGGTGAGCTTTGCACTGTACCTGAAAAGCTGTTTCAATTATATGTAGGGTATTGGTAAACTCAGGAAAAATTGCACAACAAACTGAGAGGTCCATGTTTTCCTATTAGCCCTTCTAACAATCGGGGCTAAAAGAACACTTTAGTGTTAAAAATGTAATTATTTTTTCTTGACTACTCAATGGTATAAAATTTTTGTATGGTCCATGTAGTGTCAACATGATCACTGCACCCCTAGATAAATTTGTTACGGGTATGGTTTGCAAAATGATTTCACTTATCCAGGATTTCTACTGTTCTGGCACTTTAGGGGCTCAGCCAATGTGACATGGCACCCTCATATCCATCCAGCAAAATATGAAATCGATTATGGTGCTTCTTTCCTTCTGAGTTTTGCATTTTAACTCAAAAATAGTTTTCGACCACATATGCCCCCCTACACCTATCCCCTATTTTTACCATTTGCTTTGGAATTACTAACAAGTACTTAGTCCTGCCAATAAAGCTCATTTGAATTTGAATTTGTATCGGTGTAGTCAAGAGAAATTGCACAACAAAATTGTAGGGTACATTTTCTCCTGTCACCCTTGTGAAGATGAAAATTGTTGGGCTAAAACAACATTTTTGCGTTAAAAATATGATTTTTAATTTTCTTGGTTCAACGTTATAAAATTCTGTGAGGCACCTTGGGGTTCAAAATGCTCACTGCACATCTAGATAAATTTCTTGAGTGGTATAGTTTCCAAAATGAGGTCACTTGTGGGGGGACTTCCACTATTTAGGCACATCATGGTCTCTGCAAGCATGACATGACTAGCTATTCCAGACAATTTTGCACTCCACAATTCAATTGGCGTTCCTTCCATTCCGAGTCCTGCTGTGCGCAAACAGGAGTTTTATACCACAAATGGAGAATCGACATACTCAGTAGAGGTTTCATAACAAATTTTCTGGTGCATTTTCTGGTGCTACCCTTGTGAAAATGCAAAATTTGGGACTAAGGAAACATTTTTTGCGGGAAAATTACAATGAAAAATTGATACCCTTTTAACCCTTCTAACTTCCTAACAAAAAGTAATGTTTAAAAAATTGTGCTGATGCAAGGTAGACATACAGTGGGTACGGAAAGTATTCAGACCCCTTTAAATTTTTCACTCTTTGTTTCATTGCAGCCATTTGGTAAATTGAAAAAAGTTCATTTTTTTCTCAATAATGTACACTCTGCACCCCATCTTGACTGAAAAAAACAGAAATGTAGAGATTTTTGTAAATTTATTCAAAAAGAAAAACTGAAATATTAGACTTAGAAGACATCACATCTCACAGTGCATGTCAGACCAAATGAGAATCATGAGGTCAAAGGAACTGGCCAAGGAGCTCAGAGACAAAATTGTGGCAATGCAAAGATCTGGCCAATGCTACTTAAGAATTTCTGCAGTACTCAAGGTTCTTAAGAGCAGAGTGGCCTCCATAATCCTTCAATGGAAAAAGATTGGGACAACCAGAAGTCTTCCTAGACTTGGTCGTCCAGCCAAACTGAGCATTCATGGGAGAAGAGCCTTAGTGAGAGAGATAAAGAAGAACCCCAAGATCACTGTGGCTGAGCTCCACAGATGCAGTAGGGAGATGGGAGAAAGTTCCATAAAGTCAACTATCAATGCAACCCTCCACAAGTCAGGCCTTTTTGGCAGAGTGGTCAAGCGGAAGCCTCTCCTCAGTGCCAGATATATGAAAGCACACATAGAGTTAGCTAAAAAATACATAAAGGACTCCCAGACTATAAAAAATAAGATTCTTTGGTCTTATGAAATGAAGATAGAACTTTTTGGTGATAATTCTAAGCGGTATGTGTGGAGAAAACCAGGCAATGCTCATCACCTGCCCAATACAATCCCAACAGTGAAACATGGCAGTGGCAGCATCATGCTATGGGAGTGTTTTTCAGCTGCAGGGACAGGATGACTGGTTGCAACTGAAAGAAACATGAATGCGGATAAGTACAGAGATATCCTGGATAAAAACTTCTTCCAGATTGCTCTGGACTCCATACTTAGCCGAAGGTTCACCTTCCAACAAGACAATGACCCCAAGCACACAGCTAAAATAACAAAGGAGTGGCTTCACAACAACTCTGTGACCATGCTTGACTGACCAAATCAAAGCCCTGACCTAAACCCAATTGAGCATCTCTGGAGAGACCTGAAAATGGCTGCTCAACGTTCACCATCCAACCTGATGGAACTGGATAGGATCTGTAAGGAAAAATGGCAGATCATCCCCAAATCCCAGTGTGAAAAACTTGTTACATCATTCCCATGAAGACTCATGGCTGTATTAGCTCAAAAGGGTCTTCTACTCAATACTGAGCAAAGGGTCTGAATAATTATGACCATTAGAGTTGTGCGAAACAGGTCGGTCAGATTCAAATGTCGCAGACTTTCGCCAAAATCGAGTTTCGTCAACCGAAACCCGATCATAGCATGATGTCGGCCATGCGGTTGTCGAAACGAGCGCCAAAGTCAAAGAGCAAGGATGTACACTGTGGGCAACGAGATGACATGTGCAGCATCCACCACCATCTTAGAAAAGGGCATTGCAGTGATTGACATGCTTTGGGTGGAGTCATAGTGTCTATAAAAGCCCTCACCGCCGACCTCCATTTTACTTCTGGCGATTTTCACAGTAGGGAGAGGTTGCTGTTTATCAGTAGGAAGAGAAATAGGGCTGTAAAGATAGAAGAAGTTCTTCTGTGCTTGTGCTGATAGCAATTGTGCTATACAGTTGGTGAGCAGTGACAGGGGAGTATTTTCTTGTGTGCAGCAGTACTGGTTATTAGGCTGCCTGATAGCTGTATTGCTATGTGTACACTGCTGTGAAGACTGCTTTTTACACACCACTAATACTTTTATTCTTTTTTTCTGCACAGATACCGAGCGTTCATTTTTACCCACACCGTATAGAGCTGTACGCTCCTGACACACTATTGTGTTCCGGCTGGTATCACGAACAAATACATGCTGACTATCTGTGTGTGACTCTGGAAATATATACGGAGATTTCAATTTTCCCCTACACTATGGTATGGTATCTTCTGATACAGTACCGTATATCTGCTGTTTGTATTACGGTCAAATCCATACTGAGAGAGCGTCTGTGTCTGACTCCGGAAATATATACAGAGATTGAAATTTTCCCCTACACCGTATACAGCTGCCCACTTCTGATACAGTACCGTATATCTGCTATTTGTATTACTGTCAAATCCATACTGAGAGAGCGTCTGTGTGTGACTCTGGAAATATATACAGAGATTTAAAGTTTTCTCTATACCATATACAGCTGCACGCTCCTCATACAGTACCATATATCTGCTGGTATTTTTGGTACATTTTCCCAAACATGAGGAAGTATGGTGGAAGAGGCCACGGCCTTGGGCTGGGGGGGCCAGCTAGTACTGATGGTGGTGGTGGTGCATCTACTGGTAATGCCAAAAGCACAATAGCATCTAAGGCAGGAGGTATTGAGCCTGCGTCATCTTCTGGCTCCAGAAGACCTGGAAGTCTACCTTTTCTGGGAGTAGGTAAACCGCTTTTAAAGCCGGAGTATCAGGAACAGGCTTTGGCTTACAGTGCCGAAACAGCCTCCAGCTCTATCGCCTCCTTTTCTGAAGTTTCAAAAACTGCAAGTACTGAGTCGTCAGTGCAGGCTCCTGGTCAGGAACAACACCTTTCCTTTTGTCCTTCACCCCCACCAAAAGTGAAGGATGCGGCAGGCCACACTTCAGATTACTCCATGGACCTCTTTTCACATACCATGCCTAATTTATCAAGTGAAATCCTGAATTCCCCAGTCCAAGATGAATATGACATGGAGTGCACTGATGCACAGCCAGTGCTATATGATTCTGATGGAACATTCACCCAGAGCACTGCGTTGCCCTCGCAGTCTACTGAGAAAGATTCTTACCCTGATGAAACTCAGGTGCCCCTTCCCGCATACTATACCATATTACATGGTGACACAGAGGAAGATGCAGATGAAATTGAAGAGAAGGTGATGAATGACCCAGTTGTTGACCCGGATTGGCATCCATTGGGGGAAGTGGGTGCCGATGGCTATAGCTCAGAGGAGAAGGAGGATCCGCAGTAGGCATCGACATCACAGCTGCGGTTATCATGCAGGCCCGTAGCAGTCCAAAAACGTGTGAAAAAAACAAAATGAGTTGCAGGACAGCTTGGCCAGATGGTCAAATTAGCTGTCATGGTATAGGAAATGGTTAATGTCCTGTCCTTTCTGGGTTAACTTTTGCTGGCCTCCTGCATAATATAGGACATGGTTAATGTCCTGTCCACTCAGGGTTAACTTTTGCTGGCCTCCCTTTGGATCTGGGAGGGTATTTATACCCAGTCCAGAGGGAGATTCTCTGTCAGCTACACTTTCGTTGTGACTGTGTATTTGACCCCCCTGGTTTGCGTGTATACTGCTCTGCTTGTTTGACTCCTGTGTATGACCCGGTCTGTTTGCTCACTCTTCTCTCTGTCTCACGTTTTGCTAATATTGTCTTCTCCGGTTCTGACCTCCTGGCTTAGCTATCGATACTCCGTTACAGTTTTGTCCCTATTGTACTGTCTATTGCCCGTTCTGGTTTACTGATCTATTGCTACGTCCTGACTATTCGTTCTGTCTAACCCTTTGGTACTGTCGTGCTATCTTGTGCTCTGATCTCGGCCTGTCCTGGTTTTCGTCCCTGTCTTTGCCCCTTGGTAACTTTATCTCGTTGGTACCCTGCTAGGAGTTTTCCTGCAGTTCCTAGATCTCTGGAGCTTAGGCCACGCCCCCAGCAGTCATGTGCTGCAGGTCCTGTTAGTCTGCAGTACACATCATTCATTACTGCTGAATCTGAGAGACATGTGGACAGCTCCGCCCCTTGGCTGTCACATGCTGCGGAAGGTCCTGTCCCACAGAAACACACGTCTTCCCTGCTGCAGCTCTGCTTTACAGGTATCTTGGGGCACAGTTGGTTCACTCAGGACACGTGCACTGGCCCAGTGAGCATGTGCAGTGCGGTGTCCCTGACATTATAGCTGACCCTTACAGTCTTTCCCTGGTGGTGGGGTGTTAGTACATTATGGATCCGGTACGGGCTCTCACTGAGCAGGTTAATGAGCTCTCCCAGCTTATGCAGAAGCTGTCTATGGAGCAACAAAATCTGGTTCAGTCGCATCAACAGGTACAGAGAGATGTGGCAGACACTCTAATGGGGTCTGTTCCATCGGGGTTCCAGGAGGGGGGCCCCACTGATGTATCTCTTGCGGACCCCGACCCCCCTGTAAAATTACCCGACAATTTTTCTGGAGATAAAAAATTGTTTAGGGTTTTTAAGGAAGGATGCAAGTTGTTCTTTAAATTGCGTCCCCGGACCTCTGGAAATGAAAGGCAGAGGGTAGGGATCGTAATGTCCTTATTAAGGGGGGTTCCGCAAGCATGGGCTTTCTCTCTCTCTTCCTCTGCTCCTGAACGTATGTCTGTGAACCTGTTCTTTGAGGCTCTGGGGCACATTTATGACGAGCCTGATAGAGTGCGTCTGGCTGAGGATATGGTGATGAGTGTGACACAGGGGAGGAACTCTGCTGAATGGTTCTGCTCAGAGTTCAGACGTTGGACCGCGGAAGTATCCTGGAATGATGCCGCCCTGAGGGGGTTGTTCCGCAGGGGCCTATCTGACCGTCTGCAGGACGCTCTGGCATTACATCCTCCTCCCGATACTCTGGAGGACGCCATGATGCAGGCGGTCGTATGGACCGGAGACTCCGTGCTAGGGAATGATGCAACAAGAGACTCCCTTGTACTCCAAATTGTGTTACACCGCACCCGCATCTGAGCCCATGGAGATGGAGGCTGTCTCAGGAAAGGAACGAGAGAGAAGACACCGTAAAGACAACCGTCTATGCTTTTACTGTGGAGCCTCTGGATATTGGAAAAGGGACTGTCCTTCCTGCCCTCTTCTGTAAAATCATCAGGAAAACGACTGAGTCTGGGCAACAATCGTGGAGGTTGCCCAGACTCCCAGGTACATTTTTTTTCGCTTGCTAAAATGGTGCTCCTGGTTGAATTGGAACTTGCTGGCGATTCTGTTATGACCACCGCCTTTGTTGACTGTGGTTCCTCCATTAATCTGATTGATGCCCAATTTGTGATTCTTAATAAGATAGGGACAGTCAGGTTGAAAGATCCTGTTAAAATTGTGGCGGTGGATTCATCCCCTCTTGCCCGGGATGGAATTTATTTTATGTCTGAAGTTTTTTCTATGAAAGTGGGTTCCACTCACGTGGAAAAATTAAGTTGCTTTATTCTGAATAATCTGCCTGCAGGACTGGTATTGGGGATGCCCTGGCTGCAACGACACAATCCTCTCATTGATTGGGCAAAAGGGGAGATCACCCGATGGGGATGTAATAATAATGGTCTGTGTTGTAACTCCGTTTCTCTTGTCAAACCGATAAAATCTGTATCTGTGTCGTCTGTCAGTCTGGAGGGTATTCCGGAGTACCTGAAAGACTTTGAAGAGTATTTTCCGAAAGTGAGGCTGAGGCGCTCCCACCACATAGACCCTATGATTGCGCCATTGATTTGTTACCTGAAGCCAAATTACCCAAGGCTCGTTTGTTTAATTTGTCCGGGCCTGAGCGCCAAGCAATGAAAGAGTACATCAAAGAAAGCCTTCGCAAAGGACATATTCGGCCCTCGGTGTCACCCGTGGCAGCGGGGTTTTTCTTTGTAAAGAAAAAAGATGGTGGGTTGCGACCGTGTCTCGACTTTCGGGAACTGAACAAAATTACCGTTAAGAACACGTACCCTCGCCCGTTGATTCCCGATCTATGCAATCAACTCACGGGGGCCAAATGGTTTTCTAAGCTCGATCTACGAGGAGCTTATAACCTTATAAGGATCCGGGAGGGGGACGAATGGAAAACAGCATTCCTGACAACTGAGGGGCTATTTGAAAACCTGGTTATGCCCTTCGGTCTCACTAATGCCCCTGCTGTTTTTCAGAACTTCATCAATGTTGTTTTTTCTGATTTAATTGGACGTTATGTAGTTATTTACCTGGATGACATTCTGATATACTCAGAAGACAGTCAGTCACACTTGCATCATTTACGTGCGGTTCTTATGAGACTCCGGGAGAACCATTTGTATGCTAAGCTGGAGAAGTGTTTATTTTTTATGCAAGAACTGTCTTTTCTGGGTGTAATTGTATCCGGGGAGGGATTCCGCATGGATCCAGGGAAGGTTCAGGCCATTACAGATTGGGTGCAGCCTCATGATCTGAAGGGGTTGCAACGATTTTTGGACTTCGCTAACTATTATAGGAAGTTCATTAAAGGGTTTTCACAGGTAGTGAAACCTTTGATGGACCTCACTCTTAAGGGGGCAGAGGTAAAAAATTGGTCCGTGGCCGCAAAAAATTCCTTCCTTACATTGAAGAAATGCTTTACTTCAGCCCCTGTGTTGGTACAACCCGATTCGTCAAGACCTTTTATCGTGGAGGTCAACGCTTCGGAAGTGGGGGTGGGGGCAGTGTTGTCCCAGGGCCCCTCTACCCTGACTAATCTTAAACCCTGTGCCTTTTTCTCTAAAAAGTTCTCTTCGGCAGAGAGAAACTATGATGTCGGCAACAGGGAATTGTTAGCGGTCAAACTGGCCTTTGAAGAATGGAGGCATTTTTTGGAAGGGGCCGCTCATCCCATTACGGTCATCACTGATCATAAGAACCTGGCCTATATCGAGTCCTCTAAGAGATTGACCCCCAGACAGGCTCGGTGGGCACTTTTTTTTTCTCGCTTTCATTTTACCATCACATTCCGACCAGGGTCTAAAAATGTAAAGGCAGATGCCTTATCCCGAAGTTTTGATTTTGTGTCCCCTCCAGAACCTCCTTCCTCCATTCTTCAACCGGGAGTGGTTGTAGCCGAAGTCTCCTCTGAGTTACAAAGAGAGATTCTGGAAGCACAAGCACAAGCTCCCAGGAATAAACCCCCAGGTAAATTGTTCGTACCCGAACAGTTCCGTCTCACACTCCTGCAAGAATTTCATGATTCTGTGTTAAGTGCACACCCTGGTATTGCAGCTACCCGTGGGGCAGCGGCTAGAGGTTTTTGGTGGCCCTCTATGGGTACTGATATAAAAAATTTTGTTAATACTTGTGGGGTGTGCGCTCGCTCTAAAAGCTCTAAGGTCCGGCCGGCCGGGGAATTGGTGTCTTTGCCAATTCCGGATAAACCATGGACACACCTGTCCATGGACTTTATCACTAATCTTCCCTCATCCAAGGGCAATTCAGTGGTATGGGTAGTGGTTGATAGATTTTCTAAGCAAGCCCACTTTGTGCCGTTACCCGCGTTGCCGTCTGCTGAAACCTTAGCCCGCTTGTTTATACAGCACATAGTTCGGTTGCATGGAGTGCCTGTGAATGTGGTGTCGGACAGGGGTGTGCAGTTTGTGGCCAGGTTTTGGAGAGCGTTCTGTAAGAAGTTGGGGGTCACATTATCATTCTCCTCTGCCTATCACCCGGAATCCAACGGACAGACTGAACGCACCAATCAGTCGTTGGAGCAGATTCTGAGATGCCTGGCCTCCTCCAGACAGGAAGATTGGTGTGAGGTTTTACCCATGGCAGAATTTGCGTTCAACTGTCGTATCAATCAGTCTACCGGAAAGTCTCCTTTTCAGGTCAATTATGGGTTTGTTCCGCAGTTTGGGGAATTTTCCCGTATGGATTCTGGTTGTCCTGGTGCCGAGGGGATGGTTCAACAGTTAAAAAACCTTTGGAGGGAGGTGCAGGGGAACATCTCCAAAGCCCAGAAGAAGTACAAACATTTTGCGGATAGGAGGAGGGGGTTGGGTCTTGCGTTGACAGTGGGGGAAAAGGTCTGGTTGTCCACCCGTAACATCAAACTTAAGATATCCTCTATGAAGCTGGGCCCCAAATTTATTGGCCCATACAAGATTGTAGAGGTGATCAATCCAGTGGCGTACAGGCTTCAGTTGCCCACCTCCTTCAAAATATCTAACGTCTTCCACAGGTCCCTATTAAAACCTGTGGGGACGGTTAGAGAAGATCCCTCATCCGTGGTTCCACCAGTATTGGTAGAGGGTCAACTGGAGTACGAGGTAGGGAGCATCATTGATTCCCGGTGGGTGCGCCGGAGACTTCAGTACCTTATTCATTGGAAGGGATACTCCATTGAAGATTGGTCATGGGTTCCGGCCAGTTCGGTACAGCTGATCGACTGGTACAGGCATTTCATGCCAGATATCCTGAGAGGCCTGGGGGTCCAGTGGCCCCCCATTAAGGGGGGTACTGTCATGGTATAGGAAATGGTTAATGTCCTGTCCATTCTGGGTTAACTTTTGCTGGCCTCCTGGCATAATATATGACATGGTTAATGTCCTGTCCACTCAGGGTTAACTTTTGCTGGCCTCCCTTTGGATCTGGGAGGGTATTTATACCTAGTCCAGAGGGAGATTCTCTGTCAGCTATACTTTCGTTGTGACTGTGTATTTGACCCCCCTGGTTTGCGTGTATACTGCTCTGCTTGTTTGATTCCCGTGTATGACCCGGTCTGTTTGCTCACTCTTCTCTCTGTCTCACGTTTTGCTAATATTGTCTTCTCCGGTTCTGACCTCCTGGCTTGGCTATCAACACTCCGTTACAGTTTTGTCCCTATTGTACTGTCTATTGCCCGCTCTGGTTTACTGATCTATTGCTACGTCCTGACTATCCGTTCTGTCTAACCCTTTGGTACTGTCGTGCTATCTTGTGCTCTGATCTCGGCCTGTCGTGGTTTTCGTCCCTGTCTTTGCCCCTTGGTAACTTTATCTCGTTGTTACCCTGCTAGGAGTTTTCCTGCAGTTCCTAGATCTCTGGAGCTTAGGCCACGCCCCAACAGTCATGTGCTGCAGGTCCTGTTAGTCTGCAGTACACATCATTCATTACTGCTGCCTCTGAGAGACGTGTGGACAGCTCCGCCCCTTGGCTGTCACATGCTGTGGAAGGTCCTGTTCCACAGAAACACACGTCTTCCCTGCTGCGGCTCTGCTTTACAGGTATCTTGGGGCACAGTTGGTTCACTCAGGACACGTGCACTGGCCCAGTGAGCATGTGCAGTGCGGTGTCCCTGACATTAGCACAGCGTGAAAGCCCTGAAAAGTTTTCCCATAGTAGGAAGAGTGCAGTGTGGCACTTTTTGGACCAAAATCCTATTGATGAGGCAAAGGTTATCTGTAAGAAGTGCAGAAGGACCTTTGGCCGAGGGAAAAATCTCGGACATTTGAATACCAGTTGCATGATTAGACATGTAAACACCATGCACTTGCAAGCGTGGACGGACTACAAAACCTCACTGGCTTTGAACACCTACATTGCCAGACTGATCTCATTAGAGATAATGCCCTTACGTTTGTTTGAAAGCGCAGCGTTACAAGAGCTCATGGCTTACGCTGTCCCATGCTATAACCTACCCAGTCAGCACTTCTTTTCTAGAAAAGCCATCCCTGCCCTCCACCTGCATGTGAAAGACCGCATTGTCCATGCACTCAAACAATCAGTGAGTGGAAATGTGCACCTCACAACAGATGCATGGGCCAGTAGGCATGGCCAGGGCAGTTACGTGTCCATCACTGCGCACTGGGTGAATGTGGTGGATGCAGGGTCCACAGGGGACAGCGGCGGTGAGATAGTGCTGCCTAGCCCACGGTATAGGCAACAGTTGGCTGTAGGTGTTCGACCCTCCTCCTCCAGAAGTGAAAGCTCGTCGACAGAGCGCAGTCGCATGAGCACTCCATCCGCAGCTGCCAGTGTTGCACACGAGGTGTCCCACTATCGAACAGCTAGTGGTAAGCGTCAGCAGGCTGTTTTAAAGATGATGTCTTTGGGCGACAACAGACACACCGCGAAGGTACTGGCTGACTACTTGCAGCGAGAAACTGTATAATGGCTGGGCAGTCTACATCTTGAGCCAGGCAAGGTAGTCAGTGATAATGGCCATAATTTGGGGCGGCCATAGCCCTGGCAAAACTCAGACACATACCTTGCCTGGCTCACACCTTGAACCTGGTGGTGCAGTGCTTGATAAATAATTATCCGGAGTTACCAGCCCTGCTCCATAAGGTGCGAAGACTGTGCTTGCACATCCGTCGCTCGCCCGTAGCCCAAGCACTGCCTAATCATAGACATTGTAACAAGGTGGAACTCCACCATGCACATGGATGAGAGGCTGTGCGAACAGAGGCTGGCTGTAATGCATTTGTGAGATGATACACGGGCAGGCAGTTTGAGGGCAGACATGGAGTTGTCGGGTGTGCTGTGGTCAAAGCTGAAAGACCTCTGTGAAGTCCTTCAGTGTTTTGAGGAATGCACTCGGCTGGTAAGCGCAGACGACGCCATCATAAGCATGAACATCCCACATACACGTCTGCTCATACAAACTTTGCTGTACATTAAGTATCAGGTGTCTGCAGTGGAGGAGAATGAGTAGGAGGGAAGCCTTGATGACAGTCAGGCATTCTCTGCTCAGGGAACTGTCCTGGACGAGGTGGAGGAAGAAGAGGAAGAGGAGGAGGATGAGGGGGATTAATTATTTTGGGGAGGAGGATGCTTCTCAGGTGGCAAGAGAAAATGTTGGCTTGCTAAGGTCAGGTACAGGGTTTGTGCGTGACTGGAGGGATGTGGATTTTGCAGAAAGTGCTCCTCCACCCACCACTGGCAGTGCATCATTGACACCTGGAACATTGGACAACATGTGTGATTAAGTCTTCTGGATCCTAAAAAGGGACCCCCGCATTGTCAAAATTATGAAGGATGATGACTAGAGTTGAGCGATACTTTCCGATATCCTAAAGTATCGGAATCGGAATGGTATCGCCGATATCACTAAAATATCGGCGATACCCGATATCGATACCGGAAGTCCCATGTAAGTCTATGGGAACAAAATATCGAAATTAAAAAAAACCCATTCTTGCCTTGTTGGTTAATTGTACATGAAGGAAAACAAGAAAGAGTAATGTAGAATGTATTGTGGAAGGTTGAGGAGACATTAAAGGCATAGATGTTTAACCCAATCAAATGGAATAGCATAAATATTTTTTTTTTTAAAGATGTTCGGATTGACGAAGAAATTGACAATGTTAACGTTTTTTATATTTTGGCAAATATGTATATTACACAACTTCCATGCTCTTCATCTTCACCTTTTTAACTTTTCACACACTTTCTCCTTCATAATCTTCTGCAGCATCATCTTTTTCATCAAATTATTCTTCATCTTCACCTTCTTTATCTTCTTCTTAAACTTCTTGCTATTCATCTTTGTTAACATTACTCATATTCTTCTTATTAAACTATTATTCTTATTCATATTCTGCTTCATCTTCTTCATCATATTCTTATTTGTGACAGATAATCCTGTACTTGTAATCTGTCAAAGTATGAATTTTTCATCCTTCCGTTCTTGCTGTCACAAAAGATTTAAATTACAACAGTATTTGTCCGTGTTCAGTTTAGCCTGCAGCAGCAGGCATTTTCCAGGGGCACCACGAGGAGGAACGGACTCACCCCCATACACTGCTTAGTCTTCTTCTGCTTAGAATTTAGAGCATATATTTTGCTCTTCATTTTGGTCTTATACTTCATGTTCTTCTGCTTTTAGATCTTCTGCTTATTGTTCTTGTGTCTCTTGTTCCGTATCTTGTATTTGTAGCACAATCTTGTACCAGCTGATGTTACTGGGACACGGTTACTAAGCAGGAGGTACCTGTGCTCCAAAGCACTACCAAGGACCAGCAGACGTTGCTGGAACTCGGATACCGAGATGGAGGCACCTAGGCCAAAGGCACTGCGGAGAACCAGCTGACGGTACTGGAACCCGGAGGGGCAGCAGAAGGAAAAGAGCCAATGGCACAACCGAGGACCAGCTGACGTTACTGGGACACGGTTACTAAGCAGGAGGTACCTGTGCTCCAAAGCACTACCAAGGACCAGCAGACGTTGCTGGAACTCGGATACCAAGATGGAGGCACCTAGGCCAAAGGCACTGCGGAGAACCAGCTGACGGTACTGGAACCCGGAGGGGCAGCAGAAGGAAAAGAGCCAATGGCACAACCGAGGACCAGCTGACGTTACTGGGACACGGTTACTAAGCAGGAGGTACCTGTGCTCCAAAGCACTACCAAGGACCAGCAGACGTTGCTGGAACTCGGATACCAAGATGGAGGCACCTAGGCCAAAGGCACTGCGGAGAACCAGCTGACGGTACTGGAACCCGGAGGGGCAGCAGAAGGAAAAGAGCCAATGGCACAACCGAGGACCAGCTGACGTTACTGGACACGGTTACTAAGCAGGAGGTACCTGTGCTCCAAAGCACTACCAAGGACCAGCAGACGTTGCTGGAACTCGGATACCAAGATGGAGGCACCTAGGCCAAAGGCACTGCGGAGAACCAGCTGACGGTACTGGACCGGAGGGGCAGCAGAAGGAAAAGAGCCAATGGCACAACCGAGGACCAGCTGACGTTACTGAACCCCAGTAACACAGGAGCAAGTGTTGACTGTGCTAACAGCACTTCCGAGCAACAACTGGCGGTGTTGGAGCCCAGGGTCAAGGAGGATGTTTAAATACTAGATCAAGTAATTTCCTTGTTACCTGTCAATTTTAAATGTCTATACTTCAAACAAGAGAAAGATAACCTTTACTACCATAAGATGATGATTTCATTTAAACTAATATCTAGATAAATAAAGAATTGACAAACATAAACACATACATTAACATGTTGAACAGCAATGCAAACCACAAAATAAATTAGTTAAGGAATCTGCTATACGGTTGTACATAAAAGCATACAAGTACATATCTGAATCCATTAATGATGGATAAGTAACAGTATGTACACCATTTTTATTGTATAGACAATGAATGTCTGACTTCAAAACATCATCAGCATTACAAGTTATCTGTGACATTACTAAAATGTTACATTTGCTGAATAATGTCACTAAACAGTTTATACAAAATTATACAATTTCCATCATGTAATACTCATAATATGTGGCAATAATCATGTTTATTAACAAACATAACCTTTAAAAAGTGCATAGTGCATAGTGAAAATTGCTATTTATGCCTGACTGTCGACTTGCAAGCATGACAACGGATAGATAAGGTATATATAGATGAGACTGCATAGCCACAGATGGTGAATGGCGATGTAATACTGTACCTCAATAAAGTGTGCGTCACTACTACATAATTTTTTTTATATAGCTTTATAAACAGGGTACGTGGATGTATGCTTGCGCCTTTGTTTTGACGCACAGACTGCCTTCCTGCTGAGACGCGTTGGGTAGTGAACAGTTGTGTGCAGTGTTCACTGTAGTCTGAGGTTTTCCTTTTTGGAGTGCAGATCACGCTCCAGTTAGTTCTTCAACCACTGCTGGTTGTAGTCTGCTGAGCGTGTGTCACTGGCACATCCTTGAAATTTTTCTCTAATTGTTGCTGCTCCACTCTATTACAAATAAATAAAATCTATTAGTGTGACGCGCTTCCATCCGTATACAATACATTGGTTGCAAACACTATAGAAGTACACAAAGGGGCCTTTCACACCTACTGAACAGTTGTGTGCAGTGTTCACTGCAGTCTCTGCGGAATAACCACACTTAGGCCTTATAACTTTTCAGACTTTCTTTATCAATCTACCAAGATGAAGAAGGCAGGGAGTAAGGCACGTGGTCGTGGAGTTTCTTCAGGGAGAGGACGTGGGGATTCTGTGGCTGCTGCGGCCCCCAGTGACACAGCATCCACCAGTTTTCCCCGGGCCGTGAGCGTTCCTTTATGCGCACTTTTGTAGGAGCTCGGAGTACCCCCCTGCTGCGGGAAGAACAAATTGAAGCCGTTGTTGTTTGGATCTCAGCCAATGCATCGACTTCAATTGCTTCCACCTCCTCTCAGGACCACAGCACTGTTGGGCAACCATCTGTCTCTTCACCGCCTGGCAAATTGCCCAGGCAGTCAGAGAGTTCTGTACAGGAGCCAGCTGAGTGTCTGCTTCTGTTCTCAGAATCTATTGGCTTGCAAACAGGGGCCCAGCCAAGCAGCATTCTGTAATGTGAAGAAGAGGGAGTATGCAGTGATGCGCAACAGCTGTGTCTCTCTGAATCTGAAGAGGCGGGTGAGACAGTGCCGATGGTCAGCACACCGCAGAACGCATCTGATGATGATGATGAGACCCAGGTGCCAGTTTCTGTTGAGCATGGTGCTGGCCAGACCACCCAACAGCAGGTGTTGGAAGAGGGTAGTGGAGATGATGAGGTCCAATACCCAACATGGCATGAAGAACAGGAAGGTGGTGGGAGCAGCTCAGAGGAATAATAATAATATTTATTTATATAGCGCCATCATATTCCGCAGCGCTTTACAGTTTAGCAGTTTCAGAACACAAGTCATAAGTAACAACGTTAACAATACAATAATTTAAGCTAAATAAGTCGCCCCTGCTCGTGACAGCTTACAATGTACAATGAGATGGGGGAGATACAAAGTATAGGTGTTTATATACAATGGTGCATTTACAATGATGTTCCAGCCATCTTAAGGGACTGAGGGATGGAGATAGTGAATGGGCTAGAGACACACACACACTTACACAGAATACATAGAATGACTTTGATTAGTGAATGTGATAGGCCGCTCTGAACAAATGTGTTTTGAGGGAGCGCCTGAAACCATGCAAATTGTGGATAGTCCTAATTTCTTGGGGTACAGCATTCCAGAGGATTGGCGTAGAGCAGGAGAAGTCTTGGAGTCGGGAGTGGGAGGTACGTATTAGTGCAGAGGTTAGTCGAAAGTCGTTTGCAGAGCGCAGCAGTCGGTTAGGCCGATAGATAGAAATGAGGGAGGAGATGTAGGAGGGGTGCTGCACTGTGGAGAGCTTTGTGGGTGAGAACCAGTACTTTGGTTGAAAGCTGGGAGAGGCCTAGAGAAATGGTTAGTGATAGAAGGAAGATAGAGGAAGACATTGCCCCAACGGTACAAACAGGAGGGAGAGTTAGGCTGCAGACTCGGTTGCCTGTAGCCTCCAGTTTGGCACCTGTTCGGAGCAGTTGTCTTCCAAAAGTCAAAACGTGCGCTCCCAGGACTTGCACTGCGTGGTCCTTTTTTCACACACTTGCACATGATATTTGCTATGTGAAATGCAAGCTGTGTAATCAAAAATTAAAAATAGCTAAAAGTGTCAGTCACCTCAATACCACAAATATGTGGAAACATGTGCGGACAAAGCACGTAGTTGAGTTACAAAGACACACTGGAGATGTAGGCCAACCTACAGCAGCACCTACATCTTCAGGTTGTGTTGAAGCCTCTTCATCGAGCTCACACACAGCTGGTTATGCTTCCTCACAGGATCGCCATGGAAGAACCTCGGCCACTGTTGTCCAGAGACAAACTGTTATTCCACACACAGCAGCAAGTTCCCTGTCATCCTCACACTCCCAGGCCACAAAACAGCCAGCGGTAGCACAGGCATGGGATAAAACACGGCCATACTCCGCAAACCATGCACGAGCACAGGCTCTGAATGCTGGCATTGCAAAACTCCTGTCCCTTGAAATGCTGTGATTCAGGCTGGTGGAGACAGACAGTTTCCGTAACTGAATATCATTGTCAATCCCACAATACAATGTGCCAAGCCGATTTCATTTCAGCAGGCAAGCCGTCCCTGGTCTGCAAAAGCATGTTGAGGGAAAAATTAAACATGCGCTACTAAAAGCCCTCAGTAGCAAGGTCCACCTGACCACCGATGCGTGGACCAGTACCCATTGTTATGATCTGCTACAACCAGTAAGGAAAGAAGGGAATTCTGTCCCTACAATACAACTAAGCTGAATCCCTACGATGTAACGGGGAACCTGATCCTGCGACCAGACCCGCTAAAGTCCTCATCTAGTGTGAACGAAGACCTATAGTTGCGAGGGAGTAATCCCTACAAGATCTAGGGACTGGGAGAAAAGGTGGACACCTCCTAACATAAATTGTAGCATGGATAATTAAACAGAAAAATAAATACTTTGTGATCCTAACATCAAGCAAAACTCACAGATTAAGGCACCTAAGCACCCGGCTAGCTTAACAGTAGATAATACAATGAAGTCAAGCAAAGCCAGAAGGGCGGAGCCAGACTAAATAGGGAAAAAAGGTCATGTGACCAGCAAACTGAAACAAAACCTAACAAGAGGGTTCTAACACCCATGGCCAGGGACAATACCTTTCCCTCACTGCCCATTGGGTCAATGTTGTGCAGCCGGGTACTGATCTTGCGAGTGGCGCTGTACGTGTTCTGCCAACTCCAAGGATTGCAGGAATCAAGTCTGTACACATTGATTCCTCCTATTCCAGTTCCTCAGAATCATCGCTGCAGGAGCCGTCACGGTCTACCTCCACATGGACCCGTGAACGTTTACCTGTTGCGACCGATATGAGCACAGCCGTGTCCAAATGTCAACAGGCCATCCTGAAATTAATTTCCATGGGGAATCTTAGCCACACAGCGCAGGAGCTCTGTAATGCCATAAAGCAGGAGAGCGACGTGTGGTTTTTGGAAGAGAATCTACAGGCAGGCTTGGTAGTGTGTGACAATGGCCGAAATCTGGTGTCAGCTCTGGGCCTTGGCAACCTCACTCACATACCATGTCTGTCATATGTGCTCAACTTGGTCGTGCAGAGTTTTTTGAGGGACTATCCGGATCTTGATGCACTGCTGCACAAGGTCCGCCTAGAGTGCGCTCACTTGCGACGTTCCAGCATGGCCAGATCGCTGATTGCAGCTCTGCAACGCAGATTTCACCTTCATGAACATCGCATTATATGTGACGTACCCACCAGGTGGAATTCCTCGTTACATATGTTGGAGCGGTTGTGTGAGCAGCAGCCAACAGTAATGGAGTATCAGCTGCATCAGGCGCAGTCAACTCGCAATTTGCGGCGTTCACACTTCACCACTACTGAGTGGGCCTCTATAATAAGAATAATAATATTATTTATTTATATAGCGCCATAATATTCCGCAGTGCTTTACAGTTTAACAGTTTCAAAACACGAGTCATAAGTAACAACGTTAACAATACAATAATTAAAGCAAAATCAGCCGCCCCTGCTGGTGAAAGCTTACAATCTACAATGAGGTGTGGGAGATACAAAGTACAGGTGTTTATATACAATGGTGTTTTTACAATGATGGTCCAGCCATTTTAAGGAAGTGAGGGATGCATGGAGATAGTGAATGGGCTACACACACAGAATTACACATAGAATGACTTTGATTAGTGAATGTGATAGGCCACTGTGAACAAATGTGTTTTGAGGGAGCGCCTGAAACCATCCAAATTGCGGATAGTCCTAATTTCTTGGGGTAGAGCATTCCAGAGGATTGGCGCAGCGCGGGTGAAGTCTTGGAGTTGGGAGTGGGAGGTACGGATTAGTGCAGAGGTTAGTCGAAGGTCGTTTGCAGAGTGCAGCAGTCGGTTAGGCCGATAAATATAAATAAGGAGTAGATGTAGGGGGGTGCTGCGCTGTGGAGAGCTATGTTGGTGAGAACCAGTAATTAGAATTGGATCCTATAATGAATGGGCAGCCACTGCCAGTGTAATGAGTGGCGAATAACTCTATGAAGGATATCTGCCACGTTTTGCGTGCGTTTGATGAGTCAACGCGGATGGCGAGTGCAGATGATGCACTAGTCAGCCTGACTGTCCCCCTTATCTGCCTGCTTCAAAAAACACTGCAAGCACTAAGGCATGAGGTTTTGGAAGAGGTGGAGGATGAGGAGTCACAAATTCCATCACCTTCTGGACAGTCAGCGCAACGTGGTTCCTCACAAAGGGCTGGAGGACTTTCAAAGTACCATGCTGTATCAACAATTGAACCTCCAGAGTCGCTGTCTATATTTTCATAACCATTACAAACTTTTAATGTATTTACAAAGCACATAATGTACATTTTTTGTCTATCCTTTTGTAATGCTATTGTGTTTCCATAAACTGATGTTACAGAATTATGATACAAAGTTTTTAAATTTTGAGTTTTAAATTTTGTAAATTTATATGTATTTGAAGGACTTTGTGAGGAGGAGTCAATGGAGGAGGAAGACATCGCTCCAGAGGGAGGTAGACAATGCTCTAGTCAGTATGTAGACCAAGGGTGGGGTGATGCACAGCAGGCGGAGATGACGCCTCTTGCAGGGGACAACGTTTCTTGGCCAGTTGGGAGTCTGCAGCACATGGTTGATTTCATGCTGCAGTGGCTGAGAAACGACCGCCGCATCGAACACATTCACACCACGTCTGATTATTGGGTGTACACCCTCCTAGACCCTCGCTACCGGGACAACTTACAAAGCCTCATCACACCGTTGAACCGGGAGCGTAAAATGCGGAAGTACCAAGACACACTGGTGCAATCCATAATGTTCTCCATTCCAGCCGAGAGCACTGCTGCTGCTACTGATTTACAAAGCAGCTCTGTGCGTCGAGGCAGTGGAGACAGCTCTGCAACAAGAGGGAGCACAAGCAGCGCCTCTGCACAGGGCAAGAACAGTATGTTCCAAATGTGTCGAAGTTTTGTGGCAGCGCCACCAATGTCTACACCATCCGAGACGGCTCCAGTCAGCAGGAGGCAACATTTCCGTAAGATGGTTACAGACTACATGTCTTGCCCTCTCAGTGTACTCTCAGATGGCTCTTCCCCATTCAAGTTTTGTGTCTCTAAGCTGGATACATGGCCAGAGCTTAGCCAGTATGCATTGGAGGTGCTGGCTTGATCTGCTGGCAGTGTATTATCGGAGCGCGTCTTTACTGCTGCAGGTGGTGTACTAACAGACCGTTGCATGCGACTATCCTACGATAATGTAGAACGGCTTACTTTTCTGAAAATGAACTAGGCATGGATCTCGCCTGAATTTGCCTGTCCGGTTTCAGATTAACTAACTGGTTGACAACGTTTTCCATGTCTCCTGTTATGTTCATCTTTCTACCACCTGAGCTATACTCCCTGGCTACAACACTGCCAGTTGCTGCTCAGAAGTGTCGTGTCCACAGACCAATACACAAGCTATAGTGATAGTGGGGTTCAGTAACGCCTGCTGTTCCCCTGCTGTGTGTCCGGCAAAAATTACTGCTACCTACCTACACATGTTTAAAAAAACATGACATGTTAAAGTGGCTAGTGCTACACATAGATATCAGGCTACACCCTTATTTCTAAGCTGTAAACAAGTGAAACGTCAAATTTAAAACCATTCAATGATTAGTGTTGGTAACAAATCTGTAACTAAATAATTGTGACATATTATGGCAGATATACACATGTCTAACACAAATGCTAACACAAAAGCATACTTATGCTATAGGGTACTGATGGTGAACCTTCTCACTCCATAACTTTGACCAATCCAACTCACATCATGCCTCAAATGCTGCAATGTTGGAAGTGCATAATGTGGGTTGAACTTTGACAACAGCTGCAGTGCGAAGGTTATCCTTCTGTGTTCTTGGCTTTTAAATAAAAGCATACAAGTAAATATAATAATACATTGTTGATTAAGGGACATGATGTACACCTGTAATATTGTGCAAACAATGGATGTAGGACTATTCCTCTTCAACATTACTTATATTTGTGTCATTTGAAAAAATACATATTTTAGTTAAAAATTAAAAACCCATGTTCAGTAGCTGTGAAAGGCCCGTTTGTGTACTTCTATATTGTTTGCAACCAATGTATTGTATACGGATGGAAGCGCGTCACACTAATAGATTAGATTTATTTTAAATGGAATGTAGCAGAACCAATTGGAGATAAATGAAAAGGATGAGCCACTGAGACACGCTCAGCAGAGTACAAGCAGCAGTGCTTGAACATGTAACTGGAGCGTGATCTGCACTCAAAAAAGTAAAAAACACAGACTGAAGTGAACACTGAAACACAACTGTCCACAATCTGTGAAAAGCTCCTTTCTGTACTTCTATAGTGTTTGCAAGTTGCAACCAATGTATTGTATACGGATGGAAGCGCGTCACACTAATAGATTATATTTATTTTAAATGGAATGTAGCAGAACCAATTGGAGATAAATGAAAAGGATGAGCCACTGAGACACGCTCAGCAGAGTACAAGCAGCAGTGCTTGAACATGTAACTGGAGCGTGATCTGCACTCAAAAAAGTAAAAAACACAGACTGAAGTGAACACTGAAACACAACTGTCCACAATCTGTGAAAAGCTCCTTTCTGTACTTCTATAGTGTTTGCAAGTTGCAACCAATGTATTGTATACGGATGGAAGCGCGTCACACTAATAGATTAGATTTATTTTAAATGGAATGTAGCAGAACCAATTGGAGATAAATGAAAAGGATGAGCCACTGAGACACGCTCAGCAGAGTACAAGCAGCAGTGCTTGAACATGTAACTGGAGCGTGATCTGCACTCAAAAAAGTAAAAAACACAGACTGAAGTGAACACTGAAACACAACTGTCCACAATCTGTGAAAAGCTCCTTTCTGTACTTCTATAGTGTTTGCAAGTTGCAACCAATGTATTGTATACGGATGGAAGCGCGTCACACTAATAGATTAGATTTATTTTAAATGGAATGTAGCAGAACCAATTGGAGATAAATGAAAAGGATGAGCCACTGAGACACGCTCAGCAGAGTACAAGCAGCAGTGCTTGAACATGTAACTGGAGCGTGATCTGCACTCAAAAAAGTAAAAAACACAGACTGAAGTGAACACTGAAACACAACTGTCCACAATCTGTGAAAAGCTCCTTTCTGTACTTCTATAGTGTTTGCAAGTTGCAACCAATGTATTGTATACGGATGGAAGCGCGTCACACTAATAGATTAGATTTATTTTAAATGGAATGTAGCAGAACCAATTGGAGATAAATGAAAAGGATGAGCCACTGAGACACGCTCAGCAGAGTACAAGCAGCAGTGCTTGAACATGTAACTGGAGCGTGATCTGCACTCAAAAAAGTAAAAAACACAGACTGAAGTGAACACTGAAACACAACTGTCCACAATCTGTGAAAAGCTCCTTTCTGTACTTCTATAGTGTTTGCAACCAATGTATTGTATACGGATGGAAGCGCGTCACACTAATAGATTAGATTTATTTTAAATGGAATGTAGCAGAACCAATTGGAGATAAATGAAAAGGATGAGCCACTGAGACACGCTCAGCAGAGTACAAGCAGCAGTGCTTGAACAAGTAACTGGAGCGTGATCTGCACTCAAAAAAGTAAAAAACACAGACTGAAGTGAACACTGAAACACAACTGTCCACAATCTGTGAAAAGCTCCTTTCTGTACTTCTATAGTGTTTGCAACCAATGTATTGTATACGGATGGAAGCGCGTCACACTAATACTATTAGTGTGACGCGCTTCCATCCGTATACAATACATTGGTTGCAAACACTATAGAAGTACAGAAAGGAGCTTTTCACAGATTGTGGACAGTTGTGTTTCAGTGTTCACTTCAGTCTGTGTTTTTTACTTTTTTGAGTGCAGATCACGCTCCAGTTACTTGTTCAAGCACTGCTGCTTGTACTCTGCTGAGCGTGTCTCAGTGGCTCATCCTTTTCATTTATCTCCAATTGGTTCTGCTACATTCCATTTAAAATAAATCTAATCTATTAGTCTAATAGATTAGATTTATTTTAAATGGAATGTAGCAGAACCAATTGGAGATAAATGAAAAGGATGAGCCACTGAGACACGCTCAGCAGAGTACAAGCAGCAGTGCTTGAACATGTAACTGGAGCGTGATCTGCACTAAAAAAAGTAAAAACACAGACTCAAGTGAACACTGAAACACAACTGTCCACAATCTGTGAAAAGCTCCTTTCTGTACTTCTATAGTGTTTGCAACCAATGTATTGTATACGGATGGAAGCACGTCACACTAATAGATTTGATTTTTTTTTCTAATATAATGGAGCTGCACCAATTCCACAAAATAAAAAAAAAAAAAAAAAAAAAAAAGAGTCAGTGACACGTGCAGATGCCTACAAACAGCGGTGGATGCAGAGCAAACTGCAGCGTCACCTGCACTGTCACACACACACACCTTGCACAGAGCTGTTAAAACAACACTGGCAAAATGAAGCTTTACACAGCGGTTGGTAAACTAGCCTGCCTCAAGCACAGTAGTACACAAAATCGCAATATCTAACTGTCCCTCAGAGTGAGCAGAGTAGCGTTCTGTCCATTACTGAGTTCACAGCACAGTGACGCTAAAATGGCGGCGGCGCCTTTTATAGTGCATTCTGACATCATTTCAGCAGCCAATCACAGCCATGCCATTAGTTAAGATGACCGCAGCATTACAGGATGTGCCCACACTTCGTAGGATTCCTCATTGGCTGACTAAAATCACATTGCCTCTCAAAGAATTATGGGAACTTCCGATTCCGGTATACGATATGGAAAAAGTATCGGAATTAAGTATCGGAATTCCGATAACGCGAATATCGGCCGATACCCGATACTTGCGGTATCGGAATGCTCAACACTAATGATGACTACTGGTTGGCCAGCATCCTCGATGCATGCTATAAAGGCAAATTACAGAACATCATGCCACAGGAGTACCTAGAGCTAATATTGGCGAACAAACAAGCAACTCTGGTAAACCGTTTGTTAGAGGCATTACAAGCACACAGCAGCGGTGCAGGTTCTACCACGAGCCGTACTGGCCAACATGAAAGAGGTGGTCGTGGCGCACACAGCCGAAGTGGCATTGGAGATAGGCATTTCAAGACCATGTTGTGGACTGATTTCTCGAGTACCGCTCACACGACGGGTAAAACTGTATCGATTGCAGCAGACAGGAGGCAGCAGTTGTCAACTATGGTTCAAAATTACCTCCCTATCGATGTTCTCCCTCACAGTTCATTCCCCCTTGACTACTGGGCCTGTAAAATGGACACCTGGCCTAAATTGGCACAATATGCCTTACAGGAGCTCGCTTGCCCTGCTGGGAGTGTGTCTATCAGAAAGAGTCTTCAGTGCTGCTGGATCAATCCTGACAGAAAGAAGGACCACGCTGTCGACACAAAAATGTTTGTGATCTCACCTTCATTAAAATGAACCATGCCTGGATTTCAAAGGATTTTGTACCACCTTCCCCTGATGACACTTAGGTTGACAGCAAAATGGCTAGCTTTGTCCTCCTCTTCCTCCGACTTTTCCAATTCCTCCATTTGCGGCTGCTGAACATCCAGCCTACACCTCAACATATGCCAGTTTTTCCACCACCCTAACTGGGCTGTACCCCCCCAGGGCCTGCGTCAGCACCTGGCGCACCCGAGCAAGTGCCGGGGCCCTGACCAGGTGGGGGAGCCACTAGCCGTCAGAGACACCGGCGTACTATGAGGGTGTGTGCCAGTGTTTGCGCCCATGACTGGGCCCCCCCTGCTTGTTCAGGGTCCCAGCACTTGCAATACTTACCTCTCCCTGCTCCACCGCTGTGACGTCTTCCGTGTTACCTGACAGTGACATTCAGGTAAGAGAGCGCGATGACATCACATCTGTGCGCCCTCTGCCTGAGCAGTCACAGTGCAGAGAGCTGGAAGATGGCGAGGCTGAGGAGTCCAGAGTAGAGCAGTGCCCAGCGAGGAGAGTTATTTCCTTTTTTTAATGTTTGGAGCAATATATGGGGAGCATTATACACTGGAGAATTATATATGGGGCCCATCATACACTTGAGCATCATAGATAGGGCCCATTATACACTGGAGCATTATATATGGGTACATCATACACTGGAGCATCATATACGGGGCCTATTATACATTGGATTATCATATGGGGCCCATTATATATGGAGCATTATATATGGGGACCATTATATTTGGAGCATTATATGGGCTCATCATATATTGGAGCATAGCATCATATGGGGTTCATTTTTTATGGGGCATCATATAGGGCCTTTATATATGGAGCATCATATGGAGCACATATGGGGCCTATTCTGTATGGAGCATTATATGGGTTCATTATTCGGTATGGCGCATTATGTGGTGGCCATAATACTGTATGGAGGACTATACTGTCCATTTTTTGAGCTATTGTAGAATTTAAAATAGATATCACTCATGTAATGTAAGAAGTGAAGTATTTGGCATTTTACTATACCTATATTTCTCTGCCGTATTGGAGCATAATGAATTATGGTATGTGTTAAAGGGGCCCACTGAGACTCTTTCGGCCGGGGCACACGAAAACCTGGAGCCAGCCCTGCGCCCCCCCCACAATTTTAGCCAAATAACCTCCAGTTTTCAATGCGTTACTATTATTATAAGGTAAATTAAGATTGACAAGCTTAAGTAATAAGAATTGATGTAGTTGGCATTGAAATGGGCACTGTAGGTGTGTTTACTGTCCTCCACTCACTGCCGACTTTTATTCCCCATTGACGTGAATTGGGGTTAGGTCTCCGTCTCTTGACGAAACCCGGTCGATAGTCGACCGACTTCGTTCGACTCGACTTTTGGAAAAGTCGAACCGACCGAAACCTGACTCAACCCTCCTGGAGGCAAAGTCGCTCATCTCTAATGACCATGCTATATTTCAGTTTTTCTTTTTTAATTAATTTGCAAAAATTTCTACATGTCTGCTTTTTTCAGTGAAGATGGGGTGTAGAGTGCACATTAATGAGAAAAAAAATAAACATTTTTGAATTTACCACATGGCTGCAATGAAACAAAGAGTGAAAAATTTAAAGGGGTTTGAATGCTTTCCGTACCCACTGTAAGTTAGGATCTGCGGAACGCACCTAATAGATATTGTAGAGCGGTGCGTTCGCAGCCCGGGGTCCACCGTGCAGGCGAAGCCCGCTGCTAGCAAGATGGCGAAGGTAGCAAACTCTGTTATCCTGCAGATTCGCTAAAATAAACGCCGTAGTGGCATTGGCAGTTAGTGTGAACTCTGTTAATCCCCAGAGCCGCTAATGGGAATGCCACAGCGCTATATGGCTATAAGTACGAACTCACTTAACTTCAGTGAGCCGCAAAGTAAAATGCTATGGCGCTGAACCAGCGTTATAAAGCAAACCCTGTTGCGTCACAGAGCCTCTGAGAAACAGACTGTGTCCTGTTAACACCACAGGGATACACAGGTAACTGCTGTGCGGATAGCAGTCAGTGATCATGAAGACAGCAACACAAGCAAGCAATCTCTCACCGGAGAAACCGGTATTCTAGGGGCTTATTTCAGCCGGGTCCCTAAACACTTGCACTCAAATCTCCTCACCGGAGGTGCCGGTATTCTAGGGGCTTGTTTCAGCCGGGTCCCTAAACACATGCATGCATGATCACACTGGCACAATAGCACATAATGCAATTGATATTAACGCATGGCGGCCCAGCCATGCCACCCTTTTATAGTAACAGCTACAGGACCTGCCAGAAACAAGGACCAATGAAACTTGTTCCAGAACACCAATAGTCACAGGACCTTCCTGGCGGACCAATAGGAGCTGCTGTGGTACCTGAGCATGTGACCCCTGATCTCCAATGAGAGATGTCACTCTGGGCATGCTCAGAAAGGGAAAACAAGGACTTTGTCCTAAAGACGTCTGCTCGCCGCTAACCAGTACTGGCCACAATAGCAGAGCCTGGAGGAGCAACAGTAATCCTCTGCACACTGTCAGACCTGGTGACACGATGGGACCGATGTCTAAGCTGAGCAGAGTCCACTGCGGCTGGAGACGAATGGGAGACTGCAGCCGGAATGGCTTGAGATTCCCCTTGTGCAGAAGAGGGAACTTGACCCCTAACACTGTATGATAAAAGTTATTTATTAACTATTTTGTGTGACATAATTCTCTGGTTTAAGGGCATAAAAATTAACATTTTGAAAATTGCTACTGGTTGATGCTGGTCGGTATGTATGGACATGAAAAGAAACTTGTGGCACATGAAAAGAAACTTGTGGCAACTGCAGAATTCTTTTTGTTGCGCATACAAATATTACATTAATAATTTTTCTTTAAAAACATTATTTTTTTTAAAAAACATTATTTTGCTGCACAGGTACACACACAGAACGCAAGTTGAGTATTGTTGTGGAGTGTAGGTTTGATAAATTGGACTAATAAGCCAGTTGCACAATCTTAAACTTCTTTGTTTTCATTTCACTTTATTTCTTTTCTTTTTAATTTTCCCTCTTTAAAAAAAATGCAACACAACACTAAAATGGTATATTGCGAAGTATCAACATGGAGATTCACGACATTAGATGGACATGTGATGAAAGCAAGCGTTATGTTCATGAGTTGTACGGTTGAACTTTCTATATTAGACAGTTAAAATAGGTATTCCAAAATTAAAAAGTGCCCTATCTTTAAAAAATATAAAGAAAAAATGAATAATCCTGGTCCTTTACAATAAAGGACTGGACAAAAAAACCTATGTTCTTATACCTCTCAAAAGCAAGAACCTGCAATAGGCTGCAGTATTTATGTGGCATGTGTTTGCGTGTAAGGCCGGCTTCACACTAGAGAGAAATACGGACAAGTGAGAGGCGTTAAAACAACGCATTACACTCAGACCAGTGTTTCTCTATGGGGCAGCTCCCATCATCCGTATATTTAGCGCCCGTATTTTACGGTGCGAGAAAATCGCAGCATGCTGCGATTGTAAGCATATTACGCCGATAGTGTATGCCAACAAGATCGTTGGGTTGCAAATTACCCTACGACTTTCCTTGTGATTGCAGTAGGATAATTACGCAGCTTCTGGGACTGGTGCACTCCAGGATAAATTTGTTGATTGGTTCCATAAATCAGGTGCTTTACCAGAAATTCTCATCACAAAAGATGATCGTAGACATCCAGAAGAGCTCCAGGAAGTCCTGCAGAGTTTACATCCAGATCATTAGGTTTTGAGAAGTCGCTCATCTGTCTAATTGTCTAGAAGCAAAGTCGCCAAATTTTGTGGAACAGACCTAGGACTGCCATCATTCACGGGCTGAAAGAGAAGGTTAGGCATGGAGATTGACTGTGAGCAATTTCATCCCCAATGTGAGGATAAGCCACAGTTAGGAGCAGCACCAATATGAGACAGTCTCCTCATTTCTGTCAATCATCTAAGATACCACTTAAGATTCACACATATCCACTAAAATCTATTATATATTTTGAATGTGATGTTGCTAATTATATGTGCTAAGTGTGCTTATTATACTGACACCCTAACTAGACCCCTGACAATAGTATCAATTGCAAGTTTGGGGCAATTACTGACACATTGTGAATAATACAATACTATGTCACATGAGGAATGAAGCCATAATCAGAAGACACAGCTAGCATCAAAAGCGACCAGAATCCCGCGAAACGCGTCCACGGAGTCCTGCAGACAGCTCAATATAAAGTTAGAGATGCTCATGTTTTTGTCCAGGAAAGGCCCGAAATTTGGGACCAACGGGATGCACATCATTCCGACGGGGCCTGAAAAGAGATGGCATGGAGGTGCATCTGTGGGCAGATGTTTCCGCAATTTGGTGAAAGCCCACATGAGGAGCAGCACCAAATGAGTAAGTTTCCTCATTTTTGTCCAATCATCTTAAAGTCCAGAACTTAAGAATTGTCCACAATATCCACTAAAATCAGATTATGGGTATTTTGTTATGATTGCTTTTAAGCGCTAAAGTGTTATTATACTGACACCCTACTAGGTCCCCATGACTATGTGAAATGTTTGTCAAAAGTTTTGTCAATTTGCAGCAATGTAATAATGAAATTATATGTCACATTGAAGTTGAAGATGTCATGAGACGCTGGCGCAGCATCCGCGACCAGTACCGGCGGGAACGTCAGGTACCAGGAGTGGGGCTGCTGCACCGACCAAGCGCAAATATATCTACTTTGACTGTCTTGTTTTTTTGGCTCCTATTCTGGATCTCAGACCATAAGTACATACATCACACCACATTACACATATGCTGTTTAGGGTCAGATCTCCAACATTTTTTATTTGAATTTAATTTCCTAACAGAACTCAGTCCAACCTCACTGAGAGGGAGATAGGGTCGGATTCTGAGGCCATTATAGACCTGGTCGGGGGAGGTGAAGAGGTGGCTTGCCCATCTTCTGAGCCTCCCAGCTGCATCCCCCAGGCTCCACCAGCACCAGGACCTGACCCACCAGCTGCAGCAGCACCCGTCAGCCTTGAGGAACCAGGCAACAGCAGCAGCCCTACTGTACGTCTGTGGGGCTCCCCCCAGCCTGCTGCCATATCCTGCCATGGTAGAAGGCAAGAGAACCCTGCCTCTGATACCCGGATGCAAGTGGAAACAGTGGTCATCAATTACCTGTCCAGTGCAGCTGTGGATGAGGGTGAAGAGGCTTATTCACGCAGCCTTGCCCGCTACCTATGTCCCCTACTCCGTCAGGTCAGGCTACGTGTGCGAGGATCCATTCAGATCCTAACTGATGAATGCACACCCCCTAACACCACATATGAGTTGTTTAAATTCCTTGAGAGGTGGCAGCTCTCACCCCGTAACATAATATAGTGACACGTCACTCCTTATCTCCTTATCAAGGATTACTTTTCATGCAACTCCTCTTCTGTCATTTATGCTATTAAATGTCCGTGTGGCAAATTATACATAGGAGAAACCACACAAGCCATCAAAGATAGGATCTCCCACCATAAATCTGATATTAGATGCCAAAAAAACCATCTTCCCATTCCTTTTCACTTTAATACAACAGGACATACCATTGCCCAGTTACGGTTCATGGTATTAGAACAGGTCAAACTTAATAGAAGGGGTGGCAATCTCGTTAAAAAACTACACTATAGGGAAGCATACTGGATCCACTCATTAAAGACCCTTGAACCGAGGGGCCTTAATAGAGATTATGAGATTTCTAACTTATTTTGATTCTCTTTCAGTGACTTAATTGTAGATATAGGATTATGTCCATATAAGTGATCCATAATGCTTTCCATCATTCATCTATCCATTCATATATGATTTATATATCATTTTGTTTAGAATGTACTATAGTGTACTTTTAGCTGGTTGCATTAGTAAATGTGACTATTATATCTCTTTTCAGGCAAACAATTGATTCTTAGCACTTGATATTCTTCTTATCAATGCTCCAGCACAGCAAATCGCTTTATTTCTGCACATGGACACTGTGCACTTCCTGTTTGCGCTCCTTATGCGTCTCACCTGGCTAAGCACCGCCCTATGACGAAGCATCCATGACTCACTTCCGGTTCACGCTCCCATCTGCGTTCCACTTGCGTTCCACTCACAAGGCACAGGCATTTTAGGTCACTTCCGGTCGCCAGAACGCCGGGGCATAAATGTTTCACATGTGCACAGCTCACATAGCGCCATTTTCTATTAGCAATCATACATTGCATTTCTGACAGCGCTCCTTGACTATGTAAGTATCATTACCTTACACCTGGCTACACTTGCGATCTAGGTGGATTTCACCTATACTATTTGAACCTTTCTCCTGATCTATACGGTTTATTTCACAGAACTGCTCTTTTTTCTTGCAACAACAATCCGGTAAGGTTCACTTTTATTTGTACACTGTGGGCGTTTATTGTGCTACTTTGTGACTGGATTGCTTTATGTTATCCCTGACCATACTGTGCTTTACATGAATATTACTGAGGACTTTATTATCCCAGAGGATACTAGTGTTTCATATGGGCATCCTGTGTTGCCAGTTTGCAATTGAATTCCTATATAAGTATTTTGGTCTATACATATTTTCTTTGATGACACAAGTTTGTCCCTTGGCTACTATGTAATATTCACCCCATGTTATGTTTACCCTACTTTCGCCGAACCCTATTTGGATCGCGTCAGTGACGATATATGTATCATTATATTTCATGTGATATATGTCATACTCTTTACATTCTGTTATAATTTTTTTAAAATCTACTAACATCATGTGGACACATATACTGAATTTAATTTTTGTATATATTTATTGTTATCCCTAGTCTGAAGAAGGTCAGGATATATGACCGAAACGTCAAATTTGTTTTGGATTGTTCAAATAAATACTTCACGTTTTCCCTGCATCTGAGTGCCAGATTCATTTAATAGACTCACCCCGTAACCTTCTTCACCTTACCCCCCACCCAGATGTGCATGCTCAATTGGGATCTGAGGGACCGCCTGCACGTGCGCCTACACCTCAACTTATTCCCCCACAAAACCAACCTTGGCAACGACAGGTTCAATTGGCAGCCTGTAACCCACCAGCCCAATATGGCCCAGATCCAGTGTTGGAGGTTAGTCCCAACCTGGATTTGGACGACATATCCATATTGGGGGGTATGATTCTCGTCGGTACCAGCATCCCCAGGAGTATAATCTGCTTCATTCTTATGGCAATTTGGCCACACAACAACCTGTCCGTGGCCACATGTTACCTCTGGGCCAAGTAAATCCACCCCAACAGAGTGATGGTCAAGGTGGTCACCCAAGCCCAGCAACAAAGAGATGTTGGGCTCCCGCCCTCACCTCCACCAACATACAATCAACTGTAATTTTTTAGTTTTCTTATTTATTCTTATTGATAAAAATGTTTGTTATTTTTATATAATTTATTTGACTACATGTTGTGTAAAGCATATTTGCACTAATCTCAATTACTCCAAAAACCATATGCTACAAATATGGTAGTCACTAGCCAAAGTGACAGTTTATTTTTCTTATATATTATTATTTATATAAATGTTTGTTATTTTTTCTAATTTAATTTACTACATTTTGTGTAATGCATATTTTCACTAATGTAATTTTAAAAAAAATATGCTACAAATATGGTAGTCACTAGCCAAAGTGACAGTTTGCCAATATAAAAAGTATTTAAATGGCAAGTTTGGACCCTTCTTTCATTAATTCTTTATAGAACACCACTTACACATCTGTAATGAACATTAGCAGAAGACACAAAGACAATGTAAGGAAAAAAAGACATTTATATAGAAACACATAACAACATTACAGCATTGATAATGCCTGATCTTGCCAGGTAGTAGTACCTTGAGGTGACACAAAATACTGTGTAAATATATCACGGACTTTGAGTCCTGAAAGTGGATGACGTAAAGGGATCACATGTGGCCTAGTCATATCCCCATTGTTCACCACACATTCACCAACATCAGATGGTGCACAATCATGCATTCTTGTGAAGTTATGTAGGACAACACAAGCTCTGATGATCTCATTGACGTTGGCTTCACTCAGCTGAATGGCAGACTGGAGGACCTGCCATTTTGCACAAAGAATGCCAAAGGCACACTCCATCAGTTGCCAGGCCCATGATAGGCGCAAGTTAAAGATCCTATGCCGGTGGTAAAGGTTTCGCCGCGGATATGGCCTCATTAAATTCCTGGACAATTGAAAGGCCTCATGCTCAACTACAACATAAGGCACAGACTCAATATTGAAGCCAGGAAGCTGACGTGGTGGTGGTAGGTCCAACTGGTTATTGTGCAGCCACCGACCCATAATGGAAGAATTGAAGACTTGAGAGTCTCCAGTTCTTCCTTAAGCCCCAATGTCTACTATTATAAACCTGTAGTTACTGTCAACCAGAGCCAACAGAACTACTGAAAAATATTGTTTATAATTATAGAATTGGGACCCTGAGTACGGCGGCTTATGCAAACGGATGTGCTTCCCATCCAGGGCTCCAATACAATTGGGAAATTGGCATTGCTCCTCAAATTCCCTGGCAATCCTCATCCAGTCTTCCATGTTGGGCTCAGGCATGACCACTTGATGAAGTCTGATCTAGATTTTGGAACATGTTTCTCGACTATGCCAGATATGGTTGATCTCCCTATCAAAAACTCCAGATGGAGTGCGGCATTTGAAATGCCAGTTGTGAGGAACCTACAATTAAACAAATGTAGACAGATCAAACATTACAACATGCAAAAGATTTCACAAATTAAATATAGATCATCAGAACAGTGTGTAAATAAGAAGCAAGCCAAACACTACATATGCACAAGGCAAAGGTCTATGTGAATTTCACATAAACATCATAGTATTGTTACTTAGAGCTGATATTTGGAATATATTAAGAAGATAATAAAACAAAAGGGGTAAGTGCCAAAGAAAAGTTGAGGGAAAACACATCATCAACATACAGTATGTAGCTGAGGATTACATACCGTAACATAAGGAGAAGGCGCTCCTCTGCAGAGATACATTTGTGCATCCTGGTGTCCTGGTAGGTGACCCCTGGGCACACTATCTCCAACAAAACATCAAAGGTGGCAATGCTCATCCGACAATATAGGAAAAACTTGTCGGGATGTGTCCGAAGAGATGCATAAAGGTGGTGAAAATGGCCTTTATTGAGGCGTTGCCTCAAATGCGGATGCACCCACATTCGTCTCCTCCTCCTCGGTTCAACTATCATTGGGTATGGCTGCCCAAAGCGGCAGGACAAAACCCAGTTGTACAGAACTCGGTCAGTTGGCGTGAACTGAAGTGTGTCCGACATTTTGGCAAACAACCAGCAGTACTCCAACACAAGCACAGAACTAAAATGGCCAGATTGGGGGCTGCCACCTGATGCAGAGGCAATACACAGGGTTGCTGATGATGATTTAAATGATTTTCAGGCCTATAAACCGTTATATGTCCAATTTGCAAGGTTGCAAGAAAAAAACGCAATATGGATGCCATACGGATTACATACGGATGCTTACATGCGCAAAATACGCAGCCACACCTTGGCAACGAATGAAAAACGGAACACTGTTCAGGAAACTTTTCTGCGTATTACGTCCGTACAATACGGTCCGTAATTTTATACGTTGTGTCTGACGCCGGCCTAATATTGGACTGCTACAACAAAGAAGTACAGTATATACTTGAGTATAAGCCAACCAGAGTATAAGCCAAGGCAACTAATTTTGCCATGGAAAACTGGGTAAGCTTATTGACTCGAGTATAAGCCGGGTAGGCATTGTCCCCTCATCCCTGTCCTGCTGTGCATGGCTCCCCTGTCGCTGTCCTGCTATGCGTGGCTTCCCCCATCTTGTCCTGCTATGCGTGGCTCCACCTGTCCCGTCGTTGTATATATGGCTCCCCTGGTCCCGTCATTGTATGCATGGCTTCCCCGGTCCCGTCGTTGTATGCATGGCTCCCCCATCTCATCGTTGTATGCATGGCTGATCCCCTCCCATCCTGGTATGCATGCTTCCTATTAAAAAAAAAACCATCCTACTCACCCTCCTTCAACATACCCTTGCAGCATCTCTGTTGGTGCTGGCTTCCTGCATCTCTTCCTGTGCTGAGTGATCACGTGGCACCGCTCATTAAGGTAATGAATATGCGCTCCATGCCTATGGGAAAGGAGAGCAGTGCATATTCATAACCTTAAGGAGCAGTGCCACGTGATCGCTCAGCACAGGAAGAGCTGCCGGCGGCAGGACCAACGGAGATGCAGCAACGGCAGGGAGGAAGGTGAATATGATGTCTTCTGGAAGCTGGCGGCTTCAGCTGTCACTGCTATAAGAGAAATGTATATTCATTTCTCTTTAGCAGCAGTTACAGCCGCAGCCGCCGGCTCCTGCCGCTGCTCCGCCGCTCCCCCTGCCGGCATTCTGGACAATTCCTTGTGTATAAGCCGTGGGGGGTGTTTTCAGCAGAAAAAAATGTGCTGAAAAACTCGGCTTATACAAGAGCATATACGGTATGTCAAAATAAAGTTTTACAAAGTACACACTTTGCGAGGTTGTTTTTAAATTTATAGATTATGGAGATTTTTATTTTGTTTTTAAAAAAATAAATTGCCTGACTTATAAGCACACTCTCTTGGACACTGAAGCCCTGATTTCAAGATTTTGGTCCAGTAGCACAATTAGAATGGATAGTACCGTATATACTCATGTATAAGCCGACCCGTGTATAAGCCGACCCCCTAATTTTGCCACAAAAAACTGGGAAAACTTATTGACTCGCGTATAAGCCTAGGGTGAAAAATGATTATGCCCCCATATGATGCTCCACAGATTATGCCCCCATATGCTCCACAGATTATGCCCAATATGCTCCACAGATTATGCCCCATATATTCCACAGATTATGCCCCTGTATGATCCACAGATTATGCCCCCATATGCTCCAGATTATGCCCCATATGTTCCACAGCTTATGCCCCATATGTTCCACAGATTATGCCCCCATATGTTCCAGATTATGCCCCATATGTTCCACAGCTTATGCCCCCATATGCTCCATATTATGCCCCCATATGCTCCACAGTTTATGCCCCCATATGCTCTATATTATAACCCCATAGGTTCCACACCTTATGCCCCATATGCTCCAGATTATGCCCCCATATGCTCCAGATTATGCCCCATATGTTCCACAGCTTATGCCCCATATGCTCCATATTATGCCCCCATATGCTCCAGATTATGCCCCATATGTTCCACAGCTTATGCCCCCATATGCTCCATATTATGCCCCCATATGCTCCAGATTATGCCCCCATATGCTCCATATTATGCCCCCATATGCTCCATATTATGCCCCCATATGCTCCAGATTATGCCCCCATATGCTCCATATTATGCCCCCATATGCTCCATATTATGCCCCCATATGCTCCAGATTATGCCCCATATGCTCCATATTATGCCTCCATATGCTCCAGATTATGCCTCCATATGCTGCACAATTATGCCCCATAGTATAGGCCTCATATGCTGCTGCTGCAAAAAAAAAAATGACATACTCACCTCTCGTCGCTGGGGGCCAGGTGCCGGTGTCCTGAGCAGGCGGTGACAGCAGCGCGCTATGGGGGACCCCGGCACCTGAGATATTTACCTGTCCTCTCTGCACCGCAGCGCTGCTCCCTCGGTCTGACTCCTCTGGCTGTGAATTATCTGGCAGGGGGCGGGGCGCGCACTAACGACGTCATCGCGCCCTCTGCCTGAACATTCACAGCCAGGACCGAGGGAGCAGCGCGCAACGGTGGCACGGGGACAGGTAAATATAGCTATACTCACCCCTCCGCCGCGTGTCCCTGCAGCCTCTCCTCTTCTCCCGGCGCTCTCCGCAGCGCTTCAGTCCTGCAGCGGTCACGTGGTACCACTCATTAAAGTCATGAATATGTGCATATTCATGACTTTAATGAGCGGTGCCATGTGACTGCTGCAGGAAGGAGCCGGAGATCTGGGAGAAGCAGGGGGACTGCAGAGACCGCGCCGGCGGAGGGGTGAGTATGATCCGACACCCCCGCTCCCCCTCCCCCACCGACCCCGTATATGACCCGCGTATAAGCCGAGAGGGGGACTTTCAGCCCTAAAAAATGGGCTGAAAATCTCGGCTTATACATGGGTATATACGGTAATTAAAATGACATCCTTTTTTGCAGCATGTCAAGCATAAAAACGGCTATTAAGGTGCTTTTACCACATTATATCACAGATCAATCAATTTTGAAAAATTTGGAGTTACACTGTGTGGCTATGCTGGTACAGCACCTCCCTATTGTCATGTCTGTCCGAGGTCACAGGCTCAAAAAGGCTACATCATGCAGTTTTCAAAGCCATTCTGTCTGGCAAATTACAAAGAAACTCAACTTTCACCGATTAACCCCTTTATTCCATCAGACGTACTATTCCGTCCATGTGACCCTGGACCTAATTCCCATGGACGGAATAGTACGTCATGGGCGATCAGCTGTGCTCCCGGGGGGAGCGCAGCTGATCGCAGCCGGGTGTCAGCTGTTTATCACAGCTGACACCCGGCACTATATGTCAGGAGCGGTCACGGACCGCTCCCGGCACATTAACCCCTGGCGCACCGCAATCAAACATGATCGCGGTGTACCGGGGCCACAGGGGAGGATCGCGCAGGGAGGGGGCTCCCTGCGCGCTCCCCTGAGACCCTCAGAGCAGCGCGCTGTGTCGCGCTGTTCCAAGGGTCCGTCCTCCCTCCAGGTCCCCGGATCCAAGATGGCGCAGGGGTCCTGCAGGGAGGCGGCTTCCTCAGTGCCTGCTGAGAGCAGGCGCTGAGGAAGCCTGCAGCGATGCCAGAGCGATCGCTGGTGTGACAGAGTGCTGTGCACACTGTCACCCAGTGATCTGATAAAATACAGTGATGTCCCACCCTGGGACAAAGTAAAAAAGTAAAAAAAATAAAAATAAAAAGTGGTAAAAAAAATCATAAAAAAAAAAAAAAATATTCCCCAATAAATTCATTTTTTCCTGTAAATAAAAAAAATAAAACAATAAAAGTACACATATTTGATATCGCCGCGTCCGTAACGACCCCCCCTATAAAACTGTCCCACTAGTTAACCCCTTTAGTGAACCCCTTAAAAAAAAAAAAACTAAGCAAAAAATCAATGCTTTATCATCATATCGCCGAACAAAAAGTGGAATAACACGCGATCAAAAAGACCAATATAAATAAACATGGTACCGCTGAAAACGTCATCTTGTCCCGCAAAAAACGAGCTGTTATACAGCGTCATCAGCGAAAAAATAAAAAAGTTATAGCTCGCAGAATAAAGCGATGCAAAAATAATAATTTTTTATATAAAATTGTTTTCATTCTATAAAAGCGCCAAAACATAAAAAAATGATATAAATGAGGTATCGCCATAATCGTAGTGACCCGAAGAATAAAACTGTTTTATCAATTTTACCACACGAGGAACGGTATAAACGCGTCCCCAAAAGAAATTCATGAATTGCTGATTTTTGTTCATTCTACCTCCCAAAAATCGAAATAAAAAGCGATCAAAAAATGTCACGTGGTCATAAATGGTACCAATAAAAACGTCACCTCGTCCCGCAAAAAAATAAGACCTCACATGACTCTGTGGGCCAAAATATGCAAAAATTATAGCTCTCAAAATGTGGTGATGCAAAAAACTATTTTTTGCAATAAAAAGCGTCTTTTAGCGTGACAGCTGCCAATCATAAAAACTCGCTATAAATAGTAAATCAAACCCCCCTTTATCACCCTCTTAGTTAGGGAAAAATAATAAAATAAAAAAAAAGTATTTATTTCCATTTTCCCATTAGGGTTAGGGTTGCGGCTAAAGTTAGGGTTAGGGTTGGCGCTAACGTTAGGATTAGGGTTGGGATTAGGGTTAGGGGTGTGTTAGGGTTAGGGGTGTGTTAGGGTTAGGTTTGTGGTTAGGGTTGGGACTAAGGTTAGGGGTGTGTTGGGGTTAGGGTTGGAGTTAGAATTGGGGGGTTTCTGCTGTTTAGGCACATCAAGGGCTCTCCAAATGTGACATGGCGTCTGATCTCAATTCCAGCCAATTCTGCGTTGAAAAAGTCAAACGGTGCTCCTTCATTTCTGAGCTCTGCCATGCGCCCAAACAGTAGTTTGCCCCCGCATATGGGGTATCAGCGTACTCTGGACACAAGAGTTATTGTGCAATTTGTCCTTTTTCTTCTGTTACCCTTGGGAAAATAAAAAACTGGGGGCGACAAAATCATTTTTGTAAAAAAAAAAATGATTTTTTTGTTTTTACGGCTGTATGTTATGAAACTTCTGTGAAGCACTTGGGGCTTCATAGTCCTCACCACACTTCTAGATTAGTTCCTTGTGGGGTCTATTTTCCAAAATGGAGTCACTTGTGGGGGGTTTCCACTGTTTAGGCTCATCAGGGGCTCTCCAAATGCGACATGACGCCCCCAGACCATTCCATCAAAGTCTGCAATCGAAAACGTCACTACTTCCCTTCCGTGCCCAGACGTGCACCCATACAGTCGTTTTCTCCTACATATTGGTATCAGCGTACTCAGGACAAATTGGACAACAAATTTTGGGGTCCAATTTCTCCTGTTACCCTTGTGAAAAAAAATATTGGGGGCGAAAAAAATCATTTTTGTAAAAAAAAAGGATTTTTTATTTTTACGGCTGTACGTTATAAACTTCTGTGAAGCACTTCGGGGTTCAAAGTGCTCACCACACATCTAGATAAGTTCCTTGTGGGGTCTAGTTTCCAAAATGGTGTCACTTGTTGGGGGTTTTCACTGTTTAGGCGTATCAGGGGCTCTCCAAACACGACATGGCGTCCAATCTCAACTCCAGCCAATTTTAGTTTGAAAAAGTCAAACGGCGCTCTTTCCCTTACGAGCTCTGCCGTGTGCCCAAACAGTGGTTTTCCCCCACATATTGGGTATTGGCGTACTCAGAAGAAATTGCACACCAACTTTATCTGCCCATTTTCTCCTTTTACCCTTGTGAAAATAAAAAAAAGTTTGTAAAAGATCATTTTTGTGGCTAAAAAGTTAAATATTATTTTTTTCCTTCCACGTTGCTTCAGCTCCTGTGAAGCACCTGAAGGGTTATTAAACTTCTTGAATGTGGTTTTGAGTACCTTGAGGGGTGCAGTTTTTAGAATGGTGTCACTTTTGGGTATTTTCTGCTATATAGACCCGTCAAAGTGACTTCAAATGTGAGGTGGTACCTAAAAAAATGGCTTTGTAAATTTTGTTGTAAAAATGAGAAATCACTGGTCAACTTTTAACCCTTATAATTTCCTAACAAAAATAAATTTTGGTTCCAAAATTGTGCTGATGTAAAGTAGACATGTGGGAAATGTTATTTCTTAACTACTTTGTGTGACATATTTCTCTGTTTTAAGGAAAAAAAAAATTCAAAGTTTGAAAATTGCAAAATTTTCGCCATATTTGCGTTTTTTTCAAAAATAAACGCAAGGTATATCGAAGAAATTTTACCACTAACGTGAAGTACAATATGTCACGAGAAAACAATCTCAGAATCGTGAAGATCCGTTGAAGCGTTCCAGAGTTATAACCTCATAAAGAGACAGTGGTCAGAATTGTAAAACTTGGTCCGGTCATTAACATGCAAACCACCCTTGGGGGTGAAGGGGTTAATGCCTGTACAGGGTTCCAGTCTTAATACAGGGTGGAGTGGACTGCTTCCAAGGAAGGGCTTGTATCTGGCACAGTGAACCAGAGAGGCAGGAAGGGTCACTAATCAGAGTAAAAGCAAAGAGACTACGTCAGAAACAGAATTGTAAAACTAGAGGATGGTCAAAATTCATGTAGAGGTCAGAAAACAGGAGGAATCTGTAAATCACCACAAGCAAGAACTAATACACAAGCCAGGTTGCAAAACTAATTGACTGGTAGTGGAAATCAGAGATATAGGGATTTAAATACCTTTCAGCTCCACCCAAGGGTCTCAGAAACAAGCAATCAAAACCAGACATTAAATCCAATAGTTCACTAATCCCATGGCACCAGATGTCCTAGGAACAAAACGGGACTGATGCTGCCAAGCATCACCTGCAACAAAGGTGTGATGCCCACCAGCGGCGAAAGTAGAAATCGGCACAGATGGTACACCTATATCACTTGAATCTTTGGAACATTATTCCAAGGCTGATACTAACACTCACGTTTTCAATGTGTGTTTCATCACTACAGTAGTACACCACAATCAGATCAGACCATTTTCTATCTTTTTGAATGAGCTGTGCGCTCTGATCTCATTTTCCTACACGAGAAAAGTCTAAAATGGCCCTGTTTGGTCAGCCACCATATTTTATATTCATAGTCATAGTCCACTTTGATAGGCTGGTCTAGACTCTAGTAATGTGAAAGCTAAAAGGCATTAGGCCGGAGTCACACTGGCGACAAAATCGGACGACTGCAATGCGATGAAATATCGCATTGCAGTCGGACCTATGTTAATCTATGGAGCAGCTCCCAGTATCAGATTTTTTGTGGTCCGTTTTAAACGTCCGTGTACAATCGCAGCATGCTGCGATTGTCACCGATTGTGGGTCGACTATCGCCAATGCAAGTCTATGGGAGCGATGAAAAATCTGATTACAAACGGACCACACTGTGTGACTTGCGATGAAATCGCATCGGTGTCCTTTAGAAAAGCCGGCAATTCATCCCCGGCTATACTGTAAAATCACACTGACAGCTTTAATAAAGACTAGAAAGAATAGATATATACACATAGAACACACATATATATAATAATAATACATGTCATTGTGACATGTACATATACATATATTTATAGTTCCTAGACTTCTACATACTGTAATAGCCGCTAATTCAATTGCCGGGTTTTGTGAAATCACAGAAGCCGACATGAAATGATACATTGTTTCCACACATTTAACCATGTAATTTCATGTATTTTTATATATGTTTGAAACATACAATTACATGAGTGTATTTGTGCAAAATTTCAGACATGTAGGGGTTAATTAAAGGTGTAATTTCGTTGAAAAAAAAATGCGTGGGCTCCCGCTGTATTTTCTCCACCAGACAGACAAAGCAAAGCGAGTGGGGGCAGATAATAATAGCCCAGGAAGGGTGCATTTTTTTTGTGCCCCCCCTGGCTACTAACATCTGCCCCCAGACACCCCAGAAAGGGCAAATCTATAATTAGATTCGCCCTTTCTGGCACTTTGCCCGTCTATTCCCATTGCCCTGTAGCGGTGGCGAATGGGTTAATCTCACCTTACTGTCACCTTGCAATTGAAAGGTCACCTTAAGGCAGGTTAATAATTGATAGCTGTCAATTAGACAACTATCAATTATTAATCCTATTGAAGTAAATAAAAAAACACACACACTTTAAGAATAAATAATTTTAATGAAATAAAAACACATTTTTTTGACCATATTTTATTTTACACTTAATCCGTGCGAAGCCATTGATCTCCTAAAATAAAGAAAAAAAATAAAACAACATTATTCTTACCTATTCCGCCGATCTGTCACGTCCCACGCTGTAATCCTTCACAAAGGGTTAACTAGCTTTGAGCCAAGCAGTGCAAGTAATCCTGCGTGCTCAGCTCAAAGCTCATGAATGAATAAGTTCCTCTCCTGGCGACAGGAGAGGATGTGTTTCATGAATGAAGCTTAATTGATTGTGTCCACTTTCCCTTTAGGTCAGGTTACTACAGTTAAATTGGCAATAAATCAATTAAGCTCCATTCATGAATCTATTCCTCTACTTTCGCTGGGAGAGGAAGTTATTCATTCAGGGGAATACAGGTCTGAGACAGCATTATTAGCTCTCTGCGACCTGTAACCTGTTAACCCTTTCTGATGGATTACACCGTGGGACCTGACTGTACATCGGATTGGTAAGTATAATTTTGCATTTTTATTTTATTTTTATTACAGGAAATGGTTTTAGCAGGAAAATAAAATATGGTCAAAAACTGTGTGATTATTTAATTAAACTTATTTTTTATTAAAGTGTGTGTGTTTGATCTTTCTTTCATACAATAGGATTAATAATTGATAGTTGTCTAATTGACAGCTATCAATTATTAACCTGGCTTAAAGTGACCTTTCAATTGAAAGGTCATTTTAACCCCTTATTAACCCATTCGCCACCGCTACAGGGCAATGGGAATAGACGGGCAAAGTGCCAGAAAGGGCGAATCTAATTATAGATTTGCCCTTTCTGGGGTGTCTGGGGGCAGATGTTAGTAGCCAGGGGGGGCACAAAAAAATGTACCCTCCCTAGGCTATTATTATCTGCCCCCACTCGCTTGCTTTGTCTGTCTGGTGGAGAAAATACAGCGGGAGCCCACGCATTTTTTTTCAACGAATTTACACCTTTAATTAACCCCTACATGTCTGAAATTTAGCACACATATACTCATGTAATTGTATGTTTCAAACATATATAAAAATACATGAAATTACATGGTTAAATGTGTGGAAACAATGTATCATTTCATGTCGGCTTCTGTGATTTCACTGAAGCCGGCAATTGAATTAGCGGCTATAACAGTATGTAGAAGTGTAAGAATTATAAATATATGTATATATATATGTCACAATGACATATAAAATATATATATATATATATATATGTGCTCTATGTGTATATATCTATTCTTTCTTTTGGCATTTAAATACTATTCTTTTGGATCCATTATATGTCAGTTTTGCAAGCCTGCGAGAAAATCTCGCAAGTCGGATGAAAATCGGATGTTACAAGGTACACACACATGCGATTAAATCGCATCTTTGAAGGAAAATCGGATGCCAGAAGGATGTGTGATGTTTTTATTTTGATCCGATTGTCGACCGTCTAAAACGGACCGATTTTTTGTGGTTGTGTGTGACTCCAGCCTTATAGGGAAACCCATACAGCCACGCCTGACATCCTTGGCTCACTCTTTGAATCTTCAGCAGTGTGTGAAAAGGCACCAAGCATTTTTTTTACGATACTCCTGAATAGAATTGTAAAGTGTTTGAATTTACAGGAACCTACAAATCTCTAGTTAATACTTCTAAGTTACAGAATATTTTAAATTAGATTTGTTTAGAAGTGCAAATGCAAATATATTTAATTGAAAGTAAAAAAAATCAAAAATCGTTTCACAGAGAAAACACAGCACACAAGAATAATTGTGCAAATCTGCCCAGAAAATTTCTCACACTTTATCATTTCTTAGATTTGCTTTGCTGTCTGGCAGCCCACCTGCCAGGCAAAAAGCGGAATCTGTAAAAGATAATACTATGCTATTCAGCAACTCCATAAAGGTTTTAATTTACTGTGGAATACCATGCTGTGCTACAGTATATTTAGACACTTCTGTATCATTAGAAAAAAAAAACAGATAAAAGTGATTTCTATTAAAATTCAGGCAGTTTTATATTTTAATAACTGCTAGAAAAAATGTAATCAGGGAAGCAATTATACACATGGTAAGTTCAATATATGATTAAAAGAAGTCCTTTATTGCAGCTATTTCTGGTAAAAGGTGGTGCAACCAATTTTTTAAAAGGTTTTTTGCTAATGGGGGTTACCCATTTAACTATCCAGAGCTGACAATGGCTATCATAGAGCACCAATATATTGGAATGAATGGCAACCTTGGATAATAAAATGATTTATGTGACTGGAGCAATGGCAAAGAGATGATCAGCTGGCCCATTTCACCAATAACTTAACAATTTATTAAATAAATATACAGGTCCTTCTCAAAAAATTAGCATATAGTGCAAAATTTCATTATTTTCCATAATGTAATGATTACAATTAAACTTTCATATATTTTAGAATCATTACACACCAACTGAAATTTGTCAGGTCTTTTATTGTTTTAATACTGATGATTTTGGCATACAACTCCTGATAACCCAAAAAACCTGTCTCAAAAAATTAACATATTTCAACCGTCCAATAAAATAAAAGTGTTTTTTAAAAACAAACAAAAAAGCCATCAAATAATAAAGTTCAGTTATGCACTCAATACTTGGTCGGGAATCCTTTTGCAGAAATGACTGCTTCAATGCGGCGTGGCATGGAGGCAATCAGCCTGTGACACTGCTGAGGTGTTATGGAGGCCCAGGATGCTTCGATAGCGGCCTTAAGCTCATCCAGAGTGTTGGGTCTTGCGTCTCTCAACTTTCTCTTCACAATATCCCACAGATTCTCTATGGGGTTCAGGTCAGGAGAGTTGGCAGGCCAATTGAGCACAGTAATACCATGGTCAGTAAACCATTTACCAGTGGTTTTGGCACTGTGAGCAGGTGCCAGGTCGTGCTGAAAAATGAAATCTTCATCTCCATAAAGCATTTCAGCCGATGGAAGCATGAAGTGCTCCAAAATCTCCTGGTAGCTAGCTGCATTGACCCTGCCCTTGATGAAACACAGTGGACCAACACCAGCAGCTGACATGGCACCCAACACCATCACTGACTGTGGGTACTTGACACTGGACTTCAGGCATTTTGGCATTTCCTTCTCCCCAGTCTTCCTCCAGACTCTGGCACCTTGATTTCCGAATGACATGCAAAATTTGCTTTCATCAGAAAAAAGTACTTGGGACCACTTAGCAACAGTCCAGTGCTGCTTCTCTGTAGCCCAGGTCAGGCACTTCTGCCGCTGTTTATGGTTCAAAGTGGCTTTACCTGGGGAATGCGGCACCTGTAGCCCATTTCCTGCACACGCCTGTGCACGGTGGCTCTGGATGTTTCTACACCAGACTCAGTCCTCTGCTTCCTTAGGTCCCCCAAGGTCTGGAATCGGTCCTTCTCCACAATCTTCCTCAGGGTCCGGTCACCTCTTCTCGTTGTACAGCGTTTTCTGCCACATTGTTTCCTTCCAACAGACTTCCCATTGAGGTGCCTTGATACAGCACTCTGGGAACAGCCTATTTGTTGAGAAATTTCTTTCTGGGTCTTACCCTCTTGCTTGAGGGTGTCAATGATGGCCTTCTTGACATCAGTAAGGTCGCTAGTCTTACCCATGATGGGGGTTTTGAGTAATGAACCAGGCAGGGAGTTTTTAAAAGCCTCAGGAATCTTTTGCATGTGTTTAGAGTTAATTAGTTGATTCAGAAGATTAGGGTAATAGGTCGTTTAGAGAACCTTTTCTTGATATGCTAATTTTTTGAGACAGGTTTTTTTGGGTTATCAGGAGTTGTATGCCAAAATCATCAGTATTAAAACAATAAAAGACCTGACAAATTTCAGTTGGTGTGTAATAAATCTAAAGTATATGAAAGTTTAATTGTAATCATTACATTATGGAAAATAATGAAATTTTGCACTATATGCTAATTTTTTGAGAAGGACCTGTATATATACAAATTTTAATATTACATTTTACTCAAGTTAAGAAATCATTTGTTGTGATCAATATGCAAAAATAGAGGACATCTGGTTTATGAGAAAAAACAGATGTGACAAGTAATATAACACTATGATATGATATATTTTCTGCAAAGTGATTCAACTCACTGTGATTTCTGTGATTTCATGTGTTATATGTGATATCACAAAAAACTGCCGGTACACATACATAATTATCTTTATGAATCAGAGATAATTGACAAGCCTCCTTCTAAATTAGACTATTTCAATCAGTTTCTGTAGGTATTTCAAGTACTGTATTATTATCGTTCCTGCATGGTAGTTATACCTGCATCATAATTCATAGACAAGGAAATGAACCAATATTATGTTATTGTGCACGCTATATCACAATAAATCTATCTATCTATCTATCTATCTATATGGCTATCTATTATCTATCTACCTATCTATTATCTATCTATCTATCTCTCAATCCATGGGCGTACCCACTGTGGGGCGGGGGGCAGCTGCCCCCTAGAAGCAGGGGCGCGCCGCACGCACACCTATCATGATGAGGCCACCAGGCCCTTATGAGGCAGGGGAGCCCGCCTACCCCCAGCGCCGACTCCCCCGCCGCTGCTTTGAACTATACCGGCGTGGACCGTGCTATATACTATGTTGGCCGCGCTATATACTATGTGGGCCGCGCTATATACTATGTAGATTGTGCTTTATACAATGTGGGCCGTGCTATATACTATGTGGGCCGTGCTATATACTATGTTGGCCGCGCTATATACTATGTGGGCCGCGCCATATACTATGTGGGCAGCGCTATGTACTATGTGGGCCGCGTATATATACTATGTGGGCCGCGCTATATACTGTGTGGGCCACGCTATAAACTATGTGGGCCGCACTATGTACTATGTGGGCCGCGCTATATACTATGTAAATCGTGCTATATACTATGTGGGCCGCGCAATATATCTAATGTGGGCCGTGCTATATACTATGTGGGCCGCGCCATATACTATGTGGGCCGCGCTATGTACTATGTGGACCATGCTATATACTATGTGGGATGCGCTATGTACTATGTGGGCTGCGCTATATACTATGTGGGCCGCGCTATGTACTATGTGTGTCCTGCTGTATACTATGTGGGCTACGCTATATACTATGTGGGTCGTGCTATATACTATGTGGGTCCTGCTGTATGCTCGTGGGCCCTGCTATATACTATGTGGGTCCTGCTGTATACTATGTGGGCCCTGCTATATACTATATGGGCCCTGCTATATACTATGTGGGCCCTGCTATATACTATGTGGGCTGCGCTATATACTATGTGGGCCGTGCTGTATACTATGTGGGCCCTGCTATATACTATGTGGGTCCTGCTGTATACTATGTGGGCCCTGCTGTATACTATGTGAGTCCTGCTGTATACTATGTGGGCCCTGCTATATACTATGTGGGCCCTACTATATACTATGTGGGCCCTGCTATATATTATGTGGGCCCTGCTGTATGCTTGTGGCCCTGCTGTATACTATGTGGGTCCTGCTGTATACTATGTTGGCCCTGCTGTATACTTGTGGGCCCTGCTGTATACTATGTGGGCCGCGCTATACACTATGCGGGCTGTGTTATATACTATTGGGGGATATATTATATTTTATGGGGTGGCTGTGTTATATACTATGTGGCTGTGTTATATACTATGAGGGGCTATGTTATATTCCTTTGGGGAGGCGGGATGTATGATATTCTATTCGGGGATACATTATATTCTATGGGGGGCTGTATTATATTTATATTATATACTATGTGGGCCACGCTATATACTATGTGGGCCGCGCTATGTACTATGTGAGCCGCGCTATATACTATGTAGATCGTGCTATATACTATGTTGGCCGCGCTATATACTATGTGGGCCACGCTATAAACTATGTGGGCTGCGCTATATACTATGTAGATTGTGCTTTATACTATGTTGGCCGCGCTATATACTATGTGGGCCACGCTATAAACTATGTGGGCCGCACTATGTACTATGTGGGCCGCGCTATATACTATGTAAATCGTGCTATATACTATGTGGGCCGCGCAATATACAATGTGGGCCGTGCTATATACTATGTGGGCCGCGCCATATACTATGTGGGCCGCGCTATGTACTATGTGTGCCGCGCTATGTACTATGTGAGCCGCGCTATATACTATGTGGACCATGCTATATACTATGTGGGATGCGCTATGTACTATGTGGGCTGCGCTATATACTATGTGGGCCGCGCTATGTACTATGTGTGTCCTGCTGTATACTATGTGGGCTGCGCTATATACTATGTGGGTCCTGCTGTATGCTCGTGGGCCCTGCTATATACTATGTGGGTCCTGCTGTATACTATGTGGGCCCTGCTATATGCTATATGGGCCCTGCTATATACTATGTGGGCCCTGCTATATACTATGTGGGCTGCGCTATATACTATGTGGGCCGTGCTGTATACTATGTGGGCCCTGCTATATACTATGTTGGTCCTGCTGTATACTATGTGGGCCCTGCTGTATACTATGTGAGTCCTGCTGTATACTATGTGGGCCCTGCTATATACTATGTGGGCCCTACTATATACTATGTGGGCCCTGCTATATATTATGTGGGCCCTGCTGTATGCTATGTGGGCCCTGCTGTATACTATGTGGGTCCTGCTGTATACTATGTTGGCCCTGCTGTATACTATGTGGGCCCTGCTGTATACTATGTGGGCCGCGCTATACACTATGCGGGCTGTGTTATATACTATTGGGGATATATTATATTTTATGGGGTGGCTGTGTTATATACTATGTGGCTGTGTTATATACTATGAGGGGCTATGTTATATTCCTTTGGGGAGGCGGGATGTATGATATTCTATTCGGGGATACATTATATTCTATGGGGGGCTGTATTATATTTATATTATATACTATGTGGGCCACGCTATATACTATGTGGGCCGCGCTATGTACTATGTGAGCCGCGCTATATACTATGTAGATCGTGCTATATACTATGTGGGCCGCGCTATATACTATGTTGGCCACGCTATATACTATGTGGGCACCGCTATAAACTATGTGGGCCGCGCTATACACTATGCGGGCTGTGTTATATACTATTGGGGGATATATTATATTTTATGGGGTGGCTGTGTTATATACTATGTGGCTGTGTTATATACTATGAGGGGCTGCGTTATATTCCTTTGGGGAGGCGGGATGTATGATATTCTATTCGGGGATACATTATATTCTATGGGGGGCTGTATTATATTTATATTATATACTATGTGGGCCACGCTATATACTATGTGGGCTGCGCTATATACTATGTGGGCCGCGCTATGTACTATGTGAGCCGCGCTATATACTATGTAGATCGTGCTATATACTATGTGGGCCACGCTATATACTATGTGGGCTTCACTATGTACTATGTGGGCCGCACTATATACTATGTAAATCGTGCTATATACTATGTGGGCCGCCCTATATACTATGTGGGCCACGCTATATACTATGTGGGCCACGCTATATACTATGTGGACCAGGCTATATACTATGTGGGCCACACTATGTACTATGTGGGCCGCGCTATATACTATGTAAATCGTGCTATATACTATGTGGGGCGACGCGCTATATACTATGTGGGCCACGCTATATACTATGTGGGCCCGCTATATACTATGTGGGCCATGCTATATACTATGTGAGCCACGCTATATACTATGTGGGCCGTGCTATATACTATGTGTGTCCTGCTGTATACTATTTGGGCCGCGCTATATACTATGTGGGCCATGCTATATACTATGTGGGTCCTGCTGTATGCTCTGTGGGCCCTGCTATATACTATGTGGGTCATGCTGTATACTATGTGGGCCCTGCTGTATACTATGTGAGTCCTGCTGTATACTATGTGGGCCCTGCTATATACTATGTGGGCCCTGCTATATACTATGTGGGCCCTGCTATATACTATGTGGGCCCTGCTGTATACTATGTTGGCCGCGCTATACACTATGCGGGCTGTGTTATATACTATTGGGGGATATATTATATTTTATGGGGTGGCTGTGTTATATACTATGTGGCTGTGTTATATACTTTGTGGCGCTACATTATATTCCTTTGGGGAGGCGGGATGTATAATATTTTATTCGGGGATACATTATATTCTATGGGGGCTGTATTATATTTGTTTTATTCTATGAGGAGTGATTGCATCATACTCTATGAGGGGTTACATTATACTGTATGAGGTGTCTACATTGTATTCTATGGGGGCTGCATTATATTCTATGGAGGGCTATATTATATTGTAAGGGGGCTTCATTATACTTTATGAGGGGGCTGCATTATATTCTATGGGGGCTGCATTATACTATATGAGGAGGGCTACATTGTATTCTATGGAGGGGCTACATTATGCTATATAAGGGGGCTCAATTATATTTCTATTGGGGGTTTACATTATACTCTGTGGGGTGGTTGCATTATACTCTGTGGGGTGCATTATACTGTATCGAGGACTATGGAGAATACATTATAATATATGAAGAACTATGCGGTGCATTATACTATGGGAAGTGAATTGTACTACATGGATGACTATGGCGGTGCATTATACCATATGGAGCACTATAAGGAGTGTATTATACTATGTGGAGGACTAAGTAGTGTATTATACTATATGGAGGACTGAGTGTATTTTAATATATGGAGGGCTATGAGGAGTATATTATACTATATGGAGGACTATGGGAGTGTATTTTAATATATGGAGGACTATAGGGAGTGGATTATACTATTTGAGGACTATGAGGAGTGTATTATACTATATGGAGGACTGAGGAGTGTATTATACTATATGGAGGACTATAGGGAGTGTATTATACTATATGGAGGACTATGGGGTGTGCATTTTACAATATGGAGGACTGTGGGGCATATGATTTTATATGGATGACTATGGGAAGTTTATAATACTATATGGAGGACTATGGGGAGTGCATTATACGATATGGAGGACTATGGGGAGTATATTATACTATATGGAGGACTATGGGGAGTGTATTTTACTACATGGAGGACTATGGATACATTATATTATATGGAGGACTATGGGGTGTGCATTATACAATATGGAGGACTGTGGTGCACATTATAATATATGGAGGACTATGGGGTGTATTATACTACACACGCAAAATGCTGCCTATTAGTGTTGAGCGATACGATACCGCAAGTATCGGGTATCGGCCGATATTAGCTCTATCGGCTTTTCGATACTTAGTTTCGACTTTTTCCATATATCGTATACCGGAATCGGAAGTTCCCATAATTCTTTGAGAGGCAATGTGATTTTAGTCAGCCAATGAGGAATCCTAAGAAGTGTGGGCACATCCTGTACTGCTGCGGTCATGTTAACTAATGGCATGGCTGTGATTGGATGCTGAAATATGTCAGAATGCACTATAAAAGGGCCGCCGCTATTTTAGCGTCACTGTGCTGTGAATTCAGTAAGGGACAGAACGCTGCTGTGCTGACTCTGAGGGACAGTTAGAGATTGCGATTTATGTACTGTGCTGTAGGCAGGCTAGCACCAACCGCTGTGTAAAGCTTCCTTTTGCCTGCAGTGTTGTTTTAACAGCTCTGCAAGGTGTGTGTGTGAGTGTAAGTGACGCTGCAGTTTTCTCTGCATGCAACGCTGTCTGTAGGCATCTGCACGTGTCACTCACAGACTCTTTTTTTTTTCTTCAGTGTAATTCTTGCAGCTCCATGCAATTTAACTATTAGTGTGACGCGCTTCCATCCGTATCCAATACATTGGTTGCAAACACTATAGAAGTAGACAAAGGAGTAGCCTTTCACAGATGGTGAACAGTTGTGTTTCAGTGTTCACTTCAGTCTGTGTTTTTTATTTTTTGAGTGCACATCACGCTCCAGTTACTTGTTCAAGCACTGCTGCTTGTACTCTGCTGAGCGTGTCTCAGTGCCTCATCCTTTTCATTTATCTCCAATTGGTTCTGCTCCATTTCATTTAAAATATAATCTATTAGTGTGACGCGCTTCCATCCGTATCCAATACATTGGTTGCAAACACTATAGAAGTAGACAAAGGAGTAGCCTTTCACAGATTGTGAACAGTTGTGTTTCAGTGTTCACTTCAGTCTGTGTTTTTTATTTTTTGAGTGCACATCACGCTCCAGTTACTTGTTCAAGCACTGCTGCTTGTACTCTGCTGAGCGTGTCTCAGTGCCTCATCCTTTTCATTTATCTCCAATTGGTTCTGCTCCATTCCATTTAAAATATAATCTATTAGTGTGACGCGCTTCCATCCGTATCCAATACATTGGTTGCAAACACTATAGAAGTAGACAAAGGAGTAGCCTTTCACAGATTGTGAACAGTTGTGTTTCAGTGTTCACTTCAGTCTGTGTTTTTTATTTTTTGAGTGCACATCACGCTCCAGTTACTTTTTCAAGCACTGCTGCTTGTACTCTGCTGAGCGTGTCTCAGTGCCTCATCCTTTTCATTTATCTCCAATTGGTTCTGCTCCATTCCATTTAAAATATAATCTATTAGTGTGACGCGCTTCCATCCGTATCCAATACATTGGTTGCAAACACTATAGAAGTAGACAAAGGAGTAGCCTTTCACAGATTGTGAACAGTTGTGTTTCAGTGTTCACTTCAGTCTGTGTTTTTTATTTTTTGAGTGCACATCACGCTCCAGTTACTTGTTCAAGCACTGCTGCTTGTACTCTGCTGAGCGTGTCTCAGTGCCTCATCCTTTTCATTTATCTCCAATTGGTTCTGCTCCATTCCATTTAAAATATAATCTATTAGTGTGACGCGCTTCCATCCGTATCCAATACATTGGTTGCAAACACTATAGAAGTAGACAAAGGAGTAGCCTTTCACAGATTGTGAACAGTTGTGTTTCAGTGTTCACTTCAGTCTCTGCGTAATAACCACACTTAGGCCTTATAACTTTTCTGACTTTCTTTATCAATCTACCAAGATGAAGAAGTCAGTGAGTAAGGCACGTGGTCGTGGCCGTGGAGTTTCAGCAGGGAGAGGACGTGGGGATTCTGTGGCTGCTGCCGCCCTCAGTGACACAGCATCCACCAGTTTTACCCATGAGCGTTCCTTTATGCGCACTTTGGTAGGAGCTCGACGTGCCCCTCTGCTGCGGGAAGAACAAATTGAAGCCGTTGTTGGTTGGATGGCAGCCAATGCATCGACTTCAATTCCTTCCACCTCCTCTCAGGAACACAACACTGTTGAGCAACCATCTGTCTGTTCACCGCCTTTCAAATTGCCCAGGCAGTCAGAGAGTTCTGTACAGGAGCCAGCTGAGTCTCTGCTTCTGTTCTCAGAATCTGTTGGCTCGCAAACACGGGCACAGGCAAGCAGCATTCTGCAATTTGAAGAAGAGGGAGTATGCAGTGATGCGCAACAGCTGTGTCTCTCTCAATCTGAAGAGGCGGGTGAGCCAGTGCCGATGGACAGCACACCGCAGAACGCATCTTATGATGATGATGAGACTCAGGTGCCAGGTTTTGTGGAGCATGGTGCTGCCCAGACCATCCAACAGCAGCAGGTGTTGGAAGAGGGTAGTGGAGATGATGAAGTCCGAGACCCAACATGGCGTGAGCAACAGGAAGGTGGTGGGAGCAGCTCTGAGGAAGAGATTGTCCCAACGGTACAAAGAGGAGGGAGAGGTAAGCTGCAGACTCGCTTGCCTGTAGCCTCCAGTTTGGCACCTGTTGGGAGCAGTTCTCTTAGAAATGTCAAAATTGGCGCTCCCATGACTTGCACTGCGTGGTCCTTTTTTGACAGACTTGTAGATGATATTTGCTATGTTCAATGCAAGCTGTGTAAGCAAATAGTTAAAAGAGGTAAAAATATCAGTAACTTGAATACCACAAATATGTGGAAACATGTACGGAAAAAAGCACGTAGCTCAGTTACAAAGACACACTGGAGATGTAGGCCAACCTACAGCAGCACCTACATCTTCAGGTCGTGTTCGAGCCTCTACCTCCAGCTCACACACACCTGGTTCGGCTTCCTCACAGGATCTCCATGGAAGAACCTCGGTCATGTTGTCCATAGACAAACTGTTATTCCACCCACAGCAGCAACTTCACAGTCACGTCACACTCCCAGAACAAAAAACAGCCATCGGTACCACGGGCATGGGATAAAAGACGGCCATACTCGGCAAACCATCCACGAGCACGGGCTCTGAATGCTGGCATTGCAAAACTCCTGTCCCTTGAAATCTGTCATTCAGTTGGTGGAGACTGACAGTTTCAGGAATTTTATGGCATTGGCAGTCCCACATATAATGTGCCAAGCCGATTTATTTCAGCAGGCAAGCTGTCCCTGGTCTGCAAAAACATGTGGAGGGAAACATTAAAATGCGCTACTAACGCCGTCAGTAGCAGGTCCACCTGACCACGATGCGTGGACCAGTACCCATGGCCCAGGGACGATACCTTTCCCTCACTGCCCATTGGGTCAATGTTGTGGAGCCGGGTACAGATCTTGCCAGTGGCGCTGTACGTGTTCTGCCAACTCCAAGGATTGCAGGAATCCAGTCTGTACACATTGATTCCTCCTCCTACTCCAGTTCCTCAGAATCATCGCTGCACGAGCCGTCACGGTATACCTCCACATGGACCCGTGAACGCTTACCTGTTGCGACCGATATGAGCACAGCCGTGGCCAAACGTCAACAGGCCGTCCTGAAATTAATTTCCATGGGGAATCAAAGCCACACAGGCAGGAGCTCTGGATGCCATCAAGCAGGAGAGCGACGTGTGGTTTTTGTCAGCTAATCTCCACCCAGGCTTGGTAGTGTGTGACAATGGCCGAAATCTGGTGGCAGCTCTGGGCCTTGGCAACTCACTCAAACCATGTCTGGCACATGTGCTCAACTTAGTCGTGCAGAGTTTTTTGGGGACTATCCGGATCTTGATGCACTGCTGCACAATGTCCGCCTAGAGTGCGCTCACTTGCGACGTTCCAGCATGGCCAGATCGCGCATTGCGCTCTGCAGTCAGATTTCGCCTTCCTGAACATCGCATCATATGTGACGTACCCACCAGGTGGAATTCCACGTTACATATGTTGGAGCGGTTGTGTGAGCAGCAGCCAGCAGTAATGGAGTATCAGCTGCAACAGGCGCAATCAACTCGCAATTTGCGCCGTTCACACTTCACCACTACTGAGTGGGCCTCTATGAAGGACATCTGCGACGTTTTGCGTGCGTTTGATGTCTAAAACGCGGATGGCGAGTGCAGATGATGCACTAGTCAGCATGACTGTCCCCCTTATCTGCTGCTTCAGAAATCACTGAAAGCACTAAGGAAGAGGTTTTGGAAGAGGTGGAGGATGAGGAGTCACAAATTCAATTACCTTCAGGACAGTCAGCGCAACGTGGTTCCTCACAAAGGGCTGGCAGGGCTCACTTTGTGAGGAGGATGAGGAGGAGGAGGAGTCAAGGAGGAGAAGAAATCCCTACAGAGGAGGTCAAAACGCTTTCTAGTAAGAAGGGGGGGGTATGCAGAGGGGGGCAGAGATACCCTTTCCCCCGGGACAGCCTTTTTTTTGGCCGTTGGGATCTGCACACTGGTTGATTTAGCTTCAGGGGGCCCGAGAAAAACCCCCGATCCCCCCACTTCTCCCACGTAATTATTGGGTGTACACCCTCCAACCCTCATACCGGGAAAACTTACAAACCTCTCACACCGGGGGAAGGGGGCCGTAAAAGCGAGTACCAAGACACCTGGTGCAACCCAATGTTGTAAAATTTCCCGCCCAGAGACTGCTGCTGCTTTGCTTAAAAGCAGCTCTTGCGTCGGCATGTAGACACCTCTAAACAAGAGGGAGAGAAGCGCGCCTCTGCACGGGGGAAAAATTATTTACAAATGGGGAAATTTTTGGGGCAGCCAAAAAGGTCACCCATCCAGAGGGGTCCGTCACCGGGGAAAAAACGTTCCGAAGTGGGGACAGACACTTGGCTTTCCCTCTAAGGTACTCCGATGCTCTTCCCCTTTCAAATTTTGGGTCTCTAATTTTTTGGGTCATGGCCAGGTTAGCCAGTATGCATTGGAGTGCTGGTTTCCCTGCCCCATGTATTATCTGGCGTTCTTTAGTGTGCGGGGTTGGTGAGAACAACCTCGCAGCGACTATCCCAGAGAATGTAGACGGTTTTTTTCTGAAAATGAACAGGCAGGTCTCCCTGAATTTGCCTGTCCTTTTTAATTTTAAAAACTGTTTGGCCGTTTTCCTGTCTCCGTTTTTCACTTTCACACCTGAACTCTACTCCCCGGGGGACAAAACCCCCCAATTTTTTCTCGTAAGAATTGGCAGGGGTACGGGGTCAGGGGCCCCTGGTTACAGCAACAGTTTTCCCGGGGGTGTAAAGTCAATTATCCCCAAAAAAATTGTGCTGTGTTTTGCATTCGGGTTTTCGATCTTGGTCCCCGTTAGGGGGTTCCATGTGTCTGTGGGATTTTAAAAAAAGGGGGGTTTTCCTTGTGACATTAGGACAAGCACCCACTGTAGGACTGTTGATTCTAATGGGAGGCTTGCGTCCGTCAACTTACTTTTTATGGGGGCGTTCTTTTTCCCCACGGGGGCCGTACCGTCAATGATTCTCCCCCGTGCTTTGGCCTGGGGGCCCCATCTCCAAAGGTTCCACAACGTCTGCTGGGCTTGGTAGGCTTTGGAAAGGGACATCCCGTTATAACCCTGTCCAGTAAGTCAGCTGGTACTCGGGTTTTTTTACATTGCCCCTTTTCCCTTTTGTCCCTCCGGGGGCCGTCCTCAAAGGTTTCCCCATGCCTTTTGGCCCAGGGGCCCCATTCCGCCGAGTTCCACCAACGTCTGCTGGCCTTTGGGATCTTTGGGGCAAGGTACCCCCTGCTTAGTAATGTGTCACAGTAACGTCCTGGTACTCGGTTTGACATTGCCTTTTTCTTCTGCACCCGTCCCGGGGCCCGAAGAATGGTTCCCCAGGCCCCTTTTGGCCAAAGGTGCCTCCCTTCCGTATCCGAGTTAAAAAAACGTCTGTTCCTTGGGAGGTTTGGGGCACAGGGACCTTGCTTAGTAAACCGGTCACAGTACGTGCTGGTACTCGGTTTTTTACATTTTCCTCGTTTCCTTCTGTGCCCCGGGTTCCGCACAGTCAGCTGGTCTCGTACTTCCTTTTTCTCTTTCTCATTTGATACCGTCAGGGTTCCCGTAAGTCAGGGTTCTCGGAAATTTGCGACCTTTAAAAACCAAAGAAATGACGCAACAGGACGCGACAGAAGCCCAAACCCGCCCTGAACACCATCACAAAAAAAAAAAAGATTACCCCGAGAAGATCACCAACAGACAAAGAAAATTAAGAAAAAAACACAAGATACAGAACAAGAGACAGAAAACAAAAAGCAGAAGA